>CM060874.1:20267082-20756725 GCA_030737845.1 Acorus calamus | reverse complement strand
GTAAGGCATTTTACAAATTAAAAGGAGAATGTCATTGTATAAATCAATTTCAAACTGGGTGGGAAGATGTCACCTTTGGCTGAATTAGATTCCTGAACCGTAAGGCAGAGGATAGTAGACATATTTGGCTGAGAAGTCTTATCTATCAGGCAAGAAGAATCCCTTTGAAGATGACTAACTACCAAACTTGCCTGCTTCAAAATTTATTGATTTAGAAATTGCGGTTGTGACTTGGGGAAGGATCATTGTACGCTAACATGTACAATCATGAGTACGTGACTTACCAGCATATGACATGTCACCGCTACTACACCACTAGTATGAGATTTGCGGGCATCATGTGAGCTGCTACAGATGCGAGCTATTACACCCTGTTCAGAGTTTGTAATAGATGCAAGCTATTACACCCCGTTAAGAGTTTATAATTCGATTCTCAGTAATAAAATTGAGCAGCAAATTTCTATCTTTGCTTCAAAAAAAAAGAAAAAAAGATGCAAGCTGCTAATTGAGCATGCAAATAAATGTGATCGTGAGTTATACAATTTAGGTATATCATAGCACCACTAACATGCATGAATAATTCAAATAATAAACAGTGCTCCCCCCCTCCCCCCTTCAACACTTGATTTTAACTTTTTATAGAAAAGGTAGAAAATATAAACAGTGCTACAATGATTTTATTATTGAGTTCATAGTATAATTTAGGTATATCATAGCACCACTAACATGCATGAATAATTCAAATAATAAACAGTGCCCCCCCCCCCCCCCCCCCCCCCCCCTCAACACTTGATTTTAACTTTTTATAGAAAAGGTAGAAAATATAAACAGTGCTACAATGATTTTATTATTGAGTTCATAGTATAATTTTAAACTAGGTGAGAGGAAAGAGAGAAAGCACCCCTACTTGATGTTAGTGCCCCTGTCAGGCCCATTTTTACTCCCCTGGGAGGAGTTAGTTTTATTTTAAACTCCATTAAAGATGTATACTTTGTATAGGTGCATGTATATTCATATAAAGATATATTCAAAGTTAATGTTTTTCATTTAAAGATATATACATTATGGAGATTAAGAAAATACGGATACGTGTGATGAGTTTCAAAGGGAAGACTAGAAAACTTTTATTTTTACTGGGTTACCGGTGAACTGAATGTTGTTGGATTCAAATTCAATCAAGGCTAGTCTATTTCTCCAAGTAGAGTTCATAAAATTACGAGCGTTAATACACAGATTGTTTTGCAGTTCGTTTCACAGTCTCATATATTATGATAACGTAGTATATACTGCTATTGTACTATCATAGCGTATGAGATTCTATCATAGTATATGACGTAATTTTTTTTTTAACTTAAAAAAATATACTAATGTATCTTAGTATATATTTTATTTCATAAAACAATGTGCATTTCATTTGGAGAGCATAATTTTAAAATAATTGATGTGGATTGCAATGTGACTTGACATATCATTTTTCAAAAATTATATGTTTTGTTCATTCAACTACATATTTAGTTTTTTTTTAATATATATTTTAATAAATTTATATAGGTTTTTTTATTTTTAGATCCCTGTAAACTATATGATTTAGTGATCAATCTTTCACTTCTTCAGATTTCGGTTCCTTGGGAGGGATCTATTCTTAAATTATTTGATTTTCTTTTTAGTTCTTGGAATGGGTCAAAAGAAACATATCATTTAAATCTGAAGACTTAAATTGAAATATGAAGAAGTGATGGATCGATCACTGAATCATGCAGTTTATTGGAAAAAATAAAAAATCCATTTATATATAATTTTTTAAAAATTAAAACACCCTGGGGGATTTAAAAAAATGACCGTTGGTGTGACACATTTTCCGATGGTGAATGGTCTGAATAATCGCTATTGGGCTGACAAAATCACACATGGTTGGTCTGTCATGTGCATGTTATTGCGGTGGCAGGATTTTATGGAGCTCAGAAAAATGCATGCATCATTATCTTTCAAAGTGATATATTTGAATTGATCACATTGCAATTTCCTAACTGTTTGGATTTTCTGAAATAAATATTTTTTAAATAAAGTGCGTATTATTATGAAAAAATTTATATTTGAATAAGTAATTATATATATTTTTTATTTTTTAAAAGGGTTAAAGACTACTAGGTCCTTGTAAACGTGGATAATCTCGTATAAATCCCTATCAAAGTTGGGGCAAACATGTAAGTCCTTAAAAACTCACAAAAACCTGTACACATCCATATTCTTAACAAAACTTAATCACAATTCAAATTATTTTTGTTAATTCTAACTCATAGTATGAAATTACTAAATTATTCATAATTTTTTAACCCCTTCAAAAAACGTCGAGGTGAAAGATGATGAAATATAAAATTCTATAAGATAATTTGATCTTTTGCGTGAATTAATTGTATTTATGATTATTTATAGAAATTATAGTGCATACACAAGTACATGGTGATGAAATATTTTAAGAAAACACCCTTGGTTTTATGAGTTTTTATAGACTTGCATGTGTGCTCCAACTTTAAAAAAGACATATATGGGATTACCAATGTTTGTAGAGATGTAAATGTCTTTAACCATTTTAAAAAATATAAAAATTTAAATTTCTATATACTACATTAATAAAGTATACACTATACCAAAATAATATACACTCAACAATTGTATTATAAGTGTATAGGTGGTAGGGATCCCAATTGGATTGTAAATAAGGGCCCAACGAGGAAGGAGTTTGATATAATAGATCCACCGAATCTGTTTTAGAATGGGTTTTATTTGTTCTTATATAAAAGTAAATAAAAAAATGTTATACTTATTTTATTTTATAGTTTAAAACGTAGTCTGTTCATTTTTCTATTTTTTTAAAATCATTTATTTTTTAATATAATGAGATATATATGGATTTATAAAATGTGAAATACATATTCTAACAAATTGAATCGTGTCATTTATAAAAATAAAAATGAAAAATTTTCAACTAAAATATATGAGCTAATGAGATGTATGAGCGGCACATGAACAGTAAAAGCTAACTTAAAATGGTATGAGCACCAGTGGTAGGGACGGTTATCGGCCTCATGATACTTTCACATGAACTCGATGAAATCAATGGTGGGATTTGGGGAATTAAAGGTAGGGATAGTTCATAAAGGCGTCCCCGCTAGCGGCACTCGAATAGGCTAGCCTAACAAAGGAAAAGAAAGGATGAAAAAAGGGCTGGCAGAGAGGATGAATGAACCAGAGGACAATTTCGCTGTTGATTGTATCAACAGCAAAACCCAACATAACACATTTGTCCAAATGCGCATGGACTTGTCTGCGTTCAACGCTTACATGAGGGATGAAAAAAAAAGTAGGAAGAAAAGAGCCAGAGTAGGAGGTTTACTTATGATGAAAGTTAATTTTTCTGACTGTTACCTATCGATCGATTCATCTTTCTGTTTGTTGTTTTATCTGTTTTTTTTTTGGGGGGGGGGGGGGGGGGACAGCACTGGCTGTTCCCCCAGTATCCAACTTGGATTATTATTAATCAATTCGACGATGAAAAGCCAAGTCCATCACGTGGTTGTACTAGAACAGTAAAACCTGGTGTTCCGTCTCTATACATAGTCCTCTTTCTTTTCCAACTTTCCAAATGCACACCCACATTTCACCAAAGAATTAAAAAAATGTACACCCATGTCGAATAGCATCAGGGTGTATAAGATCTCACGGGATGCGGCTACATGGGTGGCATGATGAATTTAGAGTTACATTTCGGGCACCCAATTACCAAACCTATTGATTTGATTTAATTCTCCTTGATTTGATAAGATTACCTCAGCGATCGGTACCAGATACAGCATAACAAGATTTATGTAACAATATATATATATTATAATATCATGTGGTACTCTTATAATAATTTGTTGTTGATCCTCCGGGTGAGGCTGGGGTAGTTGTCGGAGTGACAGGGACTGACAAGGATCACATGGGAGCTGAATCAGCAGCGCGGTGTGCTTGTTGGTAGGGGGATGGGAAAGGTATCTTTCTTTTCTCTCACTTATTTTTATTACTGCTGGTACTATAGTAGTAAAAAATGTGTGCATTTGGACCTATCACTTGAAATTTATTAAAATTGTATTCAATCATAAATGTGTCGATGGGGATAGAGAGAGAGACACACACCTTTTCTGACGATGGGAAATAAAAGCGGGGTGAGGATGTGGACGTGACCGTCTATTCATTGAATTGTATATTAACAGGACGAGATTGGACTAGTGAGTAGTGAGTGAGTGAGTGTGTATGAAAGAGAGACAGTAAGGAAGGAGTGAGATCAAAAAGAGATTGGGATTGGATACTTGCATAGCCAGCTTCAATCATGGAGGGTGGAGGCAATTTGATTGTGTCTGTTGGTTGCGGTGGTGGTGCTTGTGGACCAACCTTGAGGCATTAATTTGTTCTTTTTTTTTTCCATCAGTGCTGACGTTGGATTACTGGAGTCCACCCAGGGGTGTTTGTACATTCAATTTTTTTATTAGGACGAGCCCCCCCGTTCGTGGGCCCTCTCTCCAATCGAATTCCAAACATAATATGCTTGACAGCTATACGGGTGGGTTATTACATACAGTCGTTTTTGTTAGTGTCTCATATCCAATTTTTTTTTCTCTTCAGTCTCAAATCCAATCAGTTTTTGTTTTGATTTTTTTTAAAATAACATCTTATCTAATGAATTATATATTTTTATAAATTAATTTATATCACATATTTTTAGGAGATATATCTCATCATAGTGTGTATATGTGAAATATGAGATTGAAAATCAGACTGTACCTAGATGTTTGGTACTCACCCCAGTTTAGATAAATGCAAATTATAACTTGAGCCATGTGATGATGTTCCGCTGAGAGGATTTCCAAGAAAGCAAAGAAGATGAAAGGGTCCGCCTCCTTTTGTCTTGCTCTTTACTTTTTGAGCTAATGTTTTTTTGGTGCAATTTCTTTTTGAGCTAATATGAATGATGTAAGCTTTTTCCAAGTGGACCCCAAAATCCGCTGGTAATTATTTGATGATTATTCCTCGAACACCTTGTGTCTAGGTTTAATTTGTGTCCTAATTGCTTCTTCCTTTTTTTTTTTTTTACCGAGATTTAAAGTTTCAATAGCCTCTATTGTAAATCTTAATATCAATGTCAAAGCCCGGTCATAAGAATTAAATTTTTTAGTTAGATTCTAGACAAACTTTAAAAGTGGACCCCATATAATTTTTTTTAAATGTAGATTAATGTTTGAATATTACACATAATTTTATTTTAAGCTATAAATATTATAAAATCATTTCAATTATAACATTTTACATTATCATATACACATAAAAAATAATAAAAATAATAAATGTTAAGGTATTGAGAAAATTATGATAATCAAAAAAATATTTTTACAAGAGGTTTTAAATTTTAAACACTATATTAGTTCGAGAGATTTGGAGAGGGGATAGGATTGATTTTAGGGATATTAAAATGAGAAAGTGTTTTGAGAGAGATTAATTTATTTTTTTAATTGGATCTCACAGTTTATTTGTACATTTATATTGATCATATGATTGGGTCTCTCTGCATGGAGGCCATAGGCAATACCTTGTTTGCAATGCTCCAGGGCCAAGCATCAATGTCCCACAATTGAATAAATGATAGAAGCCATATATTTTCAGTATCATATTCCTTCCTAGCCTTTTTCCGTGGGAAGTCATATATTTATTATGGTGTTTACTCGAAGTCAACGCAGATAAACATCATTGAGATATTGGAATTGAAGTAGATTTTCATTGCTTGAATGATATTTGCTAATTCAATCTGTAGCAACGATAGACTGAATGCAAGTCATATATGCATGTAAAGTATTTTTGTCGATGAAATGATTGTTTGAAGAAATGAAGGCTGGATAGAAAGGGACTATTGTTATAGCTAAGAGTACACTAAGTACACCTGGCGAGAATCTACATTAAGATGGAGACGAACACTAATCAACGGATATATATGTTAACTACAAAAAAAAAAACGGATATATATGTTGTTCAAGTTAGCTGAAGCATGTTAGATGTTGAGTTTTCCATTGATGCTAAATAGCTAATTATTGATGATTTGGGACAAAAGAAGACAAAAGGGGTTTCTGGCAACTTATTTTGCATTGAAAAATATACACTTATAACTTTTCTTATAACTTACACCATAATCCAGTGAAAAAAAGAATGCACACAACATGAAATGTTTGAAAATTTGGTGAGTGGATATCATCAATACCGATTGATCTTTTTTTTTGCTTGTTAAAGTGAGAATGGATATGGTATCATTTCGGAGTATTTGTTTAATCTGGATGGTTTAATACACTCTTCATAATTTAAAAGTACTAATTTTACTAAAATCTTCACAATTTACATAGATTTTAATGTGTATTTTTCATACTATTTAATAAAAATAATAAAAAAATACTTCTAAAAAATTAAATATTTTAATAAACTCGCTTCAATAGTGTCTTTCTGATGCCCCGTGACCCGTCAACGAGGCGACATGTAATTATCTCCTGATGTGTTCTTGCATTTTATATATATATATATTGAAATAAAGCGTCAATCGTTGTATGTTTGTTTTTTTTTCGAAACTGATCGTTGTATGTTTGTTGATCAAGCATTTTTGCATATAGCTTCCAAATAAAAACAACTTAACTAGTACTATATACAACAACCAATCACAAGCTAAGTGGGACACAAAATTATGATCCCGGGTGCTGTACACCCATAGGATGTGGGGCACATACACACATAATTAAAGGTCTTCATCCAGTGAGACGAGCAGGAACCGTACAAGGACCAATCTAGATGAATACGACATAATTGCTTCGAAGATTTTACGCATGGAGAGGATAAATGTTTGCTTTTTACCATTTAGATCATGTTAGGGAATTCTTTCTTTCCCCTCAGTAAAAAATTTCTAATAAGTATGTGTATGTGGACATTAGTGGTGAAATGAGGTTGAGTAGTTGTTAAAAAATTAAAACATTTTCATAATAAAATATTTTAAATTTTTTTTGAAAAAAAGATTAAAATTTTTTGTTAGAGAATTTTATTCTCTTTAAAATGCATAGTCCTACATTGATTAAAGAATGCAATAAAATAATATTTAATATTTTAATATTAGAATTTGTGGACATAACTGATAACACTTATCATAAATGGTGTAACGCAAAATATTACACTGTTACAATTTTGAATCTTGTCCATGGATACCTCCTCATTTTTTTTTTAGTTTTGTCTGATAATAGCATCATTTTTCAACAATAACAGTATATTTTATAATTGTGTGGGTGTGTCGCCCGGATGATTGAATCAAAGAGAAGGTGGTTTGTTTGTGGTGAAAGTATTGGATTTATGTCGTTATCAAAGCGAGTGCGCATCCCAAACCTACAACTACTCTTTCTTTCACTTTGTCTCACTCTTTTACCATTACATTGATTTGTCTTTGATGATGTGATGGTCTCTCAACAAAAAAATCCAACGCGCCCCCTCCACAAGATCAATCTGACCCCTCAGTGTGGATGTAGATGTATCGAGAGATCCCTCACACGGACAAGAGATGCCGATTCATTCTCCCGACAAGCGTGGTTTAATGAATCTAAAAAGGAAGTGCTTGATCGTTTGAAATAGCATAAATTTTTTGAAGTAGCTTGTGTAATCTGAAGATCCTTTTTGGTTAAATGCATATAAATATGAGGCAGTTGGGGGCCCTAGGTAGAGCTCAAGCTGTCCAACAATTGATTTTTAAACAGTATAGAGAAAGGAAACAGACAAAATAGGGAATTGTTCATGTGACTAGGTCATAATGGTAATTTGGAATGGTCTGTTCTATTGTTTCATTTGGAATGGTAACAGAGACTTTATGAATTTCGCTTTTAGTGGCACTATTATTTTATGAAATATTACAGTTTTTTTTATGTTAATCTAATTCAAGCAAGCCTCCGGGTCCTCCTTCTCCCCCATACTGTCTTTACTAGGGGATCGGGTTAGGTCCAAATGTCAAGGAATATTGAACAATTTGATTGTCTAACACATTGGTGATCACCTGATATTATCACTTTGTTGTGATTAGAATACTTCGTAACATTTTAAAACTAAATTTAGAATGCAATTAAATTTTAAACATTCTTTTTTAATATTCAATTAATTTGTGTATCTTAAAATGATAAGATTGGATAGTTATGAACGTATTGAACAATCAAATTATCCGTTGGGCCTAACCCGATCCTCTTTCCTAGATGGGTGCATATATCCCCACCAACCAGTTCATTACCTCCTCTTCGTCACAATCCCCCCTGAGCCATCATCTGCCGATCCTACGCTGAAGACATCACCGCTCAGTCAGGCTATGGCCGACAGCAATATCGTCCTCAACATGTCCTTCCTCTCAGACCACTATCCGATGGAGTTCTTCGACATGTTTGTGGAGGTCTCCGAGGGTCCTTGTTCGGTGCGCTGTAGAGTAAGGTAAGGCACCCCGGTCATGGACCGACTATTTGGATTTAACAATGGCTGGAATGCTTTCAAACGCTGGCATCAACGGTTAGACCTTCCTTATGAGCCACAACAAACAACGTTTTCGGTGACACTCCTTTGTTCGGACGGAGACTTAAAATTCCAATCTTTTCTTCGCCTCGCTCGGCGTGCTTGGCCAGTTCGACATCATCACCTTTATAGACCTTCCGTTATGGGGCGGGGGTGAATTTGCCGAGGTCGGGGGAGAGAAAAGAGGAGGGGAAGAAAGAAAGAGTGAAAAAACTATGAAAAATATGAGATTGGTGGGTTAAGGATATACATATTTTGAATATATAGATAGGTGAGTTTAATTATGATAACGAATATTCAGGGTAGTGAATTTAATTATATGGTAAGATGAGAAAATATGTGACGGGAATAGAGATGCCCTTACCAGATACCTTGTCAAGTCCTCCAGGATTCGGTACTTCATTGGAATGTTGACTAAGTCATGCGAAGATGACATATAGGAGGCAAATATTCTAAATAGAGATGCTTGAATGGAATCAGTTAGATTGAGCACGAGATGAATTACAATCTATAATAAAAACCTTGCTCTCAATAATTTTAACCTCATTATGATTTTCTGTCTTCTAAAAATTTTGAAAAATTTCATTAGGTTTTATTGGATATAAATAGTTTAGAAAATGTTATGTTGATTTAGCCAATGTAGAAGGAGGTATATGCTTTTAAACTAATATTCGTGTATTTAAATAGGATATCTCTCCGGCCCATAGTGAAAAATACTCTAAACTTTTCTAATTAAATGTTTGAAAAATTATTAAATTGGGGGATGGGGGGGTGGCAGAAACCTTTTCTATGTTGTCTCCTCTCATCTTTGTGTTGCATTCTCTTTTCTTCCTTTTCTCTCTTTTTTTAATATGTTTTTGTACTATTTTATTCATATGTGTTTATTGATTGCGTGATTACGCATATTTTACGATTGTAAGAAGCTGCTTTTGTAATCGTACAATCAAATAATTTTATTGTAGTAATTTTTTGTAAACAGTATTTTAATAAATAATGTAGTTTTCTAAAAAAAATCAATTTTATAATCGTGTTATCAAATGCAAATGCAACAGCTGTTTATTTAGATTTTTGAAATAGATATGTGTCCAAAGTTCGGCTATAAAAAAAAAAAAAAAAAACGGCACACGTGCAGACGCATACAATCACGCCTGGCTTGAGGGGCACGTGCAAGTTCACGTGGCGTGGGGCGGGTTTTAGTTGGGAGGGGATTCCATGGGAAGATGGGTGTTGGGCCCCCACAGTAGCCATGTGAGGCTCTGATGACACGCGCACAAACACAAAAGCTAGAGGAGAGAAAAAGCAAAGGAAAGCAAAGAGGGTACGATTACCACATCTCTTCTTTAATTTTAGAGGGAGACGCACACACACCTCAGGTCAGTCAGACAGTTCCCTATCGTCCCCGCCTCTGGGCCTTTGAGGTGGCCCTGGCCCACCCAGCAGGGAGCGAGGGCCACTACACTATTGCAGGGTCACCGGGATAATAATTTCTCATGTAAAAGAAGGTGTGGGGGAGGGAAAGAGGGGAAGCATTCCCATGTGCGGGGCGCTTTGTTAAGATATAGAAAACACAAAAGAAAAATTAAAGTAAAATAAAAGAATCACAACAAAACACCACGGTAACATGACCAAGCCCCTCGGGTTTTACGCCATCTGTATCGTATGTATCATTCACTGTCTACAATGTTTTTTTTTTTTTAAATGGGGGGAGGGGTGTTTTGGGAAATGGATGGTATATTGTATTATTATTATTATTGTTGTTATTTACCTTACCCTCGGCTTGTTAATCAAACCGTATCATCCTTAATAAAATGATAAAAAATAAAAGAGTCAGATGGTTATGATTATATTATACAGTAAGGTAGACCAGACAGTGCATGATGGTGAGAAAAACTCATTTGATTGGAGGTTGAAGGATACCCATCTATTAATTTGTTTGGTGAGATAGACTTCATCGAATAAACAAATAAATTATAAATAAAATATAAAAACAAATTGCGTCCGACGGAGCGGGTCCATTTTTTTAAATTGTCCCCACCATCTGCATATAAATAATTCACATATTATAATATAATAATAAAATGATAAGCTTGGTAGAGGGGGGCGTCCATTTTATTAGAATAATAACATAAAAATTAAAAGGTTCCGTCAGATTTCATTATCGTACTGTTTTTATACTGATAATCATTTGAATAAATATGTATCTATGTTGAAAAATCTGATCCTACATTTGGAATAATAGGAAACAAAATCATGAGGACATGTAATGATGTTGATTTATAAGGCTTGTTTTGATGTATTAATCGTTTCACAAAGCTGTCATTTTATAGGATAAAAAAACATAGCATGCATAGTTTGATTTTTTGGTTAAAAGCGACGGCCCATCTGTACCCAAACACTAAAAGGAAATAATTTGATATTACATGCATTGCCACTGACAGAATATAATTAGATATTATATATTGACAACTAGTTTAATCCTTAATCATGTCATTGTGCATGTTAGAAAACAAAAGTGCATCACACCCCACTTCTCACCACCCGCGTCTCATCTATGTTGGTGTCAGTATTAGAAAAAAAAAATTATGCATCTATAAAAAAAATCAGTCTTGTGTGTTAAATTATTCCACCCAGAGAGCAACCGCACTAAAGCAGCAATAACAACAACGAAGACAAAGCAGCAACAGCAAAAAGTAGAGGGGCCCTCCGTCCATATAATATATAATCGATATTTGAAAGGCTCTGGGGTTTAGCAATAGTGGGGGTGAGGTTTGGGTTTGAGGTTTGTTACGTTTAATCTATTTCACACTCGTATTTTTAATTTTACATGCTCACTATAATAAGATATATATCATTTATTAATTTTCTTACTATCTTAAAAATAGTTCATTTTATTTATTAAATTATATAGTTTAACTTTTATAAAATATTATATCTTATTAAATAACATATATTAATTATAAAAATAAAAGGATTTTTATTTTTAACTCACCGCAAACTATCGTATTTAGCGATCGCTCCCTCACTTTTCGTATTTGGGTTTCACTCCCTAGATTTAAAGGATAATTACTTTTTACTCCCTGTGAGGGACCTATCTGTAAATTATTTAATTTTTTTTTAGTAGCTGATAGGGAGTAAAAAAGAATTATCTTTTAAATCTAAAAAGTAAAACCTAAATACGAAGAAGTGAGAGAGTGATCGCTAAATACGATAGTTTGCATGAAGTTAAAAATAAAAAGTCAAAAATAAAATATTTTGTATTATATTACCTTTGAGATTATAAATTCGAGTCTAATATTTCCCGAGTTTTGATTCGCCCAACAGATTGCACTCTGGTTTCATGTAACTGAGATGCCAGCCACATCTCTCTCCCTCCTGCGCTCTCTCTCTCTCTCTCATTTCTAAACTTGGATGAGACATGAAAGCCCATCCATGTTCACGAGCAAAATTATTGACCAAAACAATATTATAAAAAAATTAAAGAGGAGAGGAAGAGAGACCCAACTCCCTATCTCCCTAGACTCAAAAAGAAACAAGGATCGATAAACAGGGGTGGGTTGGGAGTTGAGATCGGGTTGCCTTCCATTTGGGTGGAGTTATGACATGCACCAGAGAGACGCTGCTGCTGGTTCTGCCTCCTCTGTGACCTGACCTAAGAAGACGGTGGTCTGCGTCGAGGTCAGGTCTCACTCTCACCCTCCTTTACCCTCCTCACCTACTACTACTAATAAAGATGTCATTAAGTTATCTCCTCGGAAATGGGCTCACCGGGTGTTTTTTATTTTTTTCCAGAACAGCAGTTTGAGCTAGAGGGAAAGTGGAAAGCAAACCTAAAAAAGGGGGGAAAAGGAATGGACAGAGGCAAGTGAAAGAGGAAAGTATACCTTAGTCCCTTGCTTCCCACCTTTTCATGGTGAGTTGGTTAATCATTCTGGCCTCCTTTGATTGTGTGTTGTATTTCTTTTGTGGGCATCCTCTTTCTTTGTTTTTTTAATTTTTCTCTCTTTTAATTTTTGCCATCTTTGTGTCATCATTCCCCCCTTACACTGCAGCAGCTGCTCCTGCCATCCTTCCTTCCTGGACTACTTTAACCCTCACTGCCCTTTTCATTTTATGGTTCTCTTTCACTCACTCACTCACCCTGTCAAGGCCACTGTCATTTCTCAGTTTATAGCAGCATGGCAGCGGGGCTGAAGCAGTAGCCGCAGCCTGAGTTTATTATCAAACCGGCACCAAGAAAGAAAGAGGGGGTCGAGATTGAAGGAGATTTTACTAATCTCTGTATCTGGGCACGGAGAAGTTCCCTACAATGGACAGCTACGAAGCGACGAGGATCGTGTTCTCAAGGATCCAGGGTCTGGACCCGGAAAACGCTCCTAAGATCATGGGGCTTCTGCTGATTCAGGACCACGGCGAGAAGGAGATGATCCGTCTGGCCTTCGGCCCCGAGGCACTCATCCAGTCCGTGGTCCTCAAGGCCAAGAAGGAACTCGGCCTCCACTCGTCCTCTCCCTCCACCTCTCCTTCCACCCCCTCTTCGCCTTCCCCCTTCCTTTCTTCCAACTCCTCATCCGCCGGTGTCGTCTCCAGGCACGGTCTCTCCATGTCCCGTTTACTTCCTCCTCTCACGGTTCCTTCCCCTGGCCCTTGGTCCCCATCTCCAGGCACTACTACTGCCTTCTCCAGGAACAGAGAAGATCTCCAGAACTCGGATGAGCTACTCAGTCCGAATACGTCCTACACTGCCGTCAACAGCATGGTCTCATCTCCATTCTATGGGGAAGACCTCCACATTGACGAGCTCCAGCTCCCGGACCATCTGTCGTTCCTCAATGTTACGAGCGGAGTCACCTGTCCTCCCATTCACTCCCTCTCCATTAACAAGGGAGGAGATCTCTACTACCCGGATGAGTGCAGGAGCCCCGGAGACAGTTGCAGCAGCATGGACAGCCTCTCCTTCCCCTACTGGGGGGTCGACGGGCATCCCCACCACAGGCGGAGCTGCTCAGCCGTGGATTTCTGCCCAGACTCGGCGGGCCTGGGTTCTGGCATCGGTTGGAAACCATGCCTCTATTTTGCGAGGGGTTTCTGCAAGAATGGTAGCAGCTGCAGGTTCGTCCATGGCCTGTCCGACCCGGTCGCGGAAATGGGGGGTGGTGGTGGCGGAAAGATGGATGGTGTCATGGTGGAGCAGTGCCAGCAGGAGCTGTTGAGGTCCAAGAGCCTCAGGCTGTCCAGCAGCCCCTCTCAGCAGTTCATGGCATCTGCGACCTCTTTCCCTTACGGCTCACCCGTGGCCTCAAGTAAATGTATGAACTTCCTCATGCAGCAGCAGCAGCACCATCACCAGCAGCAACAACAACAGAATGATGTACAGAGGTAAATGGAATCACTGTCGATCTCCTCCTATCCAGATGCCCTCTAGCTATTTTTATGTAATTATAAATTAATAATTAAATTGCGTCTGTGGTTTTGAATATGCAGGTCTGCCATGGCTGCAGCGGCTGCTCTGATGCTTGGGGATGAACCGCAGAACAGGTTCATGCGGTCTAGAATGGAGAGAAGCGATTTCCTTGGGAACGGGATAGTGAATCCCGGGTCCAGGCAGATCTATCTCACGTTCCCAGCGGATAGCACTTTTAGAGAGGAGGATGTCTCCAACTATTTCAGGTTTTCCATCTAACTCTTTGTTGCTTGGTGGCCTGGTTGATTATACATCTTGTTAATTCCTGGCAATGGGGGCAGCCTCTATGGGCCGGTGCAGGATGTGAGGATACCGTACCAGCAGAAGCGCATGTTCGGTTTCGTGACCTTCGTCTACCCGGAGACTGTGAAACTAATCCTGGCCAAGGGCAATCCACATTTCGTCTGCGACGCACGCGTGCTCGTCAAGCCCTATAAGGAGAAGGGCAAAGTTCCTGACAAGTACAGGCATCCTTTGCCTTGCCCCCCTCTTCTCTTACGATTCTATTTTATTTTTATTAAAAAGAAAGCAAAAAAACTCATTAATTCCTTTTATTTTCAGGAAACAGCAGCAGCATCAACAGCAGCAGCACACGCAGGAGAGGGGCGGAGGTGATTTCTCGGCCTGTTCGACTCCCACCGGCCTTGATTCCAGGGAGAACCCCTATGACCTCCAACTCGGTCCGTCTTCCGCCTTGGTCCACTGAGGATTACTTTTGGGGGGCATTCTGGGGTTTTTTTATATACTTATTTGACTGTTTGGATGGCAGGTGGAGGAGGGAGGCCTCTGTACAACAATGGCGTTATGGCAGAGGAGGCCACGCTGAGGAGGAAGTTGGAGGAGCAGTCGGACCTACAGCAGGCTATAGAGATCCAAGGCAGGCGCCTCCTGAATCTTCAACTCCTTGAAATGAACCAGCACCACCACGGCCCCCCTTATCATCACCTCCGCCCTCCACACACTTCCTCTCCTACTGGCTTCTCCTGCCCGTCCCCCGGCCCCGTTCGTGTCAACAATCCTTTTGACAGTGGGATCTCCGGGAGTCCTCCAGGTTTACATTCATGATTAGTGTTAGCGCATATTCAAAGTTAATGTCGAACAATAAGAGAATGTCATGTTAAATCCCTTATTGTTTACATGTGTATGGGGGGGAATTTTCACAGAAAAGAGCACGAGCCCAGGGGCGACGGCAGGCATCGTCAACCCAACAGCTGCAGACGATCATCATCAGAACAAGCAGCAGCAACACATGGTTGAGCGTGGTGGCGGAGGACTCGAGGATGAGCCTGATGCAAGGGAATCTGCCTGTGATGGCAGCCCGCCCAAGAATGATTTCGGTTTCCGAGAAAGGTAAATTCAATAAAACTTTTTTTGGTTAAATTTTAATTTTTGAAAATGAAACGCAAAGAAATAATGGCGTCAGAGTATATGGAGACAATAATGAATTAAGCATTTTAAAAAGGAAAAAAAAATTAAAAAAAAAAAGGAAAAGAGAAAGGTACAGAAAGGGACGGCCAACTGTCCAACATCGCCTTTTCCTTTCGTTCTGACTCAGATCCATTCCCTCTCTGACTGATTGAATTGTTTCGGTTAATTTTTATTTGTTGTGTTTTATTTCTAGTTTCACTAATCATATTGTTCAAACCGACAGCGTTAGCATAAGCGAGCACAACCTGCCAGAAAGTCCGTTCGCTTCTCCAACCAAATCTTACTTCACCGCCTCCTCCACGGATGTAGAGAGAGCTGCTTCCCCCGCCGCAACAACCCTGGACGTCATTAACAGCAATGATGGGCTGATGGCCTCATCTCTCTTGCCCTCCGCAACTTCTCCTGTGGACATGCCTTCTTTGAAAGCCTGTTTCTTTCAGATTCCGAGGTAAATAATTAGAACCCAAATTAAAATTTATCCATTGCTCTGCACATACAGGTACTGACATTGATCCATCAATTTATCCTCCATGTTTTTGGGGCGTTGGTTTCGTAATCCAGGTTCTCTTCGGGCCACGGGGCTGTTGGCATGTGAGACGCGGGCGGCCAGCAGCATGGCTTATGGACTGGCCAGCTGCCTACCGCCCTCCAACTCTTTTAGTCCGGTAATTATATTCTCCTTCCTCTGCTACCCTTTTAATGTAACTGCAAGGTCATGATTCTTTATTTTTATTTTGTTACTGCTTTGTTGGATGCAGTTAGAAACGTATAGGAGAAAGACAGGATAGCAAAGCAGCATCAGTAGCAACATCACAAAGCAGGTGAATCACCGCAAAAGAAGAAAAATAGAATACAAAAAAAAAAAAGGTTAGTAGGAAAGAGAGGCTCCAAGTGTAACCAGTTGCAGCAGAAGTAAGCGCCCACACTCCCTAAGTCTTGTTCCCCCACCAGTTCTTTTAGTTTCTCACTACAGCCTCCTCCCGTGCCCCCCCACCAAATGAATACCATGCCCATATACCATAAGATGACAAAAGATGAGTTTGTTCATGTAGCAAAAAGCCAGGCATCAACAGTTAGATTCTCCTCATCCATGTTTTACTTTAACCCCCTCCTCCCAGTTGCGATTTTCCAGCTCTGGACCCCATGCAGAATAGACGACCGAACAACTCAGAAGGCACTGGAGAGAGAGAGAGAGAGAGGGAATTGATAAAAGTCTTCAGCCCGTCCATGGTAAATTCTGCATTCCCTTCTTTTTACATACCTTTTTCCCTCTCTCGCCGTGGTGTATTGTGGGTGTAGATTCCCACAGGTAATAGTGACCCCTCGTGCGCATACGGAAAAGTTGAGGCAAGTGAGCACAAAAAGGACATATAAAAGAAAAAGAAAGTAAAGAAAAACCATAGTACGAAAGATCTGCACGTGATTGTCTTGCGTCTTTAGCAGAACCTAATAGTTACCTTTATCTAGTTATTTCTATTTTCTTTTTATTTTTGTTCTTTTAACATTTTAAATACAGATAGGCAAACATGAAAGACGATGTGAAATTGGGTAAAAGAAAAGTGGTTATGCTTTTATTTTCTTTATCTGACTGTTCTTGTCTCAGATCTTTTTGCATCATTATATATATTATATTTGCTCAGTTTTCAATGAATCACAGTTGGGAGGTCACATGGTTGCTGACACTGCATGTGGTCCCCCGCACCCGCGTATTATGCGATATCGATGTCAAGATGAAGTTCCTATTATATCTGATGTTTGCTGAGTACACAAAATGCTAGTAAGGGTATCTAAGAACAAATTTTTTTCTTTTTTGGGATGAAGAGAACAATTTTTAAAGAAAAAATAAAATAATTATCTTGAAAAGTAAAATAATATTTTTTATTAATAAAAAATAGATGACGTGGCTGAGTCTATCTTTGGGCCAGCTCATGGCGCTCAACTTGCTTTTTCGCGATAATTGCTCTGCTGTGGCCATCTTTGACCGATCTGCGGAAAGTATGGAAAAGCTTTAGCTTTAATCGTGGTATCGCCTGGTACTGCGCCGGGGTTGGTTAGACAGGCCTTTGTGTTCACGTTACGAGCATATTAACAAATTTCTCCGTTTTGTATTTTGGGAAGTGCTGATACACTACAGTCCAATCTGTAGTACAGGGGGTGTTGCCCTTCCAAAATACACTATATATATGTTGTTCTAGTGTATACATATTTTTATTTTACAAAAATTAAAATATATTGGTATATATATGAAGGTATATGTTTTATTTTTAAAATAATATGTATTCATTAGGTGAGTATGTATCTCAAAAAATTCTAATGATATGTACTACCAACGATAATTATTCCTTATATCTACTTGTGTGTTTAATACAAACAAAAATATTTATTTGGTTTAGGTGATTTATGATATATTTTATCGGCGCCTCTAATTGCACCCCTCAAATTGGGGTGCACACTTCTCATAAATGGAAAGTGTACAAAAGATCCGTTTATAATCGGATAATATGCATACCCCATTATGTCGATAATGTTTGTGTCGCGGGATTTAGAAAACTGAACCCCGTAGCATCTAGAACCTTCACGACACAATCAATGTCGATATTAAGTATTTAAGTAGACAATGCTTATGTTGCGGGGTTCAAAAAACTAAACCAGTAGCATTTGAATCATTCGCGACATTATCAATGTCTATATTTGGTATAAAAATAAAAGAACACGAATCACATTTCAAAAACTAAATATATAACATCTATATATCAAAAACAAATAATTCCACACATTTTAACATACATCAACATTTGGAGTGTCAAGCGAATGTATCTTATTTGACTATTCTAGTGCTGAAATAGATAGTGAAATCGAAGGTTGGTATTCTCGTTGATACAAGTGATATCTAGTGAAATAGAATACCTCGACACAAGATTGGTTGACACATCAACCACTACCTTCAAACATTTTTTCTGGACATATCGACATAATAAGTGTCGACATAATATTATATCGACAGTTTCAATGTCGTTGAGGTTGTCTAAATATTCATTCAATTTTTGGACCGTCGACGATAGAAATGTCAACATATTAATATATTTCGACACTGACGGTGTCATTATTAGTAGCTGCAGCTCATTCTTCAATTTTTTGAGTGGTTTAAACATTTAAACATTATAAAAATAACCCATATATACATTCAAACATTGTAACATAGATATACAATACATTAAACAATATTAGACACTCAAAACATACAAACATTCAGTCACTGAACTGATAAATATTCAAACATATTAAGATTGAGGCACCAGTCCATATCTCAAAAATAAATAATTAAGCCCTAAAACTAAGAAGAAAAAAAATGAAACTATAAACATACAACTCACGGTATTCATAGAACTTCAAATACAAATAGAATATGTAAGTTTATCATGAAATGAACATGACCTTCAATCCATAAAAATGGGCATAATCACAAATGAGCAAAAGAGATGGTGATCATGACGAGATGACGGATGAGGAAGAGCACGGACGGCTAGTTCATCCACGGTGAGCGAGAGAGCGGAGATAACTGGGTGTTGAGAACGAGAAAGAGTGGTAGAGATAATAGGGTTTTTGCTGCTTTATTGTGAAAGGCTGGGTGTGCACCAGAAACCCAATGCCTCATTTATATATAGCCTCATTTATATATAGTAGTGTTTAAAGAATGTGATTGATTTTTAGTAGGTGTGCAAACATTTGGGTGTGCACCTCAAAAAGAGAGGTGCAATTAGAGTCACCCATATTTTATAATTTAAAAATCTAATTCTAATTTTTGACAACGCATTCCACTTTCTTAATCTGAATTCTTAATCTCATCTTGGGTTGGGTTTTCATTTTATGTTATTTTTAGCTTATCTATTTTATGGGTAAGATTCAGACTTATGCAACACGTTTAAAGTTATATATAGTATACTTTTCTTTGAAAAAAATTGACACCGCATTTATATTTAACACATATAAATGCATTTTTTATAGTGCTGCAACTTGGGTCGGGTTGAACCCGAACCCGACGGGTTGAAACCGATTTTTACATGGGTTGGGTTGATCAAATCGGGTTCGGGTTCGGGTTGGCCAATTCGGGTTGACTCACAAATCGGGTTGGGTTCGGGTTGGCCTCCGACCCAACCCGACCCAACCCGAACCCGTAAATTAATAGTTAAAAAAAAATCATGGCCGTTTATTTTGTAACTTCTAATATGGGTAGTCCAAATTTTAGGTAAACCTAGCTAATCTTATGGGTTGGGTGGGGTTGATTTATTTAATTTACACATCATGTTAGAAATTCGGGTTGGGTCGAGTTGGTTCAATTCGGGTTGAAAATCGGGTTGGGGTCGGGTTGGTCCAATTCGGGTTAAGTCGGGTTGGGTCGGGTTGATTTATTTAATTTCGGATTGGGTTCGGGTTGATCCAATTCGGGTTGAAAATCGGGTTGGGTCGGGTTAGGGTTGGGTAGTTTGGAATTCGGGTTGGGCTCGGGTTGGGGTCAACCCGAACCCAACCCGCCCGAGTTGCAGCCCTAATTTTTTATATCAATGACTGCATACATGTTTATGCATTATATCGATTACTAATTACTGAAAAAATAACTAACATGGAACTTTAGGAGAGGAAGGAGATTCAGAAGGGCCCGTCTAGCCCCACCCACCGATTTTCTTATCCCAGCAATCAATAAAAAAAATCGATGTTTTGCTACCCCCACCGATCCGACCAGTTCAACCAGATTTGATCGCTATTTCAGGTTTCGCGCGACTGAATCTGGTCGAACAGTATTTGTAATAAAGTTTATAATTTTTTTTCTTGAAAACATAATCTCAATCCTCCTTGAATCTTTCATATCACTCCAAGTCTGAGTTGTAATGTAAGGAGAATAAATCATTATTCTTAAATGTAGAATATAAGAACAATTTTTTAACATAAGTTACAGACAAATTTTAAAAGCCAAATATAAAATGTGTTTGGATCAATTGGTACGTTTTTTTTGTTTAAAAATTCATCTTAACTACGAATTCAAACGAAGCTTAAAAATGATATATATTTGTCTATAAAAAATTGAATTAATTGAAAGTATATTTACTTACATTTTTTTTAATCTCTTAGTTGTTGTTTGGATGAAAGAATAAATGTAGAATATGATGGATAAATCCAAAAATTTATTTGTTTACAAGAAATAAGTAGATATAGTTCTGAACCCTGTTCGATCAATTATGATTGCCCAAAACCCGAAATGACGACCAATTACGGTTGTCCAAAACATGAAATGACGACTGAATTCGGTCGAACTGAATCGGTGGAAACATCCAAACACCGATTTTTTTTTTTTTTTGATCGGTGGGATAGGAAAATTGTTTGGTGAGGATAGACGGCCCAGATTCAGAAATGGGTCTGTTGAGAATGCCATATCCATTCCATCATTGTAAATTATCTGGAGAACATAATAATCCTAGAAGATTTGGACCCAGAGGTATTTCAACGGGGATCGAGTCCGATTATTCTTGCCATGAAACTCAGGAAAACCACGTATCTTATCGAGGTTCCCATCTATTCTTTGTTATACAAATCAACTCAAATTGATGGGAGTTAGAAAAGTATATATATTATTTTTGAAAGAGGAATCATTACCAAATAACTAGTTAAACAGTCGTCTGAAATCTACAATAATTGTTATTTTTTGACAAATACACAATGATATTGTCTTGCTTATTCAAATTATTATGTCAAGAGTTTCCATCATAACCATTTAGTAAATATATTTAGTTTTACATGGGCATAATTACGCTGACATATATAGACTACAAAGGGTGCGTTTGATTGCGCGATTGTGTAGCGTTTGCGATAACAGGAAACTGCATTTACAATCGTGCAATCAAACAGTTTTACAATCGCAGTTTTAAATCCAGTGATTGCAGACAAATAGTATCCAAAAGCTGCGATTTCAAAAAGCTGAGAAAATGAACTTCCTACAGAATCAATTTTGCAATCGCAGATTCCTGCAGAATCAGTTTTGCAATCGCGCAACCAAACACACCCGAAGGAAATAATAAAGCACGGTCTATTCCCACCTATTGATTCCTTTAACCCATTATAAAAATAAATAAATAAAAGATTTTTAACTGTTCCCACCAATCTAGGTCGATCGAACTTGATCGTCATTTTATATTTTGGGTGATCGAACATATATGGTATTCATTTCAGGTTTTAGGCGATCAAATTAGCTCACCATCTCTAGTTTTCGATGATCAATATTACATTTTTCTTACATAGTTGTATTTGCCTATTTTTTTATAAACAAATAAATTTTTGAGTTTATCCATCATATTCTATGTTTATTCTTTTATCCAAACAACAACTAAGGGACTGAAAAAAATATAAGTATGTATACTTTCAATTAATTCAATTTTTATAGTAAAATATCTTATTAAACAAATATATATTATTTATAAACTTTGTTTAAATTTGTGGTTAAGCGGATTCTTTGTTTGAAAAAAAAGCTATCAGTTGATCCAAACACATTTTATATTTGGCTTTTGAAAATTTCTCACAATAATGTAAAAAAAAAAATTGTTTTTGGGTCATTTTTTGGTCAAAGATGCGATTCGGGTTACAAAATGTTGTTTATATAACAAAATGATCACCAAAGGTTCCACGCGGATGGATTCATCATCCAAGTCAGCAGGGGAAAAGGCATGTCCATGGCAGCACAAGAGGACGGCGATGATGAAGAGGACAAATCCACATGTGGGGCAGTAGAATATGAACCAAAACCCGACCCGACCACCATAGGGGGTAGAGGTGGCGGGAACCGAACCAGAGCCTCCCGTCGAATCAACCACGCCAGCAAGAAATGTTGCAACTGGTAGAGCACGTCTTGGAGCCTCCATTGCGAGAAGCTCCCGCCATAATCGGTTTGGATACTCCATGACCCGATGGATATTGTCCAATCTAACCTCCTCCCACTCCGACCTTGGAACATCCACTTTTGGCCTTCGGGAACTGCACAGGTGGCGAGAGATGTGCCAACCATCTAGCATCCAGAGGCCCCGGACACGAACCATGCGATCCTGCCAGTCGAAAATATCGCCCAAGGACATGCCAAGAACTAGCTCTGGTGTCCTCGACCGGAAGGAGATGTAGGACGGGGGCCAGTCGGTGGACAAAGCCTAGATCTAATAGATCCAACAGATCTCATGCAAACCAAGTCTCATCCCCGTATTCTCACGCAGCACGACCATGCACGTCAAGATGTGATACACGTTGGGGACCACCAGGAGCGAATGAAGGTGAAAGAAATAAAAAAATTCTACCACCAAATGTGACAGAGGTAGGGTAAGACCTTCGTCCTGAAATAACTGGGCCAAAAGAGCACAAAGTCAGGAACGAAGGAAGGGGTTTCATCCCTCAAGAGTTCCTCCAATGTAAGGATGTTGGGACAAAAAATTAGTGTCCAGGTCAAGAAAATGTTGTTTGGATTAAAAAATGGTGTTTTGATAAATAAAAAAAATGTTTAGGTAAAAAAAATCATGTTTGAGTTGGAAAATGTTGTTTGGGCTCAAACATGATATTTGGGTAAAAAAAAATTGTGTTTGGGTCGAAAAAAAATGATGTTTAGATCGAAAATGTTTTTTTCTTTCGAAAAATGTTGTTTTGGGTTGAAAAATAATGTTTTTACTGAAAAATATTGTTTGTATAAAAAAAATGGAGTTTGTGTCCATCAATGATGTTTGGGTAAATAAAAATAGTGTTTGGGTTGAAAATATGATGTTTGGGTCAAAGAATAATGTTTGTGGCGAAAAAAATTATGTCAAAAGATGGTGTTTGAGTTAAAAAAATAACGTTTGGATCGATAAATTATGTTCACGTCGAAAAAATGGTATTTGCGGTCTAAAAATAGTGTTTGGGTCAAAAAAATGTTATTTGGATAAAAAATGATATTTGGGTCGAAAAGTGCTACTTGGGTAAAAAAATAGTATGTGGATTGACCAATAGTATTTGGGTTGAAAAAAATGACGTCTGAGTTGAAAAATTTTATTTGGGTAAAAAAAATGATATGTGTCGAAAGGGATGTAAAAATATTGTTTTGATTTGAAAAATAGTGTTGGGTCGAAAATGGCATTTGGGTCAGGAAATTGTGTTTGGGTTAAAAAAATTGTTGTTTCGGTCGAAAAATGTTATTTCAGTCAAAGATGTTTGAGTAAAAAAACGTTGTTTTAGCAAAAAAAATCAGGTTGGGTTGAAATTTGGTGTTTGAACCAAAAAAATGCAATTTGGCCGAAAAATTCTGTTCGGGTCGAAAAAATGCAATTTTGATCGAAAATACTGTTTGGGTTGAAGAAATGGTGTTTTAGTCGAAAAAAATTGTTTAGATCGAAAAATGGTGTTTGGAGGAAAAAATGATATTTAATACCGCTTCGGTAGAAAAATGTTGTTACGAGTAAAAAAATATATTGTTTGAGTCGAAAAATGGTATTTGGGCTAGTAAATGTTACTTGGGTAAAAAAAAATTGATGCTTGGATCTAAAAATGTCATTCCGATAAAAAAAGTGTTTGTGTCGAAAAAAACGTGTATTGGAAAATTGTGTTTCGGTTGAAAAATGTTGTTTGGGTCAAAATGATATTTGAGTAAAAAAAAATAGGCGTTGTGGTCGAAAGGGTCAAAAAAATGTTTTTTAGGTTGAAAAGGAGCGTTCAATCGAAAATGGTGTTTGGGTTGTTAGGGATTGTAAATGAGCCGAGCTTTGACATGCTCTGTTTGTCTCATTTAGTATCAGGCTCAGCTCGGACTCGGCTCGGCTCAGGACCGAGTTTCATATCGTGTTCAAGCTCGACTTGTTGGGCTCATGAAAAGCTCGACTGAAGCTCAGCTCGGCTCGTTTGCTAAACAAGCCAAGCCGAAAATCGATACACATTATTTATGTGAAAGTGACATAAGCTCGGGCTCGGGCTCGGCTCATTCTCTTTTTTCTGTTAAGTAAACGAGTTCGTTTAAGCTTGGGCTCGGCTCAGTTCGTTTACAAACCGAGCTTTAAAAATTGTTCAAGCTCGACTCGTTTATCTAATCGAACGAGCGTGAATGAGCTTTAACCAAGATGAGCTCGAGCCTGAGCTGCTCGGCTCGTTTACCTGCTATGGTCGTACAATGGTATTTGGGTTGAAAAAATGTTTTTTAAGTTGAAAAATGCTATTTGGGTCAAAAATTGATATTTATGTCAAAAAATGGTGTTTGAGTAAAAAAAAATGTTGTTTGGGTCAAAAAAATATTGTTTCAATAAAAAAATCTTCTCTGTCAAAAAATGGTATTTGAATGAAAAGATGTTTTGACTGAAAAATTATATTTTGGTTTAAAAAAGTGTTTGTGGTCGAAAAATGATGTTTGCGTCAAAAAAATGTTGTTTAGATCGAAAAATTCTGTTTGAGTAAAAAAACGCTGTTTGGGTTGAAAAATGATGTTTGAATCGAGAAAATACTCTTTTGACATAAAAATTCTGTTTCGGTCCACTAAATTGTGTCTGAATCGAAAAAAGGAACCTATAGCAGAAAATTTAAGAATCCTTCCTTTAGAAAGGTCCCCTCTAGATTCAGAGTCTTAACTGAAATGGATAATGTATCCTGGCAGAGGTGTCATTCTGATGTCGTCCAGCCCCATTGAAGTCTTTAAGTCATGGCTTCTTTCTTCTTCTTGATATAGGACTCCAATTTTGTACTCATGAACTCGGACTTTAAAAAAGGTTCCTTTCTATATGCAGAGTCAAATTAGATTGAGAATACATTATCGTAAAAATTATTGAGAGAAGTCGGTGCATGCTAGAATGAAGATCAAGATGCAGCGTCTCACATTTTTGTATCCTCGGTGCTGCCCCACTCATGTCATAATTCACAGTACACAGGTCATCTTCTTGATATAGGCCACAACCGCTACCAATGAAGAGTCGTTTCATGACCTCCAAATTAAGTATCCCCGCTACTTTTCCTTATATTTATTTACTTATTTATTTAAACTTCCCATTACTTCTCTTGATGCTACAAACTCTCACTACACAAAATGAACCTTATTTGCTACCTCTTTAGCCTCATTCCAAAGAACCTTCTCCTAATGTGCTCAATCTTTTCAAGCACTCCTTTAGGAAGTATAGGGACAAAAAGAAAAGAGGAGGGCTGGAGAGCAAGCTTGAATTAAAACCAATAGTCCCTCCAAGGCTAAGGCGCTAAGCAATTTGCTTTTCCACCACTTCAACATCCTCTCAAAACAATTAGTTCCCAATGTTGTTTAGTACACCCCAAATGCACAGGAAACCTTAGGTGCTTCATTGGAAAGCATCTGTTTCGATAACCGAACCTATAAAGCAAAGCTTGAAGGACCTTCCCATCCACATTGACACCAAGCAGGTATCTTTTACTGATTCAACCCAGGAAGAAGTTCGAAATAATTGCATGGAATTTAATCCCACTTAACACAGCCACAAATGTCTCACAAAAAATGAGTGTTGTCAGTGTATAGCACATGCGAGATGGAAGGCCCCTCTGCACTGCACCTCAATCTTCGAACCCACCCTTCCACCCTCCACCATCGGATCTCCTAACCTAAGAACTTTGTGCTGGTGTAAGAAACCACACAGTTAACATTGACTAAAACCGAAGCCTTCATCATTGAGATGCATCCCCAAATCATCATAACCATGTGGTACTAATCCATCACAGGGATCATGTGTTTAAGAAATCCCAAATCAAAATTGTTGAAACCCTTTTCAACGTCTAACTTACATATCACCCCTTGCTTCTTGTCCTTATGAGCCGCCAAGATGCATTCTGTGCCACAAGGAAGCCGTCTTATTGGGATCCACCAGTGACAATTGTAGTCTGATTATCCCCCACAAGGAAATCCAAAACCACTTTAAGACGACTAGCCAATACCTTGGTAATCTATGCACCATTATATTTATAATGGTCTTAGATCCCCAATTTCTTCCTCTACATCTTTCTTTGGGATTCAAGCAACCAACACCTTGCTGCCCCCACATCTCTATAAGGTTCAGTTTGACAGTCCCCCAAAATCTTGGAAGAATGTAAAAGGAAAACCATCCGAACAGGGAGCCTTGTCCCCATCCAACTTGAAGATTGCATCTTGGGTTTCAATTCCTTAAAAGAAGCTTCCAGATCATTTGATCAAACATCCAGCCCCCCTCATGTTCTAATTCATAGTTTCTAAGTATTCTTCTTGATATGGGCCTCCATTTATGTATGCCTTTAGAAGGGTCCTCAGAGTCAAATCAGAGTCTACTGAGATAGAAAATGTAATCTGGCATATGATTATTGAGAGGAGTCAGCACATGCCAATTTGAAGATCAAGCAGCAGTGTCTCATTTTTTATGTCCTTGGTCCAGCCTTCTCCACATATTCAAAGTCATAGTTTCTGTGTTCTTGATATAGGCCTCCAATTTATTCTCGTGAACTCTGGATTAGAAAACTTGAGGGTTGGAAGAAAGGACTATCTAGAACCCTACTTGCCTTGAGGAGGAGCTCGGGGAAGGGTGGGGTGTTTATTTGCTCGCTGTAAAGTTCCTTTAACATCCTTTAAGTGATTTTGTTTATTGTGCTTTTTTGGAGTTCCTTAATCTCCATTTGTTTGAGTGCTGTCATCTATATAATTGAAGCTCCTATCTTTCTCCTTTTAAAAACAAAGTTGGATTGCTTAGGCTATGCCTAATCCAAATGTTTATCATTACTGACACATGTTAATATTTTACCTAAGCAGGAGAACATCAATTAAAGCTTTTCTCAAAAGCACAAAAAAAAGGCAGGAGAACATCGAAAATCAAAATATATGCATAAAAAAGCAAAAAATTTAACTCAAGGGGTGCCTCAACTCTAACAAACAAATCAATATATCATTTTGTTTTATAATAATAATACCATATTTAGCATTAGAAATACCTATGATCAATGGCATTTTAAGAGGAGACCAGTTCAAACACATACCTCATATTTCTAAGCAAACTCTGCTATGATTTAAAAGTTGACACCTTTGGCTAATTTCTTGCACAAATATACAAATACCAATGCATCAGAACACCATCTGCAGGTCCAGAAATTGAAAACCAATCATCATCCCTCAAAATGGCAATAATGATATCATCTTCCAGGAACCATCAGTCTTCATCCGCTTTCGACACCTTCATCTTCTTTTCACCACCACTTGCACTTCGGCTCTCCTCCAAATTCTTAGGAACCATCTCCTGTGGAATCCTAGGAACGGTGAAATTGAAGTCTGCTACGGAAATCTTGTCTTTGTACTTGGGGTAGGCTTCCAAGAACTTCTCCACCTCAGGCCGACTCCTCACTCTCTTCCCATTGGGCATGATATAGAAGGTATCCATCTTAGTGAAATCCTTCCTCATCACCACCATCCTCTCACAATCCGGCGGAGTCTTGGGAATGTTTGGCTTATCAATGACCCAAACATGGCTCGTGTCATAATCTATATCACCCGGGTCGTCACACGAAATGCCGGGTTTCTTGTCACAGTACCATGGGTCCTCGTTTAAGCTCTGCCTGACGGTCTCATACTCCTCTTTCGACGGGATGAGCCTCCATTTGAAACACTTTTCACACTGCGCTGCATACAAGTCTCCTGGCTTTGATGAATCTCGGGACTTTTTCTGCAACGAATAAGAGGGTAAGACCAAGTACAACAAGCTTGAGATTTGGTTCTTGTATGAATCCCCAAATAAGGTTGCAATCTTGTGCAGAAATCTTGGACAGGTTCTTTCATATTTGTCTCCAAGCAAGCTTTAAGAGACAATTTCACAAGCAGGATATGTGCTTATTATACATAAAGAAAAATATTTCCAAAAGGAAATTCATGTTGTGCATTCATTAACAGAAACTGAAAAAATAAGGGAAAGAAAATCCGTAGTGTACAACTTCAAGAAGGTTGACCATGGATTTGCCATTTTAGAACCTCAATTTTTACATGGATTTGCCATTTTAGAACCTCAATTTTTACATGGATTTCTTTCAAATCATCTGCCGGTAGCTTTAAAAAAAAAAAAACCTCATCTTGAATTCTCAGATCCTGAGCATAAAAGAAGCGTACATTTTTTACCCGAAAACTTCATATGTCCGAAAAGTTAAAAAGAGACAACTCGAACCAAAATAAATAAATAAACCCACATGGATCTAAGACCCAAATAAAATTGTTGAGAGAAAAACATGGGAAACGCAATAGCGGAAGAGACCAGCATTTGTATCGTTATTGAACAGTACTCAAGGAAGGTACCTTCATTGCTCGTGATCACGGCTCAATCTCTGCGTTTGTGTGTGTGTTGGAGTGGGTCGGGGGGAGAGATCCCAGCGAGGTTCTGGCTACAAAGAGATGAGTCTCCAATGGATACCCCTCCAGCAGAGGAAAAAAAGATGGCCCTAAAAAATCGCCAATGGTCATATGTGTTGTAAAGTAAGAAGAATACATGAATAAATAAGAGTATATAAACAAAGCATACAAGACATACATAGAAGATAAGTGAAAAGAGATTTTTTATTCACTGTTTGTTGGTTATAAAATATATTATAAATTCTTTAATTTATAGGGTCCATGAAAGAAACTTAATGATTGTAAGTTACAAGTAATAAGAGTAGGGGTGGAGGTTAGAAAAGTGAAGAGAGGGGGGGGGTTATGGAGAAAATGATGGGAGTTGAGGTGGTAATGATTATCCACTATATTCACAACACTCCCCCTTGAATGACCACAACACTAAGATAATTGTCTTATTAAAACCTTGTTTGAAAAAATTAAAGCAAATGAAAAAAGAGTACAATATACTTTATCTTAGATTGGTGTATGCGCTTTAAGACTACCGCGTTAAAATTTTGCCAGAAAAATCCAATGGAACAAAACGTAGAAAAAAAAAAGAAGACAACACGCAAATGTCATATAAAAATTTACTCTCCCCCCCATAATGATATGACCAAAAGGTTGGTTACAAATACGTCACACGTACACTAATTTCTTGAATGTTGATATCGGTAAAACTTTAGTGAATAGGTTGGTGAAATTGCTCGTCCACTGAAATTTATAGAGCATCGATTTCACATTCACAAACTTCATAATGATCAGCTTGTAAATAAAACTCCAAGATGTATGGACATAATGATCGTTGTACAACCATAGGTAGATACATAACCTGTTTGTGAGGATCTAAAAAATGTCATGAATCTGTACATAATATTATTCTAACAAGAGACAATTAATGGAATTTCTTAAGTATAAAAAATCAACATATGTTGTTCCACGAAGATAACAGGAAATGTGTTTAATGACGTGCCAGTGCCTTCAGATTAGTGCAAATCTAAATCTGGTTAATAAATTAAACTAAGAATGCAATGTTAGATCTAGTACATTATGTCAAATATAATAAATCATCAATTGCAATAAGATATGGTACTTTAGGACCAAGAAGATTTTCAATATCCTCTTTCGGATGAAAAATAGTTTTTCTTTGGGTTAAATGACCTGACCACCATATGAGTAATTAATGAATAATATTTATCCATATTAAAATACTTCAAAACTTTTTCAATATATATTGTTTGATAGACAAGTATCTCACTTGGGCTTTACTCGATCTGCAGGCTGAGATAATATTTAGTTTTCCCAAGGTCTTTACACTTCGAATTCATTCATAAGATATTCTGCAGTTTTGTTGAGTTCTTCAAAAGTCTCATTTGAATTTATGTTATCAAAATAGCAAATTCCTTACTGAATATATTTATAAGGACATACAGACAAATATGATTGTTTTCATATCCTATTTTTATCAAGTAATCACTAAGACAGTTGTATCTACTACGTTAAGTTGTACAATGAACGTCTTAGCTTTATTGAGTATATACTCTTTGATTTTGCTTTAAGCAATTTATATCCTTCGGGGATTCATGTAAATCTCATATAGATAATCTGTTACTTTGTATTAGTATCATATCGAGTTTTTAAAAAACTTCTAGACTTTCTAGGCAATGGAACGGAACATTATTAAATCCATGACTAATGAGTATGCTTCTTCACAATCAAATACCAAGTTTCTGTAAGAAACATTGTGCCACAAAACGTATCTTATATTTAACAATTATATCTTCTCATTTCGCTTTCTTACAAATACTCATTTGTAATTTTTAGGATTAATATCTTTTGGGGTATGTGTTATAGGTTTGAATACATCACATTTTTCAAGAAAATCCAATTATGCTTGAATAATATTTTTTCACTTTGGCCAATTATTTTTTTGTTGACATTTATTTATGCTGTGTGATTTATTGTAATTATCGCCATTTTAAATTTCAATAGCTACTTTGGGTGATAAATATGTCATTGATGATCATTTGTTTGTGATTCCACATTTCTTTTATATGCATATAAATGTAGAGATTTCAATATTATTAGGTACTTTTTCCTCTTCGAGAGTTTGTGTAGTCACTTCTAGGACTCATTTATCTTCAGGGACATTATACTCTTCTGGAGTTTTAAAAAAAATAATCTATTATTCATAATTTCTTCTGTAGCATTATGTATAACTTCTTCTGGAGTATTATTAGAGCATGATTTTTTTATTTGATATCTACTTCTGGGGAGATGAATCTTTTGAACCTATAGATTTGTCATGCTATTGTCGTGCATTAGGAATTTGATTTTCACGTTGAGCAGTACGTGAGTCTAGATGAGACAAAGTGGATATATTCCATGATAACTCTTGTCGTTCTTCAAGAACAGATCGTACTTCAGGTGCGTTCTTCTCTTCCCTTAACGGCGGGAATATTGTTTCATTAAAATAACAAAAAAAAATGCATAATTGTATGAAAAAATCTCGTGGTTCTTAATGGGTATGAAATACAATTTTTAATTGTTTGAAGCATCGTTATGTAATCCATGATCATATGATGTTTGCTCTTTTGGAGCTTACAAACAATTTTGTAATATTCAAGATGTAGTATTAAAATTTTTTGTATATATTTTAATGAATTAAATGATATCATTTATAAAAATAATTAAAAAATTTCAATGCAACATACTATCATTACAAGTAAGTGAAAGAGACCATTGGGATAAATGAGATGACATTTAAAATTATAAAAATAACTGGGTGTAATAGAAGAAGTAATGGGTTATATGATATATGGTCGAGTGATTCAGTGCGGGAATGCGGGAATGCGGGAAACGACGTCGGTCGTTTGATCGCTGGTTCATCGCATCCAACGATCGATGTGAATCGCACCCGACCGTCCGATGCGATGGACCCGTGATCGAACTGAATCACTTCCCATGATATATGATATGAGAAGTGGTGATGTAAAATTTAACTATGGTTAGATGATGATGCCACTAAGAGAACTATAGTTTAATAGTGTGGTTAACACCCAGCTAAATACAAATACACAATGGAATAAAAAAGAAGTGAAACAAAATATATATACCCGGAACCCAATCAGACAGACGAACAGACGTTATTGAGGGGTTTGTGTCTGTAATGCTTGAACTCGAGAATCCTTTGAACGAATCGGACCTCACCCCTCTCTTCGATTGATCATCCATACATCCCAATCTCAAAATCGGGTACGCCATGATCGATTGGATTGGCGTTCAAGAAAAAGAACATGGTTTTTTCTCTTAAATTTTTTTCTGCGTATCTTGGAAACATGAATCTCCGATTTATGTTTTTGGTTATATTCATTAAGATCATTGACGAATCTGATTTTCTTTTGAATTAAAAAAATCAATCTTATGTGACTTTCTCTCTTTTTTTTTTTTTTTTTTGTTATTAGCGGATCTATGTTAATTTTATATGGTTTATAAAATATTTTGCCGTTCTTGATTTGGCTTCTGTTTGATTGGATTGGATTCTCGTTTGATGCGTATGTTTTTGCCTCCTCTTATTCCTCATTTGATGCAGGAATTATTGACTTCCAAAGCTTTACTTTGTGTGTCGACGAGCTTACCAGAGGTTCTATATTACTTTCCTTTGTTTTTTCAGGAGTCCTATATTTATTTTTGATATATCTATTGGTTATTGATAATGATGTACTGTATTCATCCACAATTTTGAAAATCTTAGATTGATGGAGCTTGCAAATTTCATGGCATCCATCGTCGGGAGGGGTGGAGGTATTCAATCGCCCCCAGCAACATCTCAAGCACAAGAGAAGAAAAGTAGGAACAAACGCAAGTTCCGTGCGGATCCCCCTCTCATTGATCCAAGCATTCTCTTCCCCGGACATATTGAATGCCCTGGTTATGATTTTTCGATTGGGAGCAACCCAAACAATCCGTGCCCTGAACAACCCCATAACCCCATCACCAAGAACGACAATGATAGGGGCTGTGAGTGTTGTGTGAACCAACAGAACGATGTTGGGCTGTTCAAATTCGATCCCTGGTCATCGCGTAACTCTGGAACCTCTTCATCGGTGGACCCAAAACCCGACCAGTCTAAACCAGTGTCGGAGTCGGTATCAGATAAATTCCATGATGCCAACTGGGGTGCATTGACTGAGACTGAGCTTGAGGAGCTTGTTCTGAGTAATTTGGACACCATCTTTAGGACTGCAATAAAAAAGATCACCTCCTTTGGGTATTCGGAGGAGGTTTCCCTGAAGGCTGTGCTCAGGTCGGGTCTCTGTTACGGTTGCAAGGACACTGTTTCCAACATTGTGGACAACACCTTGGCATTTCTGTGCAGTGGGCAGGACTTGGATTCCTCAAGGAAGGGATTCTTTACGGACTTGAAGCTGCTCGAGCAGTATATATTGGCGGAGATGGTATGCGTTCTGAGGGAGGTGCGGCCCTCCTTTAGCATGGGAGATGCAATGTGGCGTTTGTTGATCTGTGATATGAATGTGTCTCATGCTTGTGCAATGGATGATGGTGATCTACTGGTAGGGGACTTGAACACATCATTTCCTGTTCCTGATGCTGCCCAATTAAAACCGAAGGATGGTGCCACAAAACCCAATAATCCCAACCTGGGAAATGGGAATGATGGTGTGGTTTCCCAGGGTCCTCAAGAGGAAAACCCCACCGTTGCAACAGAAGAGTGCCTTCCCACAATACCCCAGTGGTTCTCTCCAGTTGACAAACCCCTATCATGTAGCAAGAAGGTTGGACATCACTCAAATAGTTCCAAGAGAGAGTCCATGCTTAGACAAAAGTCTCACTTGGAGAAGAATTACCATGCATATGGGTCTAGGGGATTCATTAGAACTGCCAAGCTCAGTAGCTTGAGTGGGTTGGTAATAGATAAGAAGAGCAAGTCCATATCAGATGCCAACTCCACTAATATTAAGAGTGCTTCATTGAAGTTGAGTAAAGCTGTGGATATGGCCTTGACAGATGGTAAACAAAATCTCACTTTTACTGCTGGGACATCCACTTCAAAAACAGCCAGCAGCAGTGGTAATGGAAATAGCAGCAAGAGTACTAGTAACAATAATAATTGTACAGCTGATACTGAACTATCTCTATCAACGCCTGCAAAGCTATGTACAGCTCCGAAGACGACAAGTTGTGATGTCAATAATGTGAGCAATGCTGATGGTAGCGATGGAGGGATCTTGCCTAGGGATTGGGTGATTGGGGACGAGAAGAAGGATGATCTTCTCATGAAATTAGTCCCCCGCACCCGGGAACTTCAGGTCCAGCTTAATCAGTGGAACGAGTGGGCCCAACAGAAGGTAATGCAGGCGGCAAGGAGGTTGAGCAAGGACAAGGCCGAGCTACAGTTGCTTAGGCAGGACAAGGAGGAGGTGGTCCGCCTTAAGAAGGAGAAGCAGACGCTGGAGGAGAACACAATGAAGAAACTTTCAGAAATGGAGAGTGCACTTTCCAAGGCGACTGGGCAGGTTGAGAGGGCAAATGCAACTGTGAAAAAGCTTGAGGTAGAGAATGCTGAGCTGAGGGAGCAGATGGAGCAAGCTAAGGTGAAGGCAGCTCAATCTGCAGCCAGATGCCAGGAAGCTTTGGACTGGGAGAATAAATCTGTGAAAAAGTTCTTGTCATGGGATAAGCAGAAAGCAGAGATTCAGGAGGATCTTGCGGTGGAGAGGCAGAAGCACTCTCAGCTGCAGCAACAGCTTGAACAAGCTAAGGAGTACCTCAACCAGCTTGAGGTAATTTGTCCTAGTGAGCCATTTCTTTAATGGAAGATTGTTTTGCACTACTTTCATCGTACCGGTCTCTTAGTTTGCATGGCATAAAGATGACAATCCCTGGTTAGGAGGAATCAGGAATAACAATTATAAATATTGCACTACTAAATTTGAAAGAGATCAGGTGTTGGATCGATTTTGTGGAAGAAAAGTGATCAAAAGTTTAAGTTTTAAAAAGTGGACATACCTTGATATATAGAAGATAATACATGTCCATATGTTTTACAGTCTAGTCTGTTTTCCATGGGCATTTTTTTTTTGCCCCTTCAATAATCATTATTGTATTGGTCATGGTATCAGTTTATTTGTTTGAAAATGGCAACGATTATGGTTGAGGTCATTTAAGTTAGCAATCATGTCATTCTTCATCTTAACGTCAAAGTTCACATGTATGATCAAGGAAGGAATAGCAGGAAAATCATGTTGGTAGGTAATATGAAAAGACAGATCATGAAATGAAAGAACAGGATAGAATACACATTAACGAGAAACTGGAATTGAAGTAATTTTATGATCATCATTTGCCCCATCTATCGTCTTTCCACGTACTTTAAAGAGTTGCATTTAATTTTGAATCCATCATGTTAAAACTTTTTCCTCTCTCTCCCCCCTCACTCCCCCTCACTTTCTCCCTCACTTCCTCGCTTTTTGGGTACTGGATTGTGTCGGAGTGCCATGTTTTCTTGTGTAAATTGATTAAGGTAGTACATTTGTCCTTTTTTCTGAAAGGAATTGGATTGATGTAATATGTGATGTGCTTTTGTGATGAAAAAATAAATAAATACAGGCTAAATGGAAACAGAGGAAAAGGTGAAGGATGAAGTTCTTGTGCAGGCAAAGGCAGAAAGAAAAGGGAGAGAGCAAATTGAAGCCGCAGCAAAACTGGAGGAAGATAGGACTCGATTAAAGGCAGAAAGTGACATGCATGAGTATAGGAAAGATATCTTGCGACTTGAAAACCAGATTTCACGGTTGAGATTGAAGGCCAATTCCTCTAAGATATCATCTCTACGATGGGGTGCAGATCCCAACTATGCATCATGTGTGGTTTCTGCAAAGGAGAACAGTGCATCGTATATATTGGGCATGGCGGATTTGCAAGAACCAGATGCTGGAGTATTGTTGCGTGAACGCGAGTGTGTCATGTGCTTGACTGAAGAGATGTCAGTTTTGTTCCTGCCATGTGCCCACCAAGTTGTCTGTACTAAATGCAACGAGCTTCACGAGAAGCAAGGGATAAAGGACTGCCCTTCTTGTAGGGGTCTGATACAACAAAGGATTCGCGTACGCTATGCTGACTCCTAAACTCTTCAATAAACTTCCCTGTTTGAGTCGGCTATGAGGAATAAATAATTTTTCAGACTTAATATTAAATAATGCAATTGCAAAGAATCTCTACCTATTTTTGAGATTTTATGGATCATTTACCTAATGTGCCATGTGTACTTGTGTGAGCATGCTAAAAACTCGTTCTCATGATAGTGTCTCCTTTTATATGCATTGGAATAATACAATTTTACCATTTACTGACCTTTTTTTTAACGAGCATACCTTCTCTGTTGTTGTTTATTTTGACCTGTGGAGACATATCTTGTGGACGAAACGTTAATGTGTTTGCATCTTCTCCTGTTTGCTTGCCTTAATATATGACATTCCTTTCTGCTTGAGAATTTCCTTTCAGCTTTTTATGTTTTGATGACGTCTTTTTTAGTCATTGGAGAAGAGTCAATCCTGTGCATAATAATGTTTCTTCCATTTTCTTGAACACTCAATTAATGGAATTTCTCAGCCTATCCCAGACCATGGAGCAATTATTTACATGTTCATTGTAATTGAAGTCACTAGATTTTCTATATGAGGGAAGGATTGCTTACTTGGGCTTTAAATATTTGTTACATGGATGTATGTCATGTGAGTTTTTTTTTTTTTTTTTTACTTATTGTTGGTGGTGCAAAAGTACTGATGTGAAAAACTAAAAATTTTAGATTGTTATAAACTAGTGTAGTCAACCATAGATAATAGAACATGTATAATTAGAGTTGATTCCAAGGAAATTAAAATTTGATGTTCTTTTGGGAGGCTGTGGAGATTAGGAAAATTGTCAAGAAAAACCTGTCTTTGTTTGTTTGTTTGCTGTTTGGTCCTAGATTGGGGGCTTTGGACCTGAGATTACTCGAAGTTGTCTAACTTTATGCTAGGCCGAGGTCTGTAGATCCTTTTCCCCACTCCCTCTTAGTTTTTGTGGATCTTATGCCAATAATCTCGAATAATATTTCATGGCATCTTTCTCTTTTTTAACAGTTTTTGCCTGTTAAAGAATTAAACAATCTAGTGCTTGACTGATTTCGGTTTTTCTTTTTCACGCCCTCTTTTGGTGTACATTTAGATCAATAGCATTTTTCAGCACAGATTGAATTAATAGAGATTTTATTCATAAGATCATTATTTAGGAGCAAGATAGATTTCCTGTGGAGTGCGGTTTCATAGTTACCGATTTTGTTGATCATCTCTACCCGGATGGAACGTTAATTTGGAATAATATCTTCCATGATGATGCTATTGGTTCCATTTGTTTTTTGGGGTGCAAATTGCAGAAAGTATGAAATTTAAAATAATTCTAGGTGATTACAAGTATTTCGGTTGTGAAAATGTTAGATTGTTCTATCCTAATGGTTCCCTAATGGTTCTATCATCAGCCACACGTAGTTCTTATGGAGATAGTATTTCTATACTAAATGACTATTCATTGTGAAGACGAAAGGCCATGGAAATTAGGAAACAAACAGCAATGAAGAAATTGTTTTTGGGTCGGTAGGCTAATGCTTTTGGGATTTGGCCCCAGTATCTCTTGGTTTTAAGTAAACTTGCCAATCAGGTTCAAGTATGAACATGCCTTACAGAAATTGTTATGAGTTTGGATTGTGATTGAGAGAGTTGTATGTTGATAATATTGATTGATAGAAATAATAGATATATATGAGTAATATGCTCGGTCATTATGAGTTGGTGGATTGCTCTGAAAAATGGTTAATTCGATGATGATGACAGGCTCTGCTGATCTTGGATCACAGAAAATTTTAAGAGAGGTTCCAATGTACAAAGTATGGATTAGAATTGAGAAAAAACTCATCTCTCCAGATAAATCAACTTTAAGAGGGGCTCTGAGTCATTTGGGCTCTGTCAACAAACGAACATCTCTAGATATATGAATATTGTTTACTGAGAAGCACACTGCCTGGGTGACATTTTTGGGACAAAAATATACTGCAGTTATCAACAATGGCTGAGTTTGTGAAAACAAATGGAGCAAGATGTGTCAGAAGATTAAGATATTCATGTTGATTGGGCATTGATAAGACTTATTTATGCGGTCCTTATGTATTTCAATGTGTCATGCCTATTGCCATTTCTATACTTTCTAGATTTCCTCATGTAAACATTGTTGTTCTGTATGCCTCCTCAAGCGTGTTAGCTCCAGTCCATGCTTTACTGCACGTCCAACAACTTCGTTTTACACTGCTTGTGTGATTAACACTGCTTTTGGGGGGGTCCTTCGAGGCCTGCCTTCCTATTTATGTATTTCGGGAGATGGTTAATTTACACTGATTGTGTGATTAACACATGTTCCCTTTTTTTTTTATCCCTGATCCCTGATCTCTTCTCTCTCTCTCTCTCCCCCCCCCCCCCCCCTTGCTTTTTGAGGCAAATTTAGATTTATATAACATCATTATGATCAGTTATATACAGTCTACCTTTTCTATAAAAAAAAATCGTTTTAAGGCGTAGTTTGGGTCGCAAATCTTCGGGGGGTGGCTTTTTGTTAAGCATCTTGTAGGCTTTACTGCTTTAACCAAAAGAAGTTGAAAAACAAATGGACTCAATTGTACTCTGTTCTGATAAATGAGGAGAATTTCCTTTAATTTTCTCCACTGAGGGGCAAAAACAGAAAAATTTGTACTGAAAAATAATTTTTAGGGATGTTCTGGTTTATTTAATAGACTTTTTTTAAAATAGTAAAGTATGACTTTGTAAAATTATGTATGACTAGGGTACATGTAGAGTATAGTAGCAGTAGAGATGCCTGCCTTTGATTATTATGTCAAAAAGATCCGGGAGTTCCTCACCTGAGAAACAGGTTTGTTAGGCTGCTGGTGGAAGGAAAATGTTAGACATGGCCTTGTTTCTAGCTTCAAATACAAAAAACACCACGTGTTTTGATTTTTTTTTTTTTTTGGTAAACAAGGCCCACATGGGGCAAGGACAAGCAGGACACAAGGTCCAGAACCCAACTTTAAACTCTCCACAAGTGAGGGGTCTAAACTCTCCACAAGTGGAGGGTATAACTGGGGATCGACCCCAGGTCGTCCACGGACGTGCCATGTGTTTTGATATTTAAATATATTATACATCAATATTTAAATATATTATACAAGGATATGTGTTTTTATAAAAGATAAAATATATATCCCATCAACTCATTTTAGGATAATTTTTTTTTCTAACGAGGTATTTACCTAGTTACAATTTAGTGTATATTGTTTGGTCTGGAATCTGGACACTTGTCTAGATTTATCCATCTAGATGTAGGTTCCGTTTGCATCAGCGTTGGTCGTTTGTGCCGGCCAACGCAGCGGAATGAACTGGCCAAACAGGTTGACCCGCGTTCGTGTTGATCACCCCTCCCCGCTAGCCTATTTCCCGACATCCAACGCCCTGAAACAGCTTCTGCGTCGACTGGTTATTCGGTCACCGTGGTGGTGCGCAACGCACACCCAAACGGAGGCGTAGTATACTCCAAAATTAATGAAAGTTTACTTGAGTGGTGTAGATGGAAAATTAAACCAAGGACTCAATGTTTTTACTCTTAAATGTAGTCCTCATCATTCTTGAGTATTTTAAAATAATATATGTCATTTAGATGTATATACTTTTGTAAAAAAATGAGTATAAGGAATCATTTATAAAAAGATATATAACTAAGTGAATGTAGGTGATTAACAAAGTACATGAGAATGTTAATATGGACCGAGTGTAACAAGAAGTTTAGATTAATTACTTATTAAACAAACATTTTCTTTCTCTTTTTTTTCCATTTTAACTTCTGCTATTACTATTGAAGATGATGTTTTCCTTTAATAAGAGTTGTTGGGTTAGATATCCACCTCTAGGTGAAGATCTGGGTTATCGCTCCTGAGATCATGCACCAAGAGAGCTTAGGAGACACTGGTGTGGTGCCGGTCAAAGGAACTCTGACGTTCAGGTCAATGAAGTGAATGAGTGGAGAAGATGAAATAGAGAAAAAGATGAAAACTCTAGAATTAGAATTACTTACTTGTGAATGTCTCCCTCTCTCTCCTCTCCTTGCCCTTGTAGTCGAGTATGTGGTCACATTATTTCCTGTCCAGATGTCTCTCTCTCTTGGTCGAAATCTTCTGACATGGAAGATTCATTAGGATTCAAGACTGGGGGTTTGTTATGATGTTGTGGCTACGTGTAGCTCTTTCGTGGGCTCTAACTTAGGGATGACAGTGGGACTGTCCCAATAGGGTACCCAACCCGACCCGACCCGACACGTTGGGATGGGTCGAGTTTGAGATGGGATAGATAAAATGAAACCCGATGGGTTTGAGACGGAAAATGGGTTTACTTAGTAAAACCCGCTCCGAACTCACCACGGTTACAATTCATATTAAAATTAAATATTTGATATAATAATTACATAATTTATATATTTCATTTGGTGTTCCAAAAAAAAATAAAAAAATAAGACTTAATAAACTCATACGCTAATTGAAATTTGAAATCATATAAACATACACTGGGTTGTCTTTTGATATTTAAAAAAATTGAAACATTATATTTGTCACTTGTATTGAAAGTTTATATTTCTTATTTTGTAGGGTTTATTCAAATAAATATTTATTTTCATTTAAAATTTCAATTTAGATTAAATATTACATAAAAATATGTTTTAATATTTTTTCCCTAAACTTGTTTTGGCCCAACCCAACCTGACCCAACCCGATTTAAATGGGACGGGTTTGGGATGAAAAGACTAAACCCGTCACGGGTTTGGGATATGATTTTGTGTGCGGGTTTAGGTTTGAGATTCACAAAACCCGTCCCGTTGCCATCTCTACTCTAACTGCAGCTGCAGCAAACAATGTCTGGCGATTTGTCGGGGTCAGGGCACGTCCTTGTCAATTCGGCGGAGTAGATCAGCCGTGATCATGTCTTGTAGTGTTAGCTGTCACTTTCTTTCTTTTGTTAAGGTCGGGCCTGAACCCAAGCTAGGATGGTATGCCATGGGTGGTTAGTCTACTATACCGTCCTTGGTCATTTTCTGGGAAGGTACCGGTCTGGTTGCAACTGTGATCTTCTCGCCATAATGTCTTGGCGGAGGAGATTCAATCCAAAGTGCTCGGGTTATGTGATCCCTGAGCAGGATTTCTCGGGTAGGACTCACTTGTTAAGTCATCCTGCCTCTTTCTCTCCGGTTGAAGGTTACTCAATTTTAACATGGGGTTTGTCATGTTACCCGTTTGCCCGATTAATCGAAATACACGACGCCCCCTTGAAGAGTGCAATTTTTTTCCTCTACAGGTATATCGTGCAGGTTTTATCAAGAATTGTTAGTTTTTCTAATTCAAATTTATGAATTAAAAAAAAGATATTCTATTCCTCATTATAACTGATTTGGATGCAAATTTTCTCCCAGTCGGTCGGCCCAGGAGGCGCGGCTATCCGAACCACTCATCTGGTGTTCCCCCTCTCATCTAAAAAAAGGATCACCTCTTTCGATCCGGGAGCGAGTGGCAGTAGAGGGTCCTTAACGCAGATAAGGTGAAACCCCGACTTCTGTGTTTCTTAGCACGCCACGTGGCTTTCACCGTAGGGTGCCCAGAATATTCACGTGGGTCCTACGACAGACTTGAAGCACTTTTTATCCCTCTGTGGTCCCCGGCTCACCCATCGATGGACAGGAAAACCATATCTAGTGCGAAATTACTTGTTCAGGTTGGAATGCTTTGAAATAATAGGAGGATCTGGCTGGGCATTCTTGTCATTTACTTTCATATGGTTTCAATGAATTGAGGTCCAGTGTTTCTGCCTCGTCTTCTTCTTTTGGTGATTCGATTGTTGGAAAAATCATTGACAACAGCCATGAAGTGCGTCTATGCAAGATGTGCGCAGGAAGTCCATGTGCAGAGGTACCTTAAACACAACCACTGGGTCACTGATTTCCAGGTCGCTCTGCGGCGCGGAGCATCCGGTCGAGCTCGAGTCGGGGTCGGACCCATCCGCAATGGATTCCTGGAGTCGAAGCCGGGTGGAGTGGCGACGGAGGAGGTCCGTGGCGGAAGATCGTCTCGGATCCGAGCGGTCGTCGAACGGATTCCCGCCACGAAAAAGGTGCGCGCGCTATAACCATTCAAGTCGATTTTGATTTGTTTATGAGGCCGTGAGGGGGAGAGAGAAAAAAAAAAGGTTTGGAAATCATTTTTTATATCATTCAAAAGAACATATATGTTTATTTTTATTTTTAATTTATAATTATAAACCTACATGCTTTGACAAAATATGTACATTGCTCCATTTCAAATTGAATAAATTTTTTAAATAATTTCAAATGATAAAAATACCTAAATGTAACAGTGTTTGAAAGGTTTACGTGAAACAAAGATGATCCCATCCAAAGAGACATTATCATAGGAAATTATGGGCAACTTACAAACAGCCCTCTCTATAATAACAAAATCATAAAAATGGTCAAAAGCTATTCTTTAGAGCATCTCCAATGGACATGTTAGTTAACTAAGATGTTAGAGTGTCATGTCAACACTTTATCACTCAACTAGACACTCATTTACTACATCTTTATTTAGTTGGTTATTGTTACTCCAATGGACAAGCTAAATAACTAGTCAAAATAATAGTGGGCCCACCTCTCCACCCACTCAAGCCTCTCCACCCACACAAATTAATATTTTTTTGAATATTTTAAATGGTAGTGCCCACATTTGGATGGCTAAAGCACTAGCCAAATTTAACAATTTCCATTAACATATGACAGGTGGGGCCCATATTTAGCATGTCCTTAACACTTCCATTGGAGCACCATTTTTACATATTTTCTAAAAATCTGACAGTAATTAATAAGTTAACATGTCCATTGGAGATGCTCTCTTATATATAATGTAGAGAGATGTCTTGAATTTTATTATTAAAACGAGACGAATGTCCAACATATACAAATAACAAAATAAAATTAGTCCGTTTCAGATCATGGGATTTGAACACAGGATACTATTATAAATTTTTATTATCAATATTTGGTTAATTATATATAGAAAAGAATTATTTGCAATGGATGATGATATACTTTTAGTTATTATTACCGTCCATTCATTCAATTTCTACTTCTTCCTAACTTGTATATATTGGGTTAGGACGTTAGGTCAGTATATACTAAAATAGAAATAAGAAAAATATGTAGTCAATATTTTTGAATATATATTATATATGACTAGACTAAGCCTATAAGTTCAAAATCTTTCTTAAAATAATTTATGGATTGTTTGGGTAGAGGAATAACATTAAAATAATGGTGAATGACCCTAAAACATGTGTTTGATTGCGTGGAATAGAGCAGCATAATTATGATAATAACAAAGAATAATTTGATATTGATATTGAAACCGATTTATTTAATGGTACAAGGGTGACTCATATGTCAAATTAAATGTTATAACTTCTTATAAATCAAGCAGCCCACGTACTAAATTATTTTTCATCTTTAATAAATCTTTATTACATTTGAGTCTCATATTCTTTATATCTTATTTTTTGATTAATTAAACAACAAATTTTTTATTATCATGTTTCTAAACAGAAATAATTAAAAATACAATCAAATGTAAAATGATTTATTAAATTAGTATAATAAAATCCGTTACAAATAGTTATCTACACGAAGATAGCTTATGTTCCATCCAAATAGGGGGCTTAAATGATTATCCACACGTTATTTTTCTTTTTCACGTTGACACACTTAGTTCATTTCGCAGCTTGATATACTGTGATAACGTAGTATATGTATCAGGTTCTATCATAGCGTATAGCACAATTTTTTTTAATATAAAAAATATATAAAAATACCTTAGCATATATGATTATTTTATATAATAACATATATTTTAATAAAAGAGAGTGCGTGAATAAAAAAAAAAACTACTGCAACTAGAGCTACAAGGGCTGCACATATCATTTCCCCCCTTTTTTTTTTCAAAACTATGTGGCCGTGAATAAGGAGAAATTGGAACGGACCTCCTAAAAATATATATTCTATTCATTTACTTCAATTTAGTCCTCTTAGTAATAGCCGTCGGCAAGTCTCCTACCATTTCCCCTGTCGCGCTGTAATGGCTTCCCTGTCTGCAGAGGGTATTCACGTTTGGCAAAGGCAGGAGCGAAGGAAACAAAGGCATGAAATCCCTGGTAAGCATGCGTCTTCCCTAAACTCTCTCGTTCCGGGTGATTTAATTTCAAATTTCTTTTATGTTCTCAAAGTTGGGCGGGAAAGGAGCAAATTTGGCCGAGATGGCGAGCATAGGTCTATCGGTCCCGCCAGGGCTCACCATTTCAACGGAGGCATGCATGGAGTACCAAGAGAACGGATACAAGCTCCCAGAGGGTCTGTGGGAGGAGATTCTTGAGGGGTTGTGCATTGTTGAGGGGGACATGGACGCTTCCCTTGGGGACCCCTCCAGGCCACTCCTCCTGTCCGTCCGATCCGGTGCTGCGGTGCGTATGCATGCTTTCTTGTTCTGCAACTGCTTTAATTTTGTAACTGATGGTGAAAAATGGACAAAATCATTAGTGGAGTGTGAAAACCTGCAGTTTTAATTTTTTTTTGTTTAATTGAAACTTTATGATAGAATTGAAGCAAATAAGTTTTATGATGGCAGTGTCAGGCTTAGATTTCCAATTTATCTGTCCGAGAGACCACAATGGTTTTGCAATGCCTATTCTTCAGTCTTGAATTTAGATGGTTGAAAGGGGGCCACCTTTTTCTTATATATATATATATATCCATTTTGCAAGTTCTATATATATATATATATATATATATATATATAGGGACATGATTAGGTGCGGCCATGCGGCAGGTGCAAACCGCGTATATACATCATTTATCGAGGCATGTGCGTCGATAAAGATAGAGCATACACTTCATTGAAGCTTATCAAAGTATATACTTTCTTTATCGACGCATATATCATTATAAGTGATGTATATACGCAGTTCGCACCTTCCGCATGACCGCACCTAATCATTTCACTATACACACACACACACACATCGGAACATGGGGCTTGGACCCTTAATGGTTGACAACAGAATTTGCAACATTGACATCTGGGGTTTTGTCCCATCGCTTGCCTAACATGTATGTATTTATGTGTATATATCATAAAAACATGGTGTCTATGGAATACTTTTTAGGTTCCAACTTACTATTTCCTTAGCTGTTTTTTTTATATATTTTTTTCATTTTTTTATTTGGATATTTCTATTCAACTACGAAGTATTTTTTTTAATACTTAAATATGAATAGTTTTAAGTGAATTTTCCAAAGAGAAGATGGATTATGGGAGTGTGTGACTTGAACTATTGATTGGGCCAATGAGCGTGGGAGAATAATTCCATATTGATCTGAACTAATCCATATGCTCCCATTTTTAATAAGATTCCAGCTAGAAGCATACATGTATTGTAACTCCTCAGGGAATATAAGGTTTTCATGAGGTTGATCCTGAGCTGCCATCCAAGCACGAATACCCTCATTTAAGAGAATATTTTTGGTGAGAGGTCAGAAATATATTGCCGTTCAACAGAAAAAGAATGAGCATTTGTTGATCTTGATCCTTGTGGAGCGACGAAGACACATTACTGGATCTGTATGGCCCTCCTGAAAATATCCATAAATGACTTGTTTTTGGTAATAGATGAACATTACCATATGTATTCAGGTGCATGGTAGACATTGGTACTTCGATGCATTTCTCCCGCTGATTCGGAATAAATATGTTTCTGGACCCTCTCTTTAAAATTAAAAGTGGGTGTTCCGGTGCAAATCTCGGCAATCACTTGTTCTGATTCTACATATTGATCATTTTGAACTAAAATCAAACTTTTTGGTGGAATATTGACATTATGTATAATATCCTGACCCTCAAGTTACATATATCGGATTCTGGTTCATGGTCTATCTTTATCATGTTTTCCCTCCTTTGCAGATCTCCATGCCTGGTATGATGGACACAGTTCTCAACCTTGGCCTTAATGATGAAGTGGTTTCTGGTCTTGCTTCAAAGAGTGGAGAGCGCTTTGCTTACGACTCTTATAGACGTTTCCTAGACATGTTTGGGGATGTTGTATGTGTCTTTAACTCTATAAACCATTGATTAGTTACTTTTATACACAATTTGGAAAAATGCTGCACTCATTTTTTCGTGTCATTCCCCTCTTTTGGGTGCTCTGATACCTTTTTTTTTAATCAATCAAACACTTCAACCCTATTATTTGAGTTCTATAAAGTCATTCCTCTATTAATCTTTGTATCTTAACAACTCTTCAAATGCATTATCATGAATGACCTGCTTATGAATAAATTTTAATACTGAAACACAAGATTTTACGGTCCTTGTAACTTAGGAGGAAATTGATTCCAAGATTAATTGAAAGACCTGTCCATTTTCAACAAATCCCAACATTTTTATTATTTTTTTTCTTTTTTCTAGCAGATCTTTAATCCATGTTTTGTGCTTTTGTCTAATGGATGCCTAGGATCATGACTGCCAGGGCACTGAGTGATCATAAATCATAAGCCTCATCATAATTTGGAAATTGCAGCAACTTCTGCAAATGATAATTGACTGAACTAATACATTTTTATGTAATCATTATGAATGATGCTTATTGATGCCATTCTATTTCTTACACCTGTAGGTTATGGGAATTTCACACTCCCTATTTGAAGAGAAATTAGAGGCCTTGAAATCTGCAAAAGGAGTCACCCTTGACACTGAATTAACAGCATTTGATCTCAAAGAGCTTGTTAATGAGTACAAGAAAGTGTATCTTGAAGCAAAAGGCGAACAATTCCCCTCAGGTATCTATTGACATGTTATGCAATATCCTTGAAACATAATTCATTGAACTCCGAAGATAAAACAGATGCTCTGTAAATAATTAGTACATTTCAGCCTGGGATTTGCAAGGTTTGACGTGGACTATGTTATAAAGCTTCAATGAGTTATATGATTGATTTAGAAGTCATGATAATAACGGACTACTTCAGTGCTCAGGTTAATCATCAAGAATCTACTGACTCTATTTTCAGATGTGGTGATTATGAGATATGGAAATATAACTGGAAGAATAAATGGACCTCCTTTAGAAGAAAAAAAAGTACTTTGATTCTATATTTTGCTGTCAGTCACCCCTCTCCTTCGCTGGTTCTTTGTCTTAGCATGATCACTATCACTGCAAAATCTTAAAAGAAATAGAAATGAGTCATAAGATCAAGTTATTAACAGGCAGACTACTTCTTTGTGGGTCTCATAATAGCTGCAAGCTTGCTCTGGATTGGGAAGCACCACAACTCATGAGATGTAGCGAGCTCCTCCAAGCGAGACTGGTGGTGGGCGGCTCAGTAAATAGGGCTGTGTGGCGGCCTTTCCCACACAAGGAATTCTCCACCAAACTAGCATACAAATGGTGGCGGAGAATGACTTTGCCTATCCAAGCGACGTCACTGAAGTTTACAGAAATTTGGGCCCCCAAAGTCCCGCTCAAGGTTAAGTGTTTTTTGTGGCTACTTTTCCAAAAGCGTTTGGTTACAAAGGCCAGAAGGGCGCAGTGGATAGCGAGCGTGGACCCTGGATGCCCGTTTGGATGCTCATCCAACGAGACCATGATCACCTCTTTGGTGCTTGCCCGATAGCGTCGATGGTGTGGTCACGGTTCGAGGTACTCTCTACAGGGTTTACGAATGTCATCGATGTGGAATCTATGTGGCATGTGGGGGCGGACTTAGTCGCTCAAAATGACAGGCGTACAAAGGAAAGGTGCTCCGATCGATTGTCCTGCTTGTGCATGGACACTCTGGCTTACCCGAAATGAAGTAGTGTTCTTGCCAAAGAAAGTCTTGTATTTTGCCTTCTTCGCTTTCGAAGGATTGACTCCTTATTTTAAAAGTATCAAAAGCCTATGAACTTTGTCAACATTTCTAGGTTTTTTAGCCAAAAAAATGGCGTTCTTATTCCCAAAGGTCCTGCTGCTAACAGCAGGTTGAATATTGGATTTGAGTTTAACATCAATCATGATGAGTGCCCTTATTATGGAACTACTATAGAAGTTTATCCAACCCTGTTGGATAGCTTACCTATTTATGGGGGGACACCCACTCAAATAGAAAGGGTCTCGAGGGGTGTGCACTTGACTACTCTTCTTATTATGGACTGGGGTGTGCACTTGGCCAGAGCGAGCACGGTGCGTCTCGAGGGGGATCGACTGATTTTGGAGGAATAGCTTTTTGTTGTATTTTAGGCTGGGTGGCCTCTCGTCCACCGGGCTTGGGACAGCTGCCCGCCTTGGCTGGGCGGCGGTAATCCCCTCCTTAGTTTACTTACTAAGTTGTTTTCTTTGCTTTTCTAATCTTCTCATCCCCCGTTCAGTCATTGTCATTACACTCTACTTAATGATAATGCCTACTTTGCTAAAAAAAAAGGCTTGCTCTGGATTAGTTAATGGATTAAAATTTCTGCAGTTTACCATTAATCATATTATTGGAAATTTCCAAGAAAAGAATATCAATTCATTACTGGTATGTCTTTGCAGATCCAAAAAAGCAATTATACTTGGCTGTTCTAGCAGTTTTTGATTCATGGGACAGTCCAAGAGCCAAAAAGTATAGGAGTATTAACCAGATCATGGGGTTGAAAGGGACAGCTGTTAATATTCAGTGCATGGTATTTGGGAACATGGGAAACACTTCAGGTACAGGCGTTCTCTTCACGAGGAATCCTAGCACTGGAGAAAAGAAGCTCTATGGAGAGTTCCTCATCAATGCTCAGGTTAGTTAGCTCTTTTTCCTGGGTTTAGTTAGCTCTTTCTGTTATCCTAGATGTCTGTGATGAACTAAGTCAAGTTCTAAAACTGAAATTGGAAACGTTATGGATAATATTCAGAGTACAAGGTGGTAGTAGAATTATGGGGAAATGTCAGAGTCCATGTAAAATGATAAGAGAAACAAACCAGTGTGGTATTCTTTATAATAGGTTATCCTACTCTTCTTTGTTTTTCATTTTCTTTTGATCTACTCTCATTTATCCTTTACCTAGTGTTACACTTAACACTGTTACAGTTGTTTTTCTTTTCTTTTCCTTGTTGGATGCTCGTCACTTTCATTCCTTACTATGACCTGTTGTCCGATTTCATCTAATCCTGTGCTTTGCACCATTTTGACACTAGTACAAGTACTTCACCCTTTGCCATTGGCGCTTGTAAATGCATGAAGGCTTTTCTTTTGGCTTTATGGTGGTTTATTGATGGGATTTGGGTGTTGCTTTTATATTTTTGTATACTCTAAGGTCAGTACCCTCTAAAGCTTGAGAGAGCGAGTGGGACCAGTGGCGGACTCAGGATTTTATATTTTTGTATACTCTAAAGTTAGTACCCTCTAAATTTTGGAAAATATTATGTACAAATCTTTTTTAAGTCTCATTTCCAGTCTACACAAATTATTTTGTTGTAAAAAATAGTATACTCATCTAATGAGAGGTATATGCTTTTATAAAAGATAAAACATATGCTTTAATGAATCTTGTATTTATAGAAAATGTGAAACATTTCTAATGAGACATATACCTCAATAATGTGAGCATATGATGCTAATGAAGTATATCGGACTAGAATTAAAACTGAAAAGGGGACTGTGTATAAAAGAGCTCTAAAATTTTAATACCACAATAAAGATACTTGATATCATATCCCCCTCTCAGTTCCCTCATTTTATGTTTCAGATCTTCAACTATCTAAAAGATTAAAAATCTAAGAGATTTAAATCCTTGGTTGAGGACATAATTGTCTTTGTTTTTCTCTATAATTTCTTTCAACTTATCATTGTTAATAATTCCATTATATTTCATAAATCCAGTGGGTGCCTCCGCCCCCACTGGCTTCTTCTTGGGTCCGCCAATGAGTGGGACACACGCGAGGAGGGCCTTTGGTTTTTACATTATATATTAAGCTTTTACGTATCTTACAAGTAGGAATGATATGAAATCAGCGGTCCTACGATAAGTAGAATATTAATATCTCACTTGATTTTAGCTATTTATCTGCTACTGAGATGTTAGTAATATATCAAGATTTCAGCATCTTTTTTTCCTCTGAATGAGGTGAGCCAGTCTTGCAAATTTACAGATTCTGTATCAGTAGGATCAATAAAATTGACCCAATCAGGGATCCCCAACTGTCATGAATTGTAAATTATATATGAAATGAGGAGCAGGGAATTCTACAGTTATGCCTGTAGTATTATAATTAGTTCATTGCACGGTGTTAACTAAATTTATAATACATTTGCTTGCAGATGTTCAAATTTGTAAATGGATCATTAACTATTGAGTTTAATTGTAGGGGTAAAGCCTTTATTAACATGAGTGTATGTTATTTTTCCATAGCTATTTCCATGCTCTGAAACCTATCTGGGATTTAAACAGGGGGAGGATGTTGTTGCTGGTATAAGAACACCTGAGGACCTTGACACAATGAAGGAGTGTATGCCATTAGCATACCAAGAGCTTGTTGAGAACTGTGAAATCCTAGAAAGACACTACAAGGATATGATGGTGAGAAATGTTCCTAGCTTATTCTTCAACTATATTATGATATTTCCATTGTGATATGTAATTTCCAGGCTTTCCTTGATCTGAGTAACCATTTGAATATGTGTGCAATAAGCGGATGTGTTTTTTTTATTTTTAAAACTAATTTATATCAGGGATATATGATCATTTTGGTTACAGATATATCAAATCAACTGATATATATATGTGATTTTTTTTGTTACAGGATATTGAGTTCACTGTTCAGGATAACAGGCTTTGGATGCTCCAGTGCAGATCAGGAAAACGCACTGGGAAAGGTGCGGTGAAGATAGCAGTAGATATGGTAAATGAAGGGCTTGTTGACACTCGCATGTCCATTAAGATGGTAGAACCAGGGCATCTGGACCAACTTCTTCATCCACAGGTACATGAATAAGAAGGAACTAACATATAGGATATTCAAAATAATAATGGATGGAGAACAATATATCACATTTGTGCACAAAATTTTATGTGGACATAAATTTGTTGCTCATTTATAAATATAAATATGCAATTACTGGTTCTTAGCTGATGATTCAATGCATGTGATGAAGGAAATCAGGAACATAGATAAAATTTTGATTCGAAAGTGATTTTATGTGCATAGATGGCTGTTAAAATATCACAAACTGAGTTTTTTTTATTTTTATTTGTATTTATTATAATTATTATTTCTTCTTTTTTTTAAATAGTTTGAGGACCCATCTGCATATAAAGACAAAGTAATTGCCACTGGCTTGCCTGCGTCACCAGGAGCTGCTGTTGGTCAGATTGTGTTTAATGCTGATGATGCTGAAGCATGTCATGTCCAAGGAAAAGCTGTTATTTTGGTGAGTTCTTTCTCGTAATCATTGTTTGCTATGTTTAATTAGCCTAATAAGTTATATAAGTTAGCACCAAGTTATATAAGTTAGCACCAGGTCATTAGGGATTGGGTATTTTCTGTACTAGGGCTGAGTTTGTTGTGTTCACAATAGGAGTTAAGTTACTGTTGGGTGCGGATTTTTCTATGTTTCTCCTCTCCTCTTTATGTTCATAAGGGATTGGGGTGCTTTCTGTATTGGGTACTTTGTTGCACTCAAAACAGAGGGTAAGTTACTTGTAGGGTGAAGGGTCAAGGGGTTCCTCCTCCTCCTCCTCCTCCTCTGTTTTTGGAGTTTTGTAGTTTGTCTGTTGTTCAGCAGAGCACTCATCTTATGAATTTATCCCGGAGTAATGAATCTGGCTGTAATATCTTTTTCTTTTAAAAAAGGTTGATGCTAATTCAAAAAGAACATTTAAACACAATGAGAGGAAAGCTGATTTACTGTTGGGCATACTAAAGGACTAATGAAGTGGCTGATTCATTAGTCGAAGAAGTGGATGAGATTGAGAATGATAGATAACCTTGTAAAATAATCTTTTTCATTAGTAAAATTCAGATCTTCTGAGTTAGGACTATTGGATGCCCTATATCATATTACACTCAACTGCTCAAAAGGCATTTATCTCGAAGGATACTGATATCTGAAAAAGGATATATTTTCCCCCAGATGAAATGATTGAAGTAAAGTTTATGAAAATTAACAGGCAAGTGACGGAATATGTCATGATGTATTTTCCCCCAGATGACCTTACATATAACATGCCTGATGTGTTTTATCTTAATTCCTTCTTTTTGATTTTGGAATACATCTATTTCTCTTTGACTGAAATTGAAGTTTATACATAAAAGTCTACTCATTATGTATTTCAATCACACTGATGTTTTACAACTTGATTATGGTGTTGGTGTATTTCAGCTCGATCACCATGAAACCAATAGAAATCATGGATAAAAGTATGGAAAGAATAAGAAAATTTTGAACTTCATTAGAAAATGCAAAACACAATTAAAGTGCATTTATCATAACAACTTTCTCAAGTTTTACATCCCACAATCTGTAAAAAAGAATTATCCTTCCAAATTCAATTTCCAAACCAAAAGCTAATCCTTCCCAAAAAGATTTCCACAAATACTATGCATCATTTTTTTAAAAGCCCTATGGACATTTCTATCTGCTGATTCCCAATATGCATCACTTGTGTCGCTTGATATTGTTTATGATCAGACATACAATGAACTATCTGTACCATATTGGTTTTGAAAAATTTGATTCTCACAATATATGAGAAAAATATCATATGTATCGACCACTGCTTAAAATTATGATTATAGATAATAATAAGCTTTTGCCCAATTCATCGATTGATTAAATGTACATATATGGATATGCAATGACACACACACACATTGATTTGTCAGTATTCACCTTCTCTCTCCACTACATTGTCATCCACTACAACTTTCCTTTAATGTCGTACTCAATTGCACCTTTATCTTTTATTGAAAAATAGTAGTTGTGAATCACTTTTCGGTAATTTGATCTAGCCAGTAGCCATGGTTAGCAATATCCATTATTTGAAATGTCAAGTACCAATATACATGGTCTAGCATGTATATTCTTGTTTTCTGGTTACCTCTAAATTATCCTTGCATGTTAAATGAGCACTAATAATACACACATTGTTCAATAATTCAACAAAACTAAAACCAAAAAGGAAAAGAATGCTCAACTGAGCCTTGCTCTGCAAAATTTAATTGTTGGTTATAACATCATCGGGTGATTGTGGATTTGAATTAATTTTGGTGATTTTGTGTCATTAATTTTTCTATTAATGTGTTTATTTTTATTTTATTTTATTTTTTTATGAATTTTCCCAAAAAATTTTCTGAACTGATCCTGAATTATATCGTATTGCAAATTTTTGCCCTTGCTAATTATTCCTGAATTCCTAACTATTTACAAGGGTTTTTCCCTTTAGAACTTTTATTATTGATGCATCCATGTTCATAATTCTTTTGTTGGTTGGATATGTATGAAGGTGAGGACAGAGACAAGCCCTGAGGATGTTGGTGGTATGCATGCAGCCACTGGTATTTTGACTGCTAGGGGAGGCATGACCTCCCATGCAGCTGTAGTCGCACGTGGCTGGGGGAAATGTTGTGTCTCTGGTTGCTCTGACATACGTGTAAATGATGAAGAGAAGGTATACTGTCATCATTGTTTTTTTTTATTGCTACAATGATGTGATTGGTTTCAGTCTATTTATCCAGACTGTTGGTCTATATTCATACTGATAGAATCAGGCCTCCTGCATGGCATAATGAACCTCATAACTGGATCTTTACCATCATCTGATCACTATTTATGTTGCATTAATTTTTTCTTCTGGTTGAGGTCTCAGCTGAAATTGCCAGTATAGATAATGTATGGAAGGAACATTGTATATTTCTTTCTTATTCTACTAATATTTAAAAACTATGGGCAGGTAGTTGTAATTGGGGATAAGGTTCTCCAAGAAGGTGAGTGGTTATCACTGAATGGATCTACAGGAGAAGTGATCTTGGGGAAGCAACCTCTTTCCCACCAGCTTTAAGTGGTGATTTGGGGACCTTTATGTCTTGGGTTGATGAAGTAAGGCAACTTAAGGTACCACTCCTTTTCAAAACAATCAAATCCTAATTTCCCTTCAGGAATTATTATAAATTAAGCGCTGCTACTGCTATTTAATCTTGTGTCAAAGAAAAGGAAAAAAATCACACTTATTTGGCACAGAAAGCATGCCACTCATTCCATCATTATTAAGTGGGTGTTGTAACAGGTCATGGCGAATGCAGACACACCTGGAGATGCTCTAACAGCAAGAAATAATGGTGCTCAAGGGATTGGACTTTGTAGAACAGAACATATGGTGAGTCACTGGTTGTAGCAATTTTTTGAACCTGAAGAAATATGGTGAATGCATCATAAATTATTTATATGCACGCTGATTAAAATTATCCCAGGAGTATGGAAGGGTATAAATGTACTTAGATCACTTCCCTTTTCCAATCCCCAAAGCAAGAAAAAGAAATAACAGATATGCTACCATTGTGTTGAAACTAAAGAGGGGCACCTTGGTTTCTACTGAACCTTTGATGATTGCTTGTTGCATTCAAGTCATTCACAAATGTGTTTTTCATCCATGTATCATGTCTCAGTTCTTTGCTTCCGATGAAAGGATTAAAGCTGTGAGACAGATGATAATGGCATCAACTATTGAACAGAGGAAAGCTGCATTAGATCTCCTCTTGCCATATCAAAGATCTGACTTTGAAGGCATTTTTCGCGCAATGGATGGTAATAATTATTTTCTTTTCAAACAAGAGCCTGATACTAAATGACACATACATGCTTTCCTTCACATGATTAAAATTTTGCTTAATGCTTGTGTCAGCAATTCCATGGATGGAATTTTTGGGTTTGTACGAATGGAAGCTGTATATTTTTTCCATAAGTTATCTGACATTAAATTTCTTATGGCGCACTTTTGTGTCTACTGATTACTCTGAATCAGTGAACTGTGTTATTTAACTCTTTCCATATTTTCTGGTATTCACTTTTGTGTCTATTGTTTGCTATATAAAACAACTATGTTATCTAATGCTTGATGCCTTCCTTGAGTAACTTCATTGATGTGCCATTTCAATACTGTCCATCAATATGGTATTTCCATATGTAATGCCTCATGTACAACATTCTGTAACACCTTTTGTTCAGGACTTCCTGTAACAATTCGGCTTCTTGACCCACCGCTCCATGAGTTTCTTCCAGAGGGTGAAATTGAAGACATAGTTACTGAGCTGTCTTCAGATACTGGCATTACTGAAGATGAAGTTTTCTCTCGTATTGAAAAACTTTCTGAAGTCAATCCCATGCTTGGATTTCGTGGATGCAGGTTCATCTCTAATTTTTTTTTTTGTTTATCTGTAGCTCATAACTTTTGAATATATCTTGGTCTGAAATTTCAACACCGCCTTCATTTCTGTTATTAATTGATATATGCATCCACCTATGTATCCGTCCATTCATTAATCATACTATCATGTTTAAGCTTAGGAGATTGCATCAACGATAGGTAGTGGAGATATCATAAAAATGAGTACCCAACAAATAAAAAAGAGATTATATATACTCACCACTCTTGATTCTGGTCAGCTGTTCATGACTGGATCGATTGATTTCAATCTTATTGTCACTGAAAGAACATTTTGTTGGACTTCAAGGTAGAATAAGCATCCTAATGAGAACAGAGATTTTGGTTCACCTTCATATGAACTGAAAAACAAGTGCAGAACTATGTAAAGCTTGTATCAACTAATGGACTTCTTACTCCCCTAAACTTTCAACTTCATTTGTTTGATTATATAAACACCTTACAAAGAGTGATGCACATATAATTTTCAGATCAAGAGGTTTTATGCCCATGCCTCACTGTTCAATAATGCAGCTCCACCTTTTAGACATACCTGTAGAATTTCTAGAGAATAGGCATTCAATTCTGCGTGAAGCACAGAGGAAAGATCTTAGCAATATGTAACTTAAGGAAAATCTTGACTTGTGGCATATTAGGATTTATAAAGCCACTACAAACCATTAGGATACAAACTAGGATATGTTGTGTTGTTGGTCCATTGGCTAACAAGAAAGTAATTATGAATATTTTTTGGGGGAGACCTCTATTCATTTTATCAAAGACTGGGCCATAAACTGTGTGGTTGCTGAGACAGTGGGGCTGCTCAAAGGCTGACTGACGGTTGTCAAATGAATATTATATCTATTATTTGGGTTCAGTTTGTATAGAATGTGTATTTTCTCTCTGGTTTTTGTAGAGTAGTTCACCTGTAATCTGTGGGGTTTCCAGAGGGCAGATTGCTCATTGCCAATCTTGGTCCTTTATTTTTATTTCTTTTTTTTTTTATCTTGGAGCTGTATCCCAATCTTTCTTATATAAGAATTAAATTTTGGTGGTTGGGTTCCTACTTCCTACCATGTTTCAAAAAATAAAGTGAAAATATTTGAAGTGTCGTGTCTGGCATGGGTCTAAATATGTACCCTATGCAAGTTGATTTGGAGTGTGTGCAGAATCCTTGTTAAATGGTGGTGTTCATAAGGGCCCTTATAGATTTTAAGAAGGCTTTGGATAACTTCTTGACCCGTGGACATCTGCCAAATCCCAACTGTAGTTAGTCTGCCCAGAGCTCTAAGCTAATGTATTAAAACATCCATTTGGTCGTGAGAACACTGAATCAGTTAATTCACAAACACATGGCCCTTTTTGCAATTCAAATAGAAATCTCTCAGTTTGCCTGTTATGTTTAGTTGATTCTAAAATGAAATCTTTCATTGTGGTTATTTAGGCTTGGCATATCCTATCCTGAACTAACTGAAATGCAAGCTCGTGCTGTCTTTGAGGCTGCTATTTCTATGACCAATCAGGGATTCAAGGTTATTCCAGAAATAATGGTTCCACTTGTTGGAACACCACAGGCATGTCTAATTCCCACTTATATTATGAGAACTCAGTTATCTGACTTGGTGTTTGGTTGCATGGGAAAATTTGGAAGCGTAGAATAATAGATTATAGAGGTAATTTTTTTTGCTGGATGAGTTTCATTCACACACATGGAAATTGTTTGGAAATTATTTTAATCTCTCTTTCCAATATAGCATCAAACAAGTGTATTCCTTCCATTTTTATTCCCACTTCTATATCTATTTCATTGGAACCAACCACCATATAAAGAATTTTACTACTGGGATTAATTTGATTGGGTCATATATTTTTCTCATTCCACTGCCATTGTTTGAAACAATGATTGTAATCAGTGAGGATTATTCCTTTTGGAAAGTGTAATGGATCACATTTAGTGGCATCTTATTTTAAGTGCTGAGGCTATGACAACCTTTTGAATTGAACTTGGTCGATCCTTTTCATGGGGTGTCAGTTATCAGCATTTAGAACCTCATCCTCCATTGAGTTTGTTTCTTAGGTCATTTTCTTGAATGTTATCTGTTCTGGTATAAGGTATTACAAAAATTCCTAGTTAGGTAAAGAATAATTTATGGGTGAAAAAATCCCATTGATTCTTGGCTATTTCACTTATCCATTTTGAATATTACTTTTTCACACCCAATAAACTCTTTTATCTGGACGAGCAAGGCTGTTTTGAAAAAGTAGGAAAAAGGGAACCACATTTGTTTCCCATTCTTTACTGTTTCACATATCTGTAAATCTCACTTGACTACAGGCTTGTACTCTGGATTTTTTTGTTTCCTTTATCATGTAAAGTCAGTGTGCATCCTTGCAGTTAAGGTAGAATGCTGAGTAATAATCATGTTTCACTTCAGATGCTCACATATGCATTCTTCAACTATTGAAATCTTAGATTGACAGGAATTAGGGAATCAAGTAAGCGTGATAAAAAGTGTTGCTGAGAAAGTGTTTTCTAGTATGGGGAACTCCATAATCTATAAGGTGGGGACTATGATCGAAATCCCTAGAGCTGCTCTTGTAGCAGATGAGGTAAGAAAGTAATAATCATTATTTAAAGACATGCTCAATTGTCCTTTGGGAATAAGTTAGATTAAATTTTTATAAGATGAATGTTTGATATGATGCTATTTTAAATCATATGAACTATTGATGATTTATTGACAAGAATTCTTATTTTCTCAGAAAGATATTTAAAAGCATAAGATCAACATATTAATAGTCTATTTCATTTATGGATTCTTAGTATTTACTTGTGTGAAATTTATCATTGACAGATTGCAGAACAAGCTGAGTTCTTCTCATTTGGGACCAATGATCTGACTCAGATGACTTTTGGATACAGTAGAGACGATGTTGGCAAGTTTCTTCCGGTATACTTGTCCAAGGGAGTGCTCCAGAGTGATCCCTTCGAGGTTAGATATGCTTAGTTGAATGTTTACTGTTTACATCAGATATACAAGTTAATTGTGCCTTTTGTGATTCTTATCTGATGCTTATAGAAAAATAAAATTCTGACCTACTTGTTTGATAGAAAAACAAGAGCACATATGTAGTTAAAATTCTATGGCTGGATCTTGAAAGGCAGATATCTTAAAACAAAATATACTTCCCCAGAAAAAAAGAAATAACTAAAATTCAGATCCTCAGAGCACTCTATTTATAAAGGCGCATGTGAACCACCAGAAAACTCTATTTCAGATATCTAAAAATTCTTTATTTTTACTTTTAACAAAGCCAAATGTTTTTGAAATTTAATAAGTTGCATTAAAATAATCATAATTAGAGATAGTAAAAAAATGAAGTTAAATATCCTCTAGATTCATTCTTACATTTGGAGGTACAATCCGAAATTGTGTTACATTGGCAGCTATGTGCAGATTGTAGCTTGTTTATAAAAGGTGCAATTGAGACAGGCCACATAGATTTTTCTTTAAATCACAAGGTTCAATGATCTCCTTTATTGTCACTAGCAATTTCTGAAGATCATCAATATTGATGGAAATGGAAAAAAGTATACCACCAAGCAGTGAGGTTTCTATATCTTGGAAGAACTTGTTGGGTACTCTTGATTGTCCATTTGTTTCACCGAGATGGTTGGGCAACGGAAATTGCTGCTATAATTTCTCATGAAGAAGAGACTCAGGAACTTGTCATTATGGAAATTTCTGCCCAAGAAAGTTAAAGGAGTAGATTTATGTAAGGTTGACATCAAAGGACTACATGGTTGGGGAAACTTTGCTACAAATGATATTTTCCATTGTCCAACTCAATATCCTCTTCTTAGGTAAAATTATCTTTTTCCAAGAGTGTGTTGCACCCTGACTTGCAATTTTTATAATTACTTGCCAAGTAAATTAGCAGTTATTGATATTGACACTTGAAATCAAAACCTCTTCCAACCTAGTGCTTTTATAAAGCTGCTTATCTTGCAATATAGAGTTTAATTAAATTGCCAAAACTGGTCCATAGAACCAAACCCCCTCTGATGACCAGGTCTGAGTAAGCAGCAGGGATTTGAAACAACTAATAAACATGTATTGGCTTATCTGACATATTAGATGAGGAAGATCCAAAATAATCTTTATTTTTCGTTAGGTAAGCATCAGGACTCGAACGTTTAATAAACTTAGCTCACTTTTCTAAATGATTGAGATTTTTTTTGGTAGGTCGAATGATTGAGATTGAAACAAATAATAGCTAGGATTTGATCACAACAACATAAATAGATAGCACCCACTGAAAAAAAAAACAGATAGTTAACTTAATGGTTTGATTATAACTAAAAACTACCTTTTTTAATATATCATTCAATGACTCATGATAGAGAAAGTAAAAGAAAAAATGTTTAAAATATATTGATTGGAAAATTTTAATAGTAATATGGATCATGACCAATAGGGTATTAATTTATCTTTTTTTTTTTTTGTTTCTCAACAAGCCACAACAAATAGATGAAGTAACATCTAGTAAAAGTAGTAGCGTGATGGTAGGTTTGTTCCCACTTCCCCCAATTCACTTTGCATTCTAGCCCTATACTTTTCATTTATAAATATGCATTCTCCTTTTACATTCACTTGGAGTAACATTAATAAAAGTACAATCATTTTTTTTTTGAAAATTTAATAAATTTACAATCTTAAAAATATGTGTAATTAAGCACTGCCTAGGCATGCCTAGATGCATTGCTAGGTGCATGGCCACTGTCTAGGCTCACCTGGCTGCTTAGACAATTATGCTTTTCACATCATCCTACATGTTTTTGAGGTAGGGTGTGTTGTTCTTGGAGACAACTGCGTTTCTGGTCAAGCAAACTGTCCAACAAACACTTGACAATTTAAATTTATCTCAAATCAATTTTAATGATAGCTGAGGTGAAGGCGGCGGCCTAAGTAATCATTAAACTTGTCACAGAGACTTTCATAAACCACAGTAGGTTCTGGAGGTACTGAATGGTTTAGTGAGATTTATTGATGTTTTGTATATTTATATTGACCTAAGAAAAGAACACAGATACTTGTTTTATTTGTTTCAGGTTCTTGACCAAAAAGGCGTTGGGCAACTTATTAAAATTGCTATTGAAAGGGGACGCAGAGCTAGACCAGACCTGAAGGTAACCTTTTTATTTATTTATTTATTTGTTCTTTTTTTTTTAATGTGAAGAATCTAGGTGTGCCCGAGTTTCTGTCTGCATTTTTTCCTGTATGTGTGAGGGAGATTGCTAGCATGATGACTACATAATAATTAAACTTTTACTTTCTAATACACTGGTTCCATAGTCTAAGAGTTTGAAAAATATTGTTCAACTGAAATTAAAGCCGGCTCAACGAGGTGTAGGTGTCCCCACAGGGTGCTGTATTAACGGCATTAAACTGCCAAAACTGAATAGAAATTCATATGACATCAAGATTCTTGGGATTTTAAAGGAGCACATTTGATTAGCTTATTGTGAGAGAGAGAAGGATGTTACAATGGGTGCTTCACAAATCTAGGAGGGGTGAGATTAGCAATTACTGCAAAAGTACAGGTGTTTGCTTCTTTCGGGGATGATATAAGAAGCATCTGCCCTGGATTGTGCCTGTCCAATATATATGAATGCTTACACATATATTTAGGGCTGATCAAATTGGGTTGATGGTATTTGACTGAGGAAAGGGAAGATCTATGAAGTAGTTGGAGACATTTAGCAGGGATACCAGAAATAGTACTCACCTGGTGAATGCCTTTGACAGAATACTAATGTACTTTATAATGCCAAACCAAAATCATAGAAATGAATAACATTGATTGTGATCACATTTTCGTGCATGTTTTTGTGTTTCATTCTTGCATTGATTTTGCCTGAGTGTCCATGCAAGTATGCTTTTTCATGCGTGCATGCTTAGTTATGCGTTTGAGAGATCATGTGAATAGGTGAGTTGCATATGATCTGTGATGGATTACATACACAAATATATTAATGGCAATCGTGAAACAGGTTGGAATATGTGGAGAGCATGGAGGAGAGCCATCTTCTGTTGCATTTTTTGCAGAGGCGGGTTTGGACTATGTATCATGTTCTCCATTCAGGTCTATTTACTTATCCACCTTTTTCTCTATTACGTCTTTTTTCTTTTGACCCCAAATTTCTTGTTTCATTGCATCACATTTGTACAAGAAATGATTGGCTTATAGAGATCTTTAACCATAAAATAGAAGGGAAATGCAATATCATTTCAATGTTGGAATGTACTGATCCATGTAATAACTTTTTTGTTTTCCTATATCTCCAATTGATGAAGTAATGTTACTCGCATCAAATTTCTAACACATATCTGCAATTAGAGATCTGCAAAACTAGGATAACAAAAATTAATAGAAACTATAAGGATGTAAGGGTGTCTCGTAGCTCATAGTGATATTCGTATTTACCAGACACAGTCACTTGATTTCCCCTGCTCAGGAAGCATACATATGGTTGACTGGCATCTACTTGATGCTGTATCTTACAATTCCAAGATGTCCTTGCTGTAATATATGTAATAACGATCATCATAGTAACTAGTAATTGTTCTCTCTATCTCTCTCTCTCTCTCTCTCTCTCTCTCTCTCTCTCTCTTCAACTTATTGCTTCACTCTGTTGTTTGCTGTTTTATGTTCCGCAGGGTGCCAATTGCAAGGTTAGCAGCAGCTCAGGTGGCAGTTTGAGCAGCGTTCTCTAATCAAAGCTACAGCGATGAATGCTGTCACTCTCGTCAATTTCACGTCCACTCACCAATACATTCATTACCTCAAACCAATAAGTCATAGGATATAAGCTTGCAATAATCAGGGCCTCAGGGGTGGATCTATGAAAAACAAATAAAGCCCTGTAATAGTTTATAGGTTCACTCCAATGAAGAACCTTGATTTGCTTTGCTTTGTTTGTCAACTGTGTATAAATTTCAGAAAGGAAAGATTACTGTGTATACTCCTTCCTAGTTGTAACATTTCATGTTCTCTGCAGTGTACATTTTTGTTGAACAATTTCTCAACTGTACTATATATAAAAGTGAGTGTGTGATGCAGAATTTTAGGGAGAACTTGGACGTTAAATCATCATTGAAAATAAATATAAGGAAAATACTAGACCAAGAGGTGTCTACAAAGGTGGAGCTCAAGTCCATGAGGGTGGCCATGGCGGATCATGCGGATATGAGAACCAAGGTCTTCGTCTTAGAGAAGGCAGTGGCTTTCGGGAGGGAACACCACGGATGTGCAAAGTCAAGGTGTCAGAACCCAAGTGCTACAATGGCAAGCGAGACGCGAGGGAAGTTGAGAACTTCATATAGACCTTGGAGCAGTACTTCAATTCTCTCAGGGTTGAAGAGGATGAGAAGGTTTAGACGATCACGATGTACTCGCCGAAGATGCGATGCTTCGGTAACTCAAGCACAAGAAGTCATGAAAAATATGAAAAGTGCTAACAAGATAAATGCTTGTTGGATGACTATCGATGTATGTGGATTGTCCGTGGGACCGTTTTTGAGATATACCTGCAACAACGCTCTTATTTGGAGGTCATCGAGCAAATAATGTTTTCCCATATAATTATGTGACCTCCAATGAAAAGATAGATATAAAAGTTAGAATAAAAACAAGATGAGATATAACATTTTTATTTGAGAAATAACATAAAATGTGCAAATATGAGAGAGCAATCTAGGTGATCCAGGTGTAATTGTTGATTGATTTTGGTCTTGCCATAAAAAAAATTATAAATAGATAATGATATGTTAAAATTATAAATAGAAAATGATATGTTAAGTCTTGTGTGCAATTTATCTGTACCTTTCATCTTTTTTTAAAAAACATACTCACACAAGATATAACATTTTTCTTTGAAAAATAACATAAAATGTGCAAATATGAGAGAGCAATTTAGGTTCTCCAGGTGTAATTGTTGATCGACCTTATTCTTGCCATAACAAAATTATAAATAAAAAATGTTATATTAAGTCTTGTGTGTAATTTATTTGCATATTTCATCTTTTTATTAAAAAAATATTCACACGTTGCAATAAAGCAAAATATATATAGGAATATACTATTATATTTTTTCAAAAAAATTTCATTATATCTAGTTAATAGTCAATTGTAAGAAAAAGTCGATATGTCCGAGTGGTTTAGGAGACAGACTTGAAATCTGTTGGGCTTCGCCCGCGCAGGTTCGAACCCATGCTGTCGACGCTTGGAATTTTATTATTATATTTTTGGGAAAAATCTGCCTGAAATGTGTTTTCAGTCCATGTTAAGGGGTTATATTTGATTTTCCCCTATATATATATTTTAATTCCGTCAATCTCTCGCACCCAGTCTCTCCACTGGAGCAGCAATGGCTTCTAGGGCAGCGGGGATTGGAGAACTACGTGTGGCGAGAAGACGAAGTAGGGACCCTGGGCCGCCGGATCTGTGGGCGTGGTTGTGATCGTTTGTCGTCCCCGATTTTAACTCGCTCGGATGAAACGGATCCCAACAACGTCTGTGTATCTATTGTTCCCTCAATCTTCTTCGATTAGTTAGTACATTGTTATTATTAATACTGACTGTCTAAACCAGCGGAGAGATTGTGCGAAGAGACCGCCTTCCTTCTCGATGATGAGGTAATTAAACATTTGTTTCTTTTTTTCTGTAAATTTTAGTGTTATTAGTACAAAAGACTATTAGAAATGAGAACATGTTTAGAAATGAGAACATGTTCTTCCTTCTGGGCATTTTAACCTCTTCGGATTCTGCGTATTTTCTTTTTACTGATTTTTCTTTTCTTGGTGGTCTTATAGTCTTATCAGTTCTGTTTTCGATTTAGATACAAAAAAGAAAAGAGTGGCCTTAGTCGTTGTAAAATTGGTTATGTTACTTGTTTGGAATGGATGTTAAATTGCAAGAAAGAGTTTTTGTTTTTTTTTTAAAGAGAAGGATTTATATCCGATAAAAAAAATGGCTGTAGAGCTTAGCATAAAGAAGACAAGGAAAAGCAACCTACTCTTGCTTTCCAAGATGCACTAGATATTTCTGTCCCCATTTGGTTGTTCTACTACATTTTATTTCACACACAAAAAAACTCTGCCTTTGATGGCATTCTATAAAAGGTGGGAGGTGAAAATTGCGTGCGTGCGTGTGTGTGCGTGCGCGCTTCTACCAAACTGTCAAAAGGTTTGGTTATGAGAACTTAATGACAGGATGCGAGATGCCTGATCTGAATTATTAGCTGTGTATAAGAAGAGTTGCATCCTATAAATCATTTAGTCCTTATTTTTTTTCTCCCTTTTTTACCTTCTTCATTCTCTCCTCAGGTAATCAGCCTCTATGAAGGAATGTGAGATCTTTGACTTTGTAGACATTCCAAAATATGGTAATAGGACAGCATCATTGAATATTACTTTAGCTGCTTCAATTGTCCTACAAATTTTGTAGGTAATCATAGTGGTTTATAGAGAGCAAGTAATTAGTAGTAAGTGAACATTATTCTATGCATTTAAATGGAAAAAAGAGGATTTAAAAAGGAACACCAGTGAATCTGAATAATTTGTGAAAAAATAGGAACTACATGAAAAATCACTACAGAAAATCAGAGAAATGGAAAACCTTTACAATATGTGTTGTTTGATAGAGTAAAAGAGTCCAGAAGTTTCAAACAATCTTTGGAAGATCAAAGGGTGAAGGGGCAAGCATTCTACATGTGTGTTGCTAAAGTTAACACATGAATGAGACTATTAAAGTAATATTCAAGTATGCAACTAAAGTGTGATTTTTTGAATAACAGTGGAAATACTAACACAAAGAGAATGTAAGGGAAAAAGAGAAGAGTGGACAGGCAGACTCCAAGTGCTCCTCTATTACCCTCCAAGTTCCTTTGAGAGTCTCCAAGATACTTGACAACTACCTAAGAACCTCCAAGAGCATTTGAATAGAAAGCATAATTGATTGAGAGCTTTCAGGGTCTTTGAAGAATTTACCTTTTTTGTCATTTTTTTTTATAATTAAGGTGCACAAGGAAACTCCGACAATAATTTAAGGGATACTTAAGCAATTGAATTCATGACAAAGTGCTATAAAAATTTCCTAGCAAGCATATGGGCCTTTCAATATTTGTGCACCTATGATATAGTTGGAATTTTTTAGTACTAACATGGATTGAAACACGCCACAATGAGTTTGAATCTTTGAGCGAAATTTATCATACTTCATGTTTGCATTGCATCAACCTTTTTGAGTCCATCTATGCCCTAGATTTCTGTCCTAAATCTTCATTTTTTTTTTAATTTGGCACCCTGATTCGCAACTGATTAATACTCTATGCAACATTCATTTTATATGTTTTCCAACAAGTGATACACTGGCTAAAACCTTAGAATTCTTTAATCCACGCTGTTAATAAGAAAGGTGTTATATCACAATCTCCTTGATAGTCAAAATTTTTTCTTTGGTTAGGTAAGTACTAAGTACTGGGACTTGAACCCATGATCAAATTGCACATTCTATTGTAAACCATTGAGCTATGGGTCCAAAGCCCCTGGTAGTCATAACATTGTCTGTGGCAGTCATTCTGCATACAATCTATTTCTTCTTATAAACCAATCCGTGAAAGAAGCAAGTTCGATGCTTTCTGTTTTTCGTCGATTTTAATTCGTGCATTTTTTGCACGTAATCTTCATCTCTTATTGCAACAATAGTTGGATTAAAATGATTAATATGCTGAATGTATATGTCAATCTACAACTTCCCATTTCAACTAATATGGGTGAAGCCTCAGTCACAGCCAAGGAAAAGCTGCACAAGAAAAAGTGGCACAGGAGGGTACATTCAGGGCTAACTTGTATGAGTAAAACCTCAACCACTGCTTTTACAAGAAACAGTGGCACAGATTCTGATTGGGTTAAGGATTCTAGTTTAAGGTTCTATATGTTTTTGAATTTTTTTTTTTGCTTTGTATAGGTGAAATAGAGATCATGGAACATGTGTAAATGATGTTACTAATGTAACTAGAATGGATGAGTTGAATCTTAGATGAGGGAGATTTTGGGTTATGTTCAACCGTTGCATGTCTTTGAGGCTTGAGGCAAACAGAAGAATACCCTAAAATTTTCTGTACTGCAAAGTTCAGAAGGTGGGTCATGTTGAAGGCACCTGACCAAAAAAGATCGCAATACATATTAGAATGCTGAGACGGGTGAATGGTGAAACTCTGAGACATACTTACAAATCGGTATATCAGAGGGAATTTAAGCATCACGCATAAAGCAGAAGGAAGGTGAAGTTTTTTAGCCATGTGTGAAGTAAGAGTAGAAATGGCAACACAGGGAAGGGGAGTGTGGTCCAAGAAGATGAGGGGAGACCAAAGAATATCTGGATGGTAATGGTAAAAAGAAAGTTCAAGGATCTCAGATGAGTTTGGTCATGTTTCAATGAGGAATATAAACAGATCTATCCCCAGAATATACAATGATATTATGACTTGGCTGAAGTGTTCATAGAGAATTGATCGAATAGGAGTTGTCTTGGGTTAACCTAATTATATAGGATGGTTTGTTTCATTTACAGGATCATGTAGGAATTAGTTTTCCTTGCCTGTGCTCTACATCTCCTCATTGTTAATGTTTTGTTGGATGGACATACATTTGTAACTGGCGTCATTCCTCGACAAAGTTCACTCTCCTCATCTGTCACCAGGATTCTTGTTTTGATTATCAAGGTAGGTAGGTAGGTAGGTGTCAGGGCAACAATGGTAGTCAAATTTTCTCGTGTAGGGTGAGTTGTGAATTTTAGTTGGAAATGTAGCTCAATAGCCTAACCAAGTTGATGGGTTGTTTTGTCTTGACCTTTGGGCATTATTGGTTGAAAGAAAGGTCTCTTTTGTTTGTGTGGATTTAGTAAGAGCAAAAGAAGGATTATATGCTAGGGTGGAGAAAGAGACTGGTTGGTGGATGGAATAAACAAGAAAACAGGGAGATGAAAGAGATGCCATATAGAGAGAATACTTGAAACAAAGACTAATATAAATAGAAAATTTCATAACTTTATATCATTCGCTAAAATTTGGTTGATATGGAGGTTGCATGTTATGTATTATGAACTCACTCTAGAAGCTCCAGGACTCTCTCTTAAAACTCCCATAGGGATTGTAAAATAATCATTGGGCTTGGAACCAAACCTCTTCAAATCTGATCAACCATTCCTCCCCAACCCCCAACTCCCACATCCTTACTCTAAAATCACCTAATCACTCTGTCTACCCAGTTGGACAAGAAAGCCAGGTTTGATGTTCCACCCACGTAATAAATACTGCAAGAAACTGACACCTGCAGACTAAATCAACAAAATCAACCCTGATAACCATTAAAAACTTTGCTGCTGTAGTTCTCTTATTTTTCCTAAAAACTCAAAAGTGGCTGCACCAAGCAGGGCTGATTATCTTTTTCGACTATTGTAACTGGTCCTATTCATTAGTGGTGTGAGGGACCCATGGCCTTCTAATTATCGTTTCTTTTTTCCTTTCTTCATTTCAAATGTTTGCATTGACTCACATTGTTGCCCATGTGATGGCATACAGACCAGATTAGGGAGTAAAAGGTAGTTGAAGTTTTGTATAGTCCAGCTCAAGTGTGAACTGGAAGCATTTGTTTGGTGTCACAAGTGGTCCAAAATTAAATATATCTATATATGCAATACATTTATACTATATGAGAGCTCTTGCTGCCGAATAACTATTTCTATGCTTCTCTGCTTATGGGTCCCCTACCTCTTGTCCACTAATTCTTTTTTCCAGTTTTGGCAGGATTTCCTGAAAGAAGATGTGGAGGAAACAATTTTGTCATAGTAGAGGAAACTAACAAAGAAGGATAGAAGGAATTATTTTATGGAACTGTGGAATCTTGTTAGATGGGTTGTTCAGTGGTTAAACCTGGTGAAGACAGGTTTTTTTTACTCTTGGAGGCCTCAGCAGCTCAAGTTGTGACTTGTGAGCAACATAAAAGATCTCAAGTTTCGATGAAACTACAAGACAATGGGAGACCTTCTAAAGCTTCCAATTTGGCACATGCCATGCTGGTTTCTAAAGAAATCATATGACCATTGATTATCATCAATTGCAGTCTCAAATAATAAGCAACCTCAGAATCTATTTTAGGAGCAGTAATAAAAACAGTCAAGGGACTTAACCTGATCAAGTTGGCCTGAATTTGATTGTCATACATGAAATAGAGATCAAAATATCACTCTATGTATTTGATTATGGGTTAACAATATGGCTTACCGTTTGAAGCAGCAGTGGGAAGGTAAGGAAACAAAAATCAGGCTGACTTGGCGTGCAGTATCATCATTTGGTATTTGACAACTGGCGTTTATACATTCAGTCCGTTTTTTAGCCTCATTAGGAGTTGCTATGTCACTAACGCAATGTATGAAATCAATTAACGTAATATATATTACATAATCTCAGTGTACTCTCTCGTGGACAATGTAAAAATATATGTGGACAATGTAAAAATATATGTATTCAATTAGCAGGAGCATTTACATCAACTTTCATAAAAGAATGCACTTTGTTAGCTAGTATAGATTTTTTAAAAATGGGTATGGATAGCAGATGAGGCAATCAACAGGTTCAATGTATCATTTTCCTTTAAAAAGCCGTCTGACATGTCTTGGTTTCCATTTGAGAAATGAGAGTTAATATGCCCTTTGACTTGAGCACCGTTTACATGAAAGTGTGCAAATTTGGTGCGGATTAGGAGAAATATCCCCTTCATTCATGTCTTGGGAATATTTCCAGTGGAAATTGGGTTTGCTAAAAAGGATGCTTTAAACAGCTCGGATGCCATATCAAATCTTTAACAATTTGGATCACTCTCTATGAATTTGGGTAAGTTTGTGAACCGTAACAGATTGAAGCCACAGATCGTGCAGGAAACCGTGTGAATTTTCTATAGGTTGTTACATTTTGTTAGATGAAACATGTGAATTTTTTTACTTAATGGGATATAAACAATTCCATGGAGTATATATATTGGTATTTTTTACTTTATAAATATTAACAAAACAGATCATGTCGAACGGGTTATTTTGGTGCATGATATTGTATCAAACATTATCTTTTAGATGATATAAGATGTACCAACATCTAGGTTTGCTAATGTTGTAATATGATTATAAGAAAGTACACAAGGATGATAGAAGAGCCAATTCCCTTTGTGTGATTGTGAATATCAAATTTATTAGATAGTCTCATTAAAAAAAAAAAGTCGGCAAGGATAGTGACTCAATACGAAACTGACCTCGAATAAAATCAGTGTTCCACTCCACCCAAAAGCGAAATGGAATATCTACTCAAAGGGGGGCGCATTATTCCCTCTGTCTCCGCACAAGCATTTACTCGTTGAAGACTTCAAATGACTTCAAATGACTTCAAATTCACCTACATAGAACAAATGCCACTTGAAAGGGTAGACTTGATTGGATTCAAGAATTGGATTCTCTTCTAGTCTATTACATTTAATTTTTGGCCGTGAATGTGACGGAGTTATTCTATAGTAAGTTATTCTGCTGGAATAACCTAATGAAGCAAATCTCGAGAATGTAGCATTAATTAGTAGGTAGTCCTCTCTAGATCTGGCAAAAGTTTTACATTGACTTTAAGCTAATAGAAAATGCACCATCAGATCATTGTAAGAAATATATTGTGGGTAAGTGCAACTGCCAAGCAACATAACATTCATCTTATTCAATTCGTTCTTTTAATAATAAGTGGTCTGTCAACCCTTCATTTATTTATTTATTCATTTTTTTTTTTTTTACAATGAACATTTTTCCTTAAGAAGATGATGGCCAACCCCATCTTCATTGTGTGAGTGGAATAATGAATAAAATAATACTTAATGCTTTTTCCTAGAGAGAGTGGAATAGTAAAATAGATGAAATGAAAAATGTTATCTTATACAAGCATGAACAAGAACATGCTTGGGTTGGAAAAGAAGAAACTAAAATAAAATGATTATATCATTGCATGAATAGTAACTTTAAATGTTATGGACATTCATTGGTCCCTCTTACAATCTCCAACTTATAATACAAACTTGTATAATAAAATACATATCTTTATAAAAAGTGGAGTTTATATTAGGTTAGAAAAAAAAGTATACTAAAAAAGACTACAGGTGTGATGAGTGTATTCCTTATATATGTTTTCCTGGACCGTCATCAAAAGAGGTGCTAGAGTTTCAAAACCTGTAATGGCAATTTTAATAGGCAGAGAGAGATCCAAACCAAGGAAGCTAGACTGGCATATTTACATGGAGCCTGAACTTAGTCCTTCCAAAACACAGCAAAATCCAGCCCTGTCACACACACACAAAAACAAACAGAACACACACATGAACAAGAAAACAAAACATGTCCCAACTCAAAGACCACTCATTCATTCCAACCTCTGGACATAGCTTGGCCCCCCTCTCACATGTTATAATTTTATGCAATAATACAAATGCATGTAGTACTGATATTTCTCAACCACTATTCCTTCATGCCTTCCACCAGTTCTGCACTGCTGTGTGGGGGCATCAAAACATCATGGAGTGATCAAGGGTCAAAGAATAATGGATCAATTATTAACTAGTGTGCGCTTTCTTTTGACATCACTGTCACACGTACATACAACTAATCCTCTATAATATTATGACATTCTTTTCTTTAAAAATGTTTTCCTAAGACTTGGAATTTTAATTGAAGTACATGCTAATTCTTGCATAGTCTTATAATACCGGAATAATTCAGATTATAAGAAGGATTTGTTCTGTTATACTTGTTTTGTTCGATACAGAAAGCCTGTATAGGTAGCTATTCAGTTTTAAAGTAGGCTAGTGGTGATAACTATTCTAGGAGTTGGATATATTGGGTTTATGACACTTTTTTTTCTCTTTTATATTTAACTTATGATTGGACGAATATGAAAAAAAACTTTATTCGATCTTCATCATGATAATTGGGAGGAAAATGTTGCTATCCTCCCAAAGTAAACTGGAAGATCATGGGATAGCTTGAATACAATTATGTCCTCTTCAATTTCAAATTCTGAGAAAAAAATCATATCACTCTTGAGGTCCTATGTAATTGGAACACAAGAGATGACACATATTGATAATTATGAACTTTAATTATTTATATAAATTTGAGATATAAAAAGATTTAATATTTTGAATCATGATTTTGATATTCTTTTTCTTGGTAGGTAAGCATGAGATTCGAAGTTATAAATTCATGTATAAATTTTATTGTCAACCATTGAGTTATGACTTCAATCTCTTGATTAAAAAAATAAAATTTTAAAACATAAAAATTGAATTAATTTTTTTTTAGTCACATTAATTTGATGATAAAGATCAATATTTCCTCTTAAAAATGATTGATAAAAATGACAGGATGACATGCCCACTAAAAAAAAATTGAGTCACCACTCCTCAAAAATAATAAAAAATTATGAAAATAAAATAAATAAATAAAACACATCTGAGCTAGCACGCACCATGTGGCAAGTGGTGATGTGTGTGAAAACGAGAGTCTGAGCTTGCATATGCATGGGAAGAGTCATAAATGGATCATTGCTAGTTGGATATTGTTGGATGGAGTTGTTGTGTTTTAAGTATCTCAGAAAGGTCTGCTCAAAGACATCTCCCCTACCTGCCAATATCTTATTTTACTTTTAAACTGTGGTCAGTGGGGCAGTTGACACACATTAGTTTTTTTTAATATATATATTTATTAATCCTAAACTTTCTTAATTAGCTATCCATCCCTCTCAATTTCATCACCCCCATCAGCCTCTCCTCAACCGCCACGTGTAATTTACAACCCCCCCTTCATGTGTGTGTCTGTTGGGTTGTGTGTGTGTTTTTTCTTCTCCCTCCCTCTCTAATGCATGATGCGCAGGTCAACCCACACAAAAGAAACCAAAGATGGTTAGCAACAAAGAAGAAATTAAACTAAAGCTCTTCACATTCTGCCTCCCAAAGACATTCTCACCCACCCCCTGCAAGACCCAATTCTCTTCCATGCTCAAAACCATCCGCCGCCGCCTCCGCTGGCCTCCGCTCCGGTCTCGGCCCGCCAAGTCCACCGTCGTCATCCGTTGCTTCAGTAAACCCAGCTCGAAAGACCCTCCAAACAAAGACTCACCCAATGCGGCCGACGAGGCGGTCCGAGCCAACGACCGGCTGAGGGTTCCAGACTCCGCGCGTCCGATCCGCGTCGCCACGTTCAACGCGGCCATGTTTTCCATGGCACCCGCGGTCCCGGACGCTGACGCTTTGGGCGAGCCCGGGTCGAGGTCCGCGCGGTGGGCGTCCGAGGCCGACATACGCGGGAAGTCGGCGAATGACCGGCCGAAGAGCATACTCAAGCGCGGCGGCCTGAGATATGGCCGGTCAACGAGTAGTCCCTCGGCGGCGAAATTGAGGGTCTCGATCAACCTCCCCGATAACGAGATCTCGTTGGAGCGAAGCCGACAACTGAGTTTTAGCGGAGACGTTGACATCGATTCGGGGGAGGCCAGTACCAGTGGCAGCAGTACTAGTACTAGTAGAGATTTGAAAGGGAAAGCTCCTTTGAAGGCGTCCATGAGCTTTCCAAAGTCTTCTATGAAGCCAACTAGTACTACTACTAGTATGAATGGTAGGAGTTATGTTTACAATCGGAGTGTTTTGGACGTGTTGAGGGAGGTCGATGCGGACATATTGGCGCTGCAGAATGTGAAGGCGGAGGAGGAGAAAGGGATGAGACCGCTTTCAGATCTTGCGGAGGGTTTGGGGATGAAATACGTGTTCGCGGAGAGCTGGGCGCCGGAGTACGGCAACGCCATCCTCTCCAAGTGGCCTATTAAGCGCTGGTGCGTTCAGAAGATCTTCGACGATACTGACTTCAGGTGTGTGATCAATTCAATCTTTCTTGTTCTCTGATTTCTTAAGAGGTCATTAGGCTTTTCTTTTTTTTATATATATATTGGATTCTCTGTTATTGAGCAGAGCTTTGATCCTCTGCTTCCATGGTTCTAAATCAGTGTGAATTAGCTGCCTAATTTGGCTTCCAATTTAGGCCACCTTGGGTGGGGGGACCAAAACATGAAGGTTCTTTCACTTGAGCTGTATAGATAAGTTTTTATAGGAAGATATAAAGAATTGGGTCCACGCGCATTGGATCCTTGGAATTTCACTGTGCCAACCTTCAATGTGAATTAAACTTGCTGTATTTTTGGGGGATTTTTTTATATTTTTATGTACTATACGAAACCTTGAAATTTAATGTCAGATAAAGATGAATGTCTTCTTGTCTCTCAAAACCACCATCTGCAATTTATGGGTTATTAGGAATGTTGTGAAGGCTACCATACAAGTGCCACGGGCAGGACTTGTGAACTTCCACTGCACCCACCTTGATCACCTGGATGAAAACTGGAGAATGAAACAGATAAATGCGATACTGGAGTCCGATGACGAGCCACACATATTAGCCGGGGGGCTCAACTCGCTCGATGGGACAGATTACTCCATGGAGAGATGGGCGGATATCGTTAAGGTCCGTTAAATTCGTTCATCATTAGACACAAAACATAGATTGTTATATAATAACACAAAACACCTGCATAACTGGTGCATTTCAGTACTATGAGGAGATAGGGAAGCCTAAACCGAAGGTTGATGCGATGAAGTTCTTGATAGGAAAGCAATACCTGGATGCCAAGCACTTCGCGGGAGAGTGTGAATCGGTCGTTGTGATCGCTAAAGGGCAAGGTACTCACCAAATTAACCTACAATTCACAAAAATTAAAACAGGTCTCTATAAATGGTGTCAAATTGGATTGCAGATGTTCAAGGTACATGCAAGTATGGGACACGCGTGGACTACATAATGGCCTCCCCAAACTCGCCGTATAAGTTCATGCCTGGATCTTACGCCGTCCTGTCATCGAAGGGGACTTCAGACCATCACATTGTGAAAGTCGATTTGAAAGTGGCCGATGTTACTGCTATCGATAATGGACGTCAGACACCAAAGCAACGGGTAGTGAAAGTTACAGGTTCAACGTCCAAAGGCATATGGAAAACAGATTAATGAGAGATGCTATTTGTTCGGGGCTTAAGAGCTTGGCTTATATCTGTATATCTGAAAATTATAGGGCACTTGTGTGAATTAAAGATTAGAAACACAATACCATTTCTTGTTTTACATGCTTGTATTCATGCTCAATCCCCCCCCCCCCCCCCCCCCCCCACCCAAAGGATTGGCTATCAAATGTGCATGTACACATGGCCAATATCCTCAATTATTTGTTTTTCATACTTGTAAATCAGAATCATTATTGCAATTCAAAGGATATATTGGTTGGTCAATCACTCTCTGGATCTCAGAGAAATAGTCCTGTTTAGACGCCCCTCTTATGGTAGGAAAAATTGCAACTTTTATTTTACAAGAGAGAAGCTCGAAATGAAGAGAGAAAAGCTCCAAGTATTTAGAATATAAACTTAGATCAAAAGACATTACAAGAGTAGAGATATCTTCCTCAAGAAAGTTGTACAACTCAAAAATTACACTACAAGGTTGGAGAACTAAACTACAAATGTTTGAAGCATGAGAGCTTTTCCAAAACACTACTTTCAAGGGACTTCAACAAACTCGGGATTTTATTTTAGTGGGGGCGAACTTTTATCATAATTTTTTAAGGAAAATATCTTTAATATAATGATTATTTAAATAAAATTCTTCTAATGTTTATTTGACAAAAAAATATTGGTGGAATGATATATCACTTATATACTAAAAATTTATCCATGTTTTTGTGCAAATTAAGATATCAATGAGTAATAACAAGTTTAATTATGAGAAAAACATGTTTGTTTCTCGTGGATAAATTATAATGATAATCAAGTCCTAATAAAATAGAATAAATCATGATAAAGTCAAATATAATTCATTATAATAAATTATAATAGAATAAATAGAATAAATCAATAAAGTCATGATGGTTATAACTAATAAAGTCAAATATAATTTATTCAATTTTATTCACTCAAAACTATAACATATAATTAAACATAAAAGGCCCTAACAAAAATTAAACATAATGCCACAAAAATTAAAAGAGATTAAAAATATCAATTAAACTAAAATTCAAACAACGCTAAAAATTAAGCATGAAATATTATGTACTATTAAATATCAATGCCAAAATCTAATTAACAATGTTAGCCCTCTTAACTATTTTAAACCCATCATATTCTGATAGGTATACCTTCTAGCTTTTTATTTTTTCATTAAACCAAATCATACACATTTGGTTTTAATAATTTGGATGGGCCCATGGGGAGTGGGGGCAGCTGCCCCCACTCGTCCCGTGTGTCTCTAGCTATGACTGATGTAGCGTAGTTCTACGTTCTTCTGCAGATTCGATCAAAGATACGAGATGAGAACAAGGGGAGTAATTTAAATCATTTTTTTATGTGTGTTGTACTCTTTTCCCTTCAACCAGGTTTTTTTCACTAGATTTTTCTAACAAGGTTTTAATGAGACAGTTGTCATGCATATACATGAATATTGTACTTTTTTCCTTCGCCAAGTTTTATCCCACGAGGTTTTTCTTAGCAAGGTTTTAACGATGCATATTCTTGTGTGAAAATCATCCATAGGGAGGTTGTAAATACATGCATATGAATGTGCATGTAATTGTGGGTGCATGTAATTGTGAATGATCTCTTGGTGCATGTATACATTATTGTGTAAAATTAATTGTAAATTCATGTATATTGTAAGTACATGAATGAGATATTACGGTTATCTCTATAAATAAAGGGTTTGTTGTGTTTTTTTATTCTCATTGGAATATGTAAGAATAAAAACTGAGTTGTTTGATTGATAAATAATAAAATATAAATAAAGTATAAAAATATTGATTTGACATGTGGGCCCTTTGAAGTATAAGAGGTGTTAATATGTGATTTGATGTGATAAAGTGTAAAAAATTGATTTGACATATGGGCTCATGGGAATAGATTAACTGAATATAGTTTATCCGAAGAGTTACTTAGAATTGTTATACTCTCTTATACTCATTTAAACTGACTTAGTAATACCAAGTTATACTATGCAAACAAACAACCATTTTCCCTATCCATTCTTATATCACCCTTATCCGAGTTTAACCCGTTACCCAAACGGGTCCTTAAAGAATATGTGGGTACATTGTCAAATCAACTATCATTGCCTCTTATAAATCACCTATCAAATCAATTATCATCATTTTTTCACTTTCTATAAATCTTTATCCACATTTTATTCACATTTTATCAAAACAACAAAATCTTAAATATTACATTTCCTAATAAGAATAATTCAAAAGCCAATCGAACAGAAAATCACTTATTCCACTATTATACCCACTTATTCTGGTATGACTGTATACTCCGAAATAAGTCTTATTCTATATCCAAAATGGGCTAAGGGTGTGTTTAGTTGTAAGATTGTAAAATTGATTCTGCAGGAATTTGAGTTTTAAAATGGATTATGCAGGAAACTCAACCCCCCCCCCCCCAATTTTTTGAAATCGTAGCTTTTGGGTATTATTTGTCTAAAATTTATCCGCAAGAAGTTGCTACAGTAAAACTGTTTGATTGTACGATTGCAGAAGCAACTTTCTGCATTCAGAGGCGAATGTAGGACACTTTTTCAGGGCGGATTGAACGAATAAGAGAGGTTTTTTTTTTGGGGGGAGGGGGGTTGTTACATTTAATTTTTTTTATAGTCCAAAATACAGCCCTATGTACTTCATTTGAAATCCAATGAAGCATATACTTTGTTAGACAATGAATATATCTCATTAAATTTTTTTTACACTTATTAAAAAATTGGTTCATTCAATTTGAAATAGAGCGATATACATTTTTTATCAAAACATATACATCATTAGATAATGTTTACTATTTAAAAAAAATGAAGACATGTGCGGTTTAAGTTTTGATTGATAAATATGACCGAGTCTAACGTTTTTCTTTTTGGAGTAAATTTAAATTTATAAAGCAATGATATTTTTGAGGTTTTTCTAAAAACAATCTAGGTTGAATTGGTATTTGAAGTTTTTCTAACAAAATCTTGACTGAACTATATTGAGGTTTTTATAACAAAACTGGACTGAGCTGGTGTTTTAGAAATTTTGTAACAAAATATGGGCCTGGCCGAGCCCAACCAACGCTTATATCCACCCTTGCCTGCAATCGCAAAAGCTACACAATCACATAACCAAATACACCATAAGCATAAGAGTGTGTTTGGTAATGTGGTACAGAACTCCTCATTTTTCAACAAATCGTAGTAGAGAAGTATTGTTTACACAGTTTTTCTATCAGAGACAATTTTTGCCTCTATACATTTTCGATGCCCCAACAAGAGCACGAGTTTTTGTTTGGATGGGACATAGCGTTCCAGCATGTTTTTCAACGCAAACTCCCCTCTAACGCGGTCCCAAACGAAGCCTAAATCACCAACCCAAAGTATCATTTATCCCTCCCAATACGAAAATCCATTTCCCTCATTTGAGAATCTTTTCAATCTCCTCATGCTCATCTCCTTCATGAATCTGTCCAGCTCCTCCACACTGTCATCCTAACCTTCAATTATTTGTCTTCCAAGTGATGGTGTGTCACAACCTTCTCCAGCCCATTCTTAGGGTGGGTTTAGGAATACGGTGAAGAATTTCACGTTCAGGAAAGCAAGGAGCAATAGAGAAGCATTGTTTTTGGGGTTTCTCAAATGCGATCAATTTTAAGATAAAAACATTGTTTTCCAATTGTAAATGCAGACATTGGTTTTTTATTTGAATATGCTGTTGCATCATGTCGAGTTTTCCATTGCAGAATCCGTCCATTGCGGATCCAAAAGGGACCTTAATCTCCAAAATAAACCCCACAAAAATCTAATATAGATTCTATCAAAATCTCTCATTCAACAAGTCCCTACATCATCACTCTCTCTATACATAATTCTAAATATATATGTGTGTGTGTGCGCGCGCGCCCCATAGATAACATCTGTTCGAGGGGAACTAGGCCAGTGCATGCATGATCCACTATCCCATATGGTGTCACATAATATTTTAGATACCTACAAGGGAAGGGAAGGTTATCCCCCCTCCCTTTTCTTCAACCCACCACCCAAAAAAACTTTTGGGTAAAGTGATTGGAAAGCTGCGAGGGATGGAAGGGTGATAAACATATTATTTATAAATTTGACCCCTTAATCTAATTTTTTATATAATAATAACTAATATTCAGAATTCATGTGCTATCGCAGGTAATTAACTTAAATGACGATTATCAATGCAAGATATGCTATAAATCAGTTAATGATATGAAAGAGAATCAAGATTTTCTAAAGATCTAAAATTATGCTGGAAAAAGATTTAGTGAAATTGAATAAAAAATCAATTCAATTCAATTCAACATTTTGTGATGGGACCTGTGAATTGGGAATGAGAGAATGATGAAAGAATGAGAATTCAATTCAACATTCTAAAAAAAGAAAAACATTAAATAATGTTGGATGAATGCAAATATGAAAATCGTAACTGCCACATGATTTGGGAAATTGATTGGCAAAATGGTAGAATATGAATTCTTCATTTACTACCTCATGGGGTTTGTGATGGGCCTATGAATTGAGGTCTAAAAAACATATCTCATTTTCATATATATTTTTCTTTGTCGAGATATATAATAGAGAATATAGATAAAAATTTAATATATTCAATCTAGATATATATACACTTTAGTTTCCGTCCTAGTCCTTCATCGAATTAGATGATTAATTATATTAATCGTGTTTATTGTAATTAAATATTTATAAGGACATTTTGTATAATGCATGTGTTTGATGAACTTATTTTCAAATGACATTATGTCTTTCAACCTCTCTAATTGATTGAAGTCCATTGCTATCAAATTTGAGCGTATTCATTTAATATTATATACAATTACTTGTTCTTGTCTTTAATAAGCCTAATGCCAAGTTAGATTTTCAGTTATCGCTCTCTATCTAATTGTTGCATAAACCTCATTTTCCTGTGGTCTGTGTTTACAGGATAACAAATGCACACCACTATTTCAAACAAGATATCATCATCACAGTCAAACACTGTTCAACCCCAAAACACGTACACATCGTCTAAGCGAATTGAATATTGTCTTTTTATATATCATACATTTAGTTAGAAGCTAGGAAAATTATTATTATAAAAAAACATACAGATGTTATATTAAATTCCTCTCAAAGATTAAATAATTATTCATATAACAAGACTAATTTATTAATTTTTATAGAGATAAAATGAGAAATTCAGAGGCATTAATTACAATACTTTGTATTACGATACCCATATTGTTGTATAACAAGACTTATATTTTAGTTAAGAAAGAATCCTTATAATGTTTCTCTTTTTGAAAAAAATAATAATAATTATAGTCTGTCTCAACTATCATGCTCGTTTGGATGATCGGGTTCATATCGAGTCTCTGATATTTTTGGATAGGGTATTTTACGCCTACCCCTACCCGACTCGACCCATAGATAGAGCTAATCGATATTTTATATATTTAAAATTATATTATTTTACTCGGTATATTTCACTTGTATAAATGAGACGATGTGTTAAATCCCTTGTAATTGTCTCTTATAAATAAAAACACATATCGGTATTATTTTTGGGTGCATTATCACGTCTGCTTAGAAAACTCCGCCGGTCTGCAACAAAATAAAAAACTTCGCCCGCGTGGCAGAGCCACAAAAACACTGGTAGTCCTCGCAGCGAGCCCTCCGTCAGTCCCTCTCTATAGAAATTGTCCCTCTCCGCGGCCTTCCCTCCGTGGCCCGCCTCGATATGCGCGTCGTAAATGCAGGTCTTGATACTCTGCAGACGACTCATAAGGATTTCTCCTGGACCGTTTCACTGCCCAAATCTCAGGTACAGCGGTCCCTCACTACCTGCCTTTGTTAAATTATTGTCTTTCGGTTTTATTGGATTTTTTTGTGTGTTATTCGATTTATATGCATGTGATTCAGATGACATACCGATTAATTAGTTAATCCTAATGAAGGGTGGGTCATGATATGACCTAATTGTTTTATTTTTTTTAACCTAGTTCGTATTCTTCCTTGGGAAGTTGATTATTGCAAGTACTTGAATGGGTTTCATATTATTCATGGTTTCTCCAAATTTTCTTTCATTTATGTTCATATTGGGTGCAAGACATAGATTTGGGTGTTCTTTGATGTGTATATTGGATGGTACCTAATAATAGGATTTTATGGTGGAAATCGATATATATGTTTGGCTTGAATTTGAAGGCACAAATAATGAAGGTTCATAAATGCCTGACTTATGAAATAGATCTTCTTTTTGCTTGAAACGGAGCGTTGCCCACAGAATTTTGATTCAAATAACCCAATGAGAATAGCTTGTGACATTCAATTGGGTTTGGAGAAAACCAGTGAGTGTTTGTTGTAAAAAGTAGATTTTCGCTTAATGAGCAACATATAAATGTGAGTATTTATGTGGGTGCCTCTCTGATGTAAATGACAATGTCGAAGAGTGAACATTCACAACATTTTGAAGGAGTCGTCTTTTCTTTTACTGGCATCTATTGCAATAGCTGTCTCTTATGCATGTTAACCATGGCGCACCAATCATTTTCAATTCAAGTAGTGACAGATCCCTTGCTTTCCTCCTCCAGGTTCGGTTTTCCTCACATTAACCGCTGCAGATTCTTGACATTGGTTCTGAAGAGACAAGAATCCCTCCCTTCTCACAGCATTTACCTTAGCCTCCATCTCTCCAAACTATCAAGTGTTACAAGAAGAAACAGAAAGACGCACACAAATTGTATGTCTTTGTGAAATCCCTTATCCCTTCCTCATCTTTTACTTCTATCCTTACCCATAAAAGTATCAGGTTTGCTTACTTTACATTGTTATCTCTATCCAGGTATGGAGAAAATTCCACATCTTCTTGTTTTATGTGGCAAAACAGATGCCGAGGAAGATTGTGCATGGTCCTTGAAAGAAAATAAGAATGTAAAGCTTGCTGATGGTGAAGAGTTGGTTGTTTTGTTGCATACGGAGCAGGCCCAGAAGGATCCTCATACATTTAATTTTAAATCATATCTGGATAGCCTATCAACACGCCACTTTGGAAGATTCCTCATCTGGTCCCCAAGATTGCCCTCAACACATGATCTCGTTTCCCAGTCAGTATATTGAGCCTTACAAAAGCTTATTTTGATTATTGTGCTTGTTATTGATTTTTTCCTAGTGTTTGAATGGACAGAAACTTTTTTGAGCTTCCCCTTGGTGCAGTTTGTGTTGCAGAAATTCAGTCAAAAGGAAGAGGTTTGTTGGAATATTCACATTCTGGTTTCAATTTGTTCATCATTATTCAAACCTCTTTTCCTGATTTGTTGATCTGAATTTTCAGGTCGGGCAAAAAATGTATGGGATTCTCCATCTGGATGCCTTCTGTTTTCATATACCTTGCAGATGGAGAATGGGCACATCTTGCCACTTCTACAATATGTTGTATCTCTGGCAATAATTGAGGCAATAATGATGGTGTGTGGATCAAAGGTAATTAATGATATCAGCTTTTTTTACAGGACAGAGGGAAATGTAAAGAATTATACCAAAATTTTTCTTTATTGGTGCCATTCTTGATCCATGCTTCAATACGTCTGTCCACTTGGAATATCGTCTTATTCATTTCAACTGCATCTACATATAGCATCAAGTTTTACACATGTTTCAAAATGTGGAGGATATGTGGCACTGATTTAAGTCTATAAGGAAAAAGGGAGGCCATAGCAAGAACTCCAAATTTATCATGCCATTCCCTCATGTGGTGTGTTGGAGTTTTTGGTGTAACCCTATGAAAGTGGTAATCACATTTTAGGGAAAATACTTGGGCATGCATTATGTGTATGCTTAGGGAGTTTGGAACACATTTTAGGGGCTGAAGATTTTATAGCAATTATTGGAGGTGGATGGGAGATTAAATAACTTTGGATGCATTCGATTGTTATGTAACAAGGTTTTATTTTATTTTATTTTGTTCTCAAAGATCCCTCACCTCCTTTGTTCGAAGGCATCATGTTCATTTGAGTAATGAGATAATGTCTTTTTTTTATAAAAAAAAAAATTCATAGTGCCTTCACAGTTATATTACCTCCATGCATATCTTTTATTGATTTCTTAATTATTAGAGGAAAGATTAAGGAAATGATCTATCTAGTTTTCCTTTTCCATCTTCTCTATAAGTAGTGCTGGACAGTACTACCGGGGAACCTTAACATTCTAAATCTTCAATGCTGGACGCTCCCAAATACTGGTAAATTTTAAAAATTTTAAAAAAATTTAAATGAACATTTCATCCGTAGATGTCTTATGTGAAATTTTTAATATAATTGGGGGTTATGTTTACAGGTTTTTAAAACATATTCTAATTGATGTATAATCTTATCAACATTAGATATACTTCTTTAAAGATCTTATGATATCTATTTCTTCTCTGGCAGCATTTTATACTTGTCTGCCTTTTGAATGTCACAACCATCTGATACTCTGATGTTTGAGACATTGATTCCCATGTCCCATGTCAAATTGACACATATCTGAGCTTGAATCTAAAATAACTCAGTCATGTTTCTTAAATTGATTCTGAAGTATGTTTGTCATTTACCATAATGATATGGTTAATGAAATTTGACAATGTAAGAAAATAAGAAATGCTTCACTAGAGATAGGGTAGCATTATAGAATGTGAACACCATGCAGTTTCTTTTAAAATGCATTTGGTTTGTTTATGTTGGATGCAATTTTTGTGCCAAAATTTTATCAGACTCAGGTCCAAGTATAGGGAAACATCTAAAAACAAATGATTTTATAAATATAAATATTTAAATATTTATGGATGCACCTTTGAAAATTAAATTGTAATATTATCATCCATGGTTTGGGATGACCAAGGCAAATCTGACATGAAAGCTATCACATGAAATTAATTGTTAAAGGATGCAAAAAATTGAGAGAGAGTTTAATACATTGATGGAATTCATCATAATATTTTTTTTCTCTATCTCAGGTGCTCATTGAATCTTGGTGTTTTTGAGATACTTTTCATATTGCATGTCACATTTGTGCAAGCTTTAACATAAATAATAGATATCTATCATTCTCATAGAGATCTTCTTTATACATATTGCTATCATTTTGCCCTGCTTCCCTTCAATAAAGCACTATATGGATGCTCCACAACATTTGCATATGCAATCTGCACTTCTCTAATCGAACTGCAGAAAGACAAAAAGTTGCATGAATGGGTACAAGGAATAAAGGAGATTACTCCACTCTTTTGAATTTTAACAGCTTGGACTTGGAAATGTCTTTTGATGTTCTTCCTTGCAGCAGTGGCCATGCAAGAGTATGTAGTTCATGGTTTGGCTAATGTTGTTGAAATTATATAAATGATAGAAAAATCTTTGGATGTCAGTGTGATGTTAGGGATGCCAATTATATAGATTCTTCGAATACAGAATTTATGGTGTTGCATATATGACTATAAAAAAAAAAACCAATTTAGTTTAAAATTGTCGATATAATTTATCTTTTGTATGATTCTAAAACTGAAAGTGCATCTTTCCATCCACTTCATAAAATTTGTCGATAGTTCTTTTACCCCCATTTGGGGTGAGGAATAAACTCTGGATAGAGGAGAATACAGTAGAATAGCCCCCAAACAGCTGTTTGTTTGACCAGAATAAACCTTGATAGTTATGTCTGGATAAGCTAGGATAAGACCTGATAACTATTCTTAGAAAATGCTAGAATTGCTTATCAGGGCTTATCTATACCAATGGATAAAAATACCCTTATCTGTCATTTTAAAAAATTTATCTTACCTAATACTCTCTGCACACATTCCAAAAACTATCACATCTATCACATCACACACACATCTCTCATACTTATTCCCAAACACAAATAATTTATGCAGGGGTATAATTGTCATTTAAAAAGTCATAAACTCTTATCCATCTCTTATCTACCACTTATCCTTACTTTATTCAAGGTGAACCAAACAACAAAAAGATCAATTTTACGTTTTCCAATGAGAATAATAGAAAAGACAACCAAACAAAAATTTACCTATTCAACATGGATTGTTATCTATCCCAGTATAGCTATCAAGGGCAAATAAACTTATGTCACACCCCAAACGGGCCCTTAATCTGGTATGGGGCTTATCCCTTGTGTATCTGATCTAATTTTCTTTTAGTTTTAAGTAAAGCAATTTCTTGGGGCTTAGAAATTTTTTGTTTGTGAGGACTATTTTACAATGAGTAGAACCATAAAATTATGTAGATAAAGTTATGAATGATATGTTTTTTCGAACACTAAGTGAATCAGTGGTTTGAGTTTGGTGGATTTGTGTGATTGTCAATGAGAAATTTATTAGGTTTTTTCTAGAGGATAAACTACTCACTAGTTGCCTATGTGTGCATAGCATAACTAATGTTTTTTCATTGTTAATATTTAATATGTTTATCTTCTCTATGTCATTAAATCCAGGGCTTTCCATATCTTGATGTAAGAATAAAGTGGCCAAATGATCTCTATTTAAATGGCCTCAAAGTTGGAGGTGTCTTATGCACCTCAACTTATAGATCAAAGAAGTTCAATGTCAGTGCTGGTAAATCAAGCTTCCTTCATGTGTTTATCTGTTGTTTTTTCTGTATGACCATATAACGCGTATATGCTGATGTTCACTATGATTGCATTTTTCTTACCTTTTCCACTCACTAAATACCCTCAGAATTGCTCCCTTTTCCCTTTTAAAAATTGGTAGACCCCTGCAGCACAGAGCATTTTCAAAGTTAACCATTTTACTATTTATTTTGTAGGTGTTGGCTTGAATTTAGACAATGAAAAACCTACCACATGCTTAAATGCAGTATTAAGGGAGCTGACATGTTCTGCAAATCAGCTTACGAAGGAAGATATTCTTGCAACATTTTTCCAAAAATTTGAGGAACTTTTTGAGATTTTCTTGAACCAAGGTGAACATATTTATGTGATCATTTATATCCTTCATTACTCCTTTGCATCACAAAATTTATTCATCTTTTGACTTAATTTCCTTTGTGTAGTAGACATACACTATGCCATAACCATCAAAAGAAACAAAACAATAGAGAATCACTTTGATATTATATTGGGTGAACAATGATCATATGATCATTAATTCCTTTACATCCAATTACATCACGTTATACTGATTTAATGCACATGATTTGCATGTGATTTATAACAAGCAGTTGGCTTGGGACTCAAGATTTCTATTTTCTTGGTCCTTATAATCCGATAATATTTTTTTTCTTCTGTGATGTTAATTAACAAGTCCATATTGGCTAGGACTCTATGGTGATACCTAGGTGTTGGACACAAACAAGCTCTAGAAGCACATTCTTTTGTTGATTGCCTGAAGGTCTCATAGGCTTTTGCATGCTTTCTATGTAGGGATTCTCTTAGAAGAAATAAATGGAATAATGTTATATCCAACAATGGAGGGTGAAAGGTCTCTTATATAGATATAAGATGTACAAAATCCTAGAGATAGAAAAAGACCAAAAAAACCTATGAGAAAAATTCGAGGGAGGCCTGTTGTCTTTCAGGGGCGTTGCCCCTGAATCCCTGGGCCTCTAAGAATAGGCCCAACATGCCTATATAATGACTTTAATACTTTGAACATAAGATTGAATTTTTTTTTCTGGGTTACAAAACCCCTAATGGGGTACAAAATCTAATATACAGTGATAGTAGAACACTACTAGCACTGGAGAGGTTTGGGTCAACACGGGCCCATAATAGACTATGTATCAATGCCTACTAGACTCTGCCCATAGGGATGACTTTCACCTACATACAACAAACTTTGAGGCAAGGGCCACTCCTAATGGGGCAATGCCCCTTACCATGAGGCTATGGGCCTCTAGGACAAGGTGTGAAGTTGATTTGAAGGAAAATTTTCCAATTTTCTCATGTTTTTGCTAATTTGGTGAATGGTAGTACTGAAATAATCTTCTTTTTTTTATGCCAAAATTTAACAAAAAATCAAGTGCCTTACCTGTTCTGAAATAAATTGTAGAGACGTGGGCAAAATGTATTCTTTGAAATATGAATTTTGAGTAGTTCTCATTCCCTTGCAGTACTTTTGATAGACCTTATACTAAACTGAATATATTTGTAGTTCCTCTGTACAGGTTGATTATTATCTGTTTCCCTTTGGATTAAAATTGTATAGGTTCATGGAGGAAATCCACCATTGATTAAGCATTTTTTGTGTTTCTGATAGGAAAATATTGATTTTTTTTTTGATAGGAAGATAATGAATCTTTGTTTAAAAGATTGTCAATCAATTTGTTGCTGGCTTGCTAGATTTCCTTTTTCTCTTTGGATGGGCACAACCATCTCATAGACATTTGCATCTGGCCCTGTGTTTATTATCATTTTTATCTTTTGTTCATCTGAACGTCATGTACCCAAAACAGTCGTTCCTTTATCTACCTTTTCCCTCCTTTTTCTTCCATCCTGTTTGTTATGATGGATTTGCTTGTGAAAAGGAAAGTATTTTCCTTGTGTAGTTTATCAGTTTTTTATGTTCTGTTTGTTATGATGGATTGGATGGATTCCTTGTGAAAAGGAAAGTATTTTCCTTGAATTTTTTTTCCATGTTTTGATGACAGCTTTTCAGTGGAACCAATTTGTGTTATTTTATTTTCCTGGAAAACAGAATTTATCACATCTCTCTCTCGCACCAAAACCTCTTCTTCCCACCAGCCCCCATCAACACCACCACTGGTCTCCACCATCTCAAGCAGTCCCACGTCTTTGACCTTGAATGCTCTGCTGCTCACCTCCTCTTTCTCACCCTTCACCCTCTACCTGCTTCTACTTTCCTCCAATTCCCAATCCAAAAGCCTTCTCTGCCACTGATCCTCGCTCACAAGGTGTGTGGGTCATGAGGTGGTCCCCTCATTCACAATCTATTTGATGGTGGTCTCGCTGTGTTTTCTAAATTGGATGGAGAGGAGGATTTGGGATAGCTTTTCGTGGGAGAGGAGTGGGTGGTGTTGTATTAAAATGTTTTTTAGTGGGTACCAATAATAGAAATAGCAGTGATTTTACATGGGAAAATTTATACCAGATGCCAAGTTCAATCTCAAAATTTGTTCTGCCCCAATCAATCATTCAATCCATTCTAGCAATTGGGTTGCATATGAAATCTATGTTTTTTTTCATTGATAATGGTAGCCAAACATGACAAAAGAAGTTTCAGTTTAAATTTATTTGGAGGTTTGTGTTTGAGCCAGAGGAATTTATTCTCTTTCCGCTAGATTCCTTCGAAGTCCTTTCCAAGGAACAAAGATATTTTCTAGGAAAACTTCTTCCATGCAGCCAAATAGAGCCTTAATGGAATTTGGTTATTACCACCTTATTGCTCAAAAAAAAATTATTGCTCATTGAATTCCAAATTTCCGATACTTCTCAGTTTCATGTTAAGGAGCTTGATGAAAGGAAAGGAGAGACAATGCAAGTCCAATATGATTAGATAGTTCTGAATTGAGGGAATAATTTACAAATGTGCATAGAATAATTTACAAATGTTACAAGATACTGGCTTGATTCCATAGTGTGAAACCAATACAACATATTCTTCTGGTGTGAAATCAGGTTTTCAGGCGCTTGAGGATCTATATTACAAGGCTTGGCTCCACAGGTCCAGAGATTTTCCTTTGCTAGAATTCTGTTTCTTTTTTTATACTATGATAATTTACTAGTCTTCTGGTCATGATTATTCTTGCATTACAATTAATTCAAAAATGCATAAGAATTCTTTGATGCATTTTGTTAGTTTCTAAGCGCATGTGAAATCGTCTGGATTCCGATAGCAGTTAATTTGTTGTCTGCAATCTTTAGCATTTGTATCTAAAATACAGCATATTTCAAATTATCAATTACAGCAATGCGTTAATTTTGATGGTTACATAAGAAGCATTTACTATGACGTAGCATCATTTCATTATATGCTGAATGATTTTCATTCATAGTATAATTTGTTCAAATTTTTGTTAACGTGTCATCACTGTATGAATGGTTTGTGAAATATATTGCGATGCCATCCCTCAGTAAACAAGTGTTTGTGTGCACGAGTGAGAAAGATCCCTCAATTCTATGCAACAAGGTCTCTTAGTACTTTACCTAATTTGACTCTCTATCTCAAACATGATAGTTCTGTAGATTATATATGCAATGGAAGTTGGTTTTTGTCAAATTTATTCAAGCAACTTATTTTGATTGTATCTCAAACATGATAGTGCTACATAAGATTGATGTGATCCTGAAAAGGCTACAGTGGAGTGGTAATAAAGAAAGAACATGTTGGAATCTGAGTTGGCTGAGGCTGAAAGCTCGCTTAGTGCCTTCAGTTGAATCTGGACTTGGAGGATAATGTGAAGCAGAGGCAAAAGAAGAGCCGACTCCTCCGTGAAACTATCCTACTAAGTATGACTTTCTCTGGGCAAGGGGTTGCTTACATTCCTATTGAGTTGGATGTAAGGTTCCTGCAAGACAGTTGGATGCTTGTTCACCTTGTAGATGTTCCAAGCTTTCATGTGAAAGTTGTGCCTTAATAAAAGCCTTAATAAAGTTAACATTGCTGTATGGTCTGGGGACTCTTACTCCATGGACGAATGAATCTATTGAACACTTATTTGTAGAGTACTTTAATCAAGGTAATCTGAGAAAAAATGAGGTTTGCATGAGGAAAAAAATCAAAAATATAAGTTATCCCTTGAGAGTTAATATTAATGTAATTAGGGTGAGGCAGCAGCAGATAAAGAAAAAATACAGGAGCAACAAGAATAATAATTTCATCTCAATGCCTGCCCTGAGCTGGTTGTTGTGCTCTTTGGCTATCCAGGAATGGAAATTACTCAGTGGCAAAGAAGCCATATGGAAAATACCTGGGGTGTTATTGTGTGCTTCATAAAGGATTGAAGAACACATATTCATAAAGGTTCTGTTCCTAGTGAGGCATATTTATTCTCTCTGATGATGGGTTGATGGTGGTGGGGACATCCCTGGTGTCTGCTCCTTTATTTTTTTCTTGATATTTTTGTATCTTGTAACAGATCTTTCTAGTTAACCAGTTTTTAATAATATTGGTGGCAGCACCTCTTTATCAGGAAAAAAACTAAATATGCAGTGAATATATGTTGAATACTTTATTTTAGTCTACTCTTTATACTATATATGCAGTGGACTGAAGGCAATGATGAAAAAATGTTAAAACATTTTGTTCTGACTAGCCAGGACAATTTTTGTTGTGGCAACCTTGAAAATTTGCTTATTAGTTTGCTAAATATGTGGAAATAAATGGAAGAATGATATTTCTTAATACATCTAATTCTATGTTAACATTATAGTTTAGTAAGTTTATCATATATTTATGCAGTGGACAGAAAGTTGTTATAGAGGAGAAGGATGAAGAATCATCTGCAAAAAATATTGTGGTTACAATACAGGTAAAGCAAGAATATTATGGGAATCATTAGTCAATAAAATTATGGTTAATTTTGAATATCTATTTCAGGGTTTGACATCTTCTGGGTATTTGCTTGCAATTGGTGAAGACAACAAAAATTATGAACTTCATCCTGACGGTAACAGGTATTCCCAATTTCTCTATGAGATCTGTGATTGCAATTAGGAAAGATCAAGTTATATGTATGATTTATTTACATTCACCGTCTCACCTACACCTCGATGTGACTTGTCTCAGTTTGACATGGTAACATATTGTCAGAACATTTTCTAGATCTAAAATTGTACAACAAAAGCTGTTAATTACAATAGTGGTGACAATGGTTTAATTGAATTTATATCGGACTTCTGTAATCTTTAGTGGTGTTATGGTGGCCGTTTCAATGTTATTGCAGTAACAGTATTCTCAATGTCAATGGCCTGGCGGCCGTTGCGGTTGTGATGCCTCTGTTCATCACATATCTAGTTATGTTGTACATCTCTGATTAAAAGAATTTTTTAGCATTTGATGGATGCTCTTTTGGATGTCCTGAAAATTTATTTCCATGTATTGCAGCTTCGATTTCTTCAAAGGACTTGTCCGAAAGAAAATATGATAGAGGAGGCTGAACCAATTGGAAGATATGAAATGTTCCATGCATGGCCTGCAAAAATTAAGTTATGTTTTAGCTATTACAAACTTCTGAAGATCTTCAAGATGGGGGGTTTGTTATTGCATCATTCTTCACTGATTATCTATGTTGAAGTCAGTCCAACTATTATGCAATAGCCTTCCTTCCAACCACGAAATTTGGAATAAGAGGCTAAAGAGGAGAAACTCATGTTCATATGATATGAACCCAGTTTGTTTGCTGAATAAGTGCGTGGATAAGGGGAGAATATGCTTAATCCTAAAAAAACTTGTTTGTTTGGTATGGATAAATTATAAGAGTTTTGTCGAGGTAAGTTTTATTAAACCTTGCTAATTATACCTGAGTAACATATAATTTATTATTACATATCCATTTAAAATTATAACTATAGTTTTTAAGGAAAATGATATGTATGAGTAGTGTTGTCTTTAAAAGTGTTGTTTTTAAAAGTTACTCGCTTATAGAAGTGCATATTGTTATAAGAATTAAAGTATGTATTGAGATATATATTAGTGTTTTTTTTTCTTTGAAAAAAAACTTACCCTAGTGGAGTGAGCGCTCACTATCGTGGAGTGAGCACTCGACGTGGTTTTGTCTCTCTCACCAATTAGATTAGATGTCTTTTCTAATTGAGAGGCCTCTTTTCTTGTCTTTGTTTCTGTTTTAAATCTCTATGATTCATCCTAAATTTCAGGTTTTTAATTTAGAGATGAAAATGGAGCTGAATCTTCACATTTTCCTTGTTTTTCAATGGAACTATTTTGAATGGACTATACCAAAGGTCATGTTTACCATAGAGAAACAAATGTCCCACAACTGGGTCATTTATAACCGTAAAGTCTCTCCCTCTCTCCGAACAATTTCAAAACCAATTTCTCTCCCTTGATTACTTCTTCTTCTTCATTTCAAAACGTATGTTTATTTTCTTAACCCTCTCTTCCTCAATTTCGACCTAATCCATCTCTTCCTCAAATAGCTGGCCCTCCATGGATGGCTAGTTACAACTAGCCACCCTAACCACTTCCCTTAGATGGGATATAAAACAACATTTAATGTTGATGATTGTGACGATTTATTCCAATTAGCCGCCCTTTCTTTGACGGTTCAATCTTAGTAACTGTCTCAAGCCACTGCTTGTCAAAGATTGGACGTTTGAGAGGTCATCATACCTGCGGCATCTTTTAACTAGTCGCCCCTCCCCTAGGTGGTTAATTACAACCAGCTGGCCCTATCCGATGGTTGCATTAGGGTAACTGACTCTCACATGTACACATCCATAAAGCATAAAACAATTTTACTTAGGTGTGAAGTTGTTTAGTTTCACCCTCTTGTCTAACCCATGCTATTACCCAATGGACTATTGAATGCGTTTTTTGCAATCATAGTTACTTAGCCTCACTCTCTTGTCCAAACCATTCTATTGTCCAAGGGATAATCTTATGATCCCCTTCTATTATAAAAGGAGGGGTGGGGGTGAGAAAGAGAGGGTGGACAATTCCATTTCCAAAGTGTGTGTTAGAGAGAGAGAGAGAGAGAGAGCCTTGGTTGAGAGAGAAGGAAATCCATTTTCCATCAAAATCCACTCTCCAAAATCCCCCCTCTAACCATTGTCTTAAACCTCTTTTATCCATAGCCAAATAAATCCAAATTCCTACTTAGGTGCTGCCCAAATCTAGAAAAAGAAACCACCAACACCACTTTCAATCCTCACTACCACCCTAGCCAAGCCAAAACACTTTCCTACCTAGGTTCTGCCTAAATCCAGAAAACCAAGAACTAGGTACTAGGTGGCTAGTCCAAACCAGTCGTTGGACCAAGACGGCTAGGTTCAAGTAACCGGTTTACCCTCCCTCTCACGTGTCAGCAGCCCCTTTTTCAAGTTCTTATCTAGTAGAAAGGATTCTCCCATTTTCATCTCTGTGTGCGGCAGGCCCATAGCTTAGAGAGGAGAACCCTCCCAATTTTCCTGCGAGGCGATAACAGCAACACCAACTTTTTCTGCTTTTTTCAAGTTTTTATCTAATAGAAAGGATTCTCCATTTTCATCTCTGCGTACGGCAGGCCCGTAGTTCAGAGAGGAGAACCCACCCAATTTTCCCGCAAGATGATCAACATCAACACCAACACCAACTTTTCCTATTTTTTTAGAAAGCAGGTGGCGATTACAACAAACCCCATCTTTCTGAGAAGCTGTCGAGCGGCTTAAAAATGACTCTCCAGATAATGATTTGATCAGTCGTGAGACGGTCCAGGACCAAATTCATAGAACCCCCAAGTTTTACATATCGACACATAGTACTGAGCTCTTTGAATGTGCGGATTGTGGGGGTGGAAGTAAATGAAACCAAGTTAGTGCCGCCCCTTCTAGGATGGAAGGGAAGAGACGGCACATGAGCCCATCATATTGGTCATACAACGCCATCGAATTCCTGACCGCCAGGATATGGTCGTACGTGTTTGAGGTACCGTTGTAGAGCTTGAACTTGCGTTGAACGAACTTTCATAGAAGTCGTTCCTTGAGTATGGTGTTGCAAAAGGGGGGGGGGTGAATCTGCGCAAATCGTGTTCGACTATCTCTTGATCCAAGGCTCGTCGTACCTCGGATCTCAAAACATGGCAAGGCAGAGCGGCGACTCCTTTGGACTGTTGGTGAGGTTGCGGATTGTCCTGGTGCCTTTGCGACACCTCCCGCTGGAGAAACCTCTCATGACGAGGATGATGATAGTCCGGGTGCCTTTGTGAAGTATCACATTGGACAGACTGTTCCCCAGTAGGGGGAACGTCCGCATACGTGCTCGACCAGCTCCCGTCGTGAGGCCTAGGGTGGCCTGGATCGCCAACGCAAGCGGTGCCCCCTCCTGTTGGAAGAGGATGTACGGCTGATTAACCGTTTCTGAGATCCTCCTCGTGGGTTTAGTCTGGTCAATACACGGAATTTTGCTCAACGAGTACCTGGTCATTTGTCCGCGAGGTGTAAGACAGTCCGACTAGACCTGACAATCTGGTCGTGTCTCACCTGCTCGGGATGGAATTCGCCCGTGAGGAATAAGACAGTCTGACCAAACCTAGTTCAATCTAGTCGTGTCTCACCTATTCAGGGTGTCTACTCAGTGTTTTGAATTTAGGTTCGGGTTCTTAACTGTTGGATATGATGAACCATACCCGTTCCGTTTAAGCATCAACAAGTGTTGTTTTTTTTTATATGGTGTATATTTTTTCCTCCACAAGTCTAAACATTGATACCTTCCATTAAGATTCAGTCCATGTCCGTCATAGCCAACAGAAAACACTGACCCAGGTAGATTTGTGGTAGCATTTGTTTACCTAGGTATGTTCCCAGAAAACTCAAACAGAACTCGCAGTCACATCTAAAAGAAAAAAAAATTATTTTCCTCGGTCGCATCTATTGTCCATTTGTCCGCCCCATTTAATCAATGGTCATTCAACCAACCCTTCCTTCTCCGGGAAAGGGAAAGGACCTTTTTGGCCATCTCCTTGGAATTCCGCTTTCAATGGACCCATCTAAGAAAAAGGCATGGTATCTTTGTCAAGTGGCTCAACTTTGCACTAGTTCACTCAAGAATGAAGACCTTTGCGTATTCAACGATACCCATGAAAAAAAAATCATATAAAACAGAGACTGAAACAGAACAACAGACGAATCAAAATCAGTTTACAAATAAACAGCTAATCCGCTGTCATTGAGGATTTATTCGAACAGGGGCCACTAAAAATCGAATTCTCTTCTCCACCGCGTTCAATTATTGGGAATTTTTTTACCTTTTTTGCCCCTCCCTCTCCACATCCGAGGAGGGTAAATTCAGAATCTCGAACAAAAAAAATCAACCCCGACTCACATGATCGTCGCCGTCACAAACCGAGGATTCCAGAAAGCGATATGGTTACTCGCGTCGTTGCACCTCCTGTACCCGTCGTGAGGTAAATTCAACCGCCATACCTCCTCTTCTTCTTCCAAACCCTCATCCACCTTATTCTCCTCCTCCTTTACACCTCCCTCTTCAATCTCCTCCTCCTCGTCGTCCGAAGCCTCGACGAAATTCAATTTGAGCCGTCCGTCACTGCGGGAAGCGCGGAGAACCTCGCGCCGCTCGATCTTCACCTCCTTGAGGACGAACCTCCCCTCCTCCCTCACCGCCTTCATGAAGCACCTCCGCCGCCCCACCAGAGACGGCAGCGGCGGCGGGAACTCCCTCTCCTTCGCCCGCGTGCGCCGCCTCTCCCTCCGATCCGATCGGATCGGGCCGTCCCTGCCGTCCGATCTGCTCCGCGTCATCATCTCCTCCTCCTCCTCCGCGTCCGCCGCGCCCCCGTCGCAGCTCTCGCATCCCAGCCCCTCCGTGCAGAGGCGCAGCCCGTCGTCGTCGCCCTTGTAGGCCGTCCAGTCTCCGTGATCGGATCGCCCGAGAGGATCCGCTCGTCCCTTGCCGGCGCCTTCGCCTGCGGCGGCGGCGGAGGTCAAGCCGACGGCGGAGGACTCGAGGACGTTGGCCGGCTTCGGGAATTCGCTTCCGGCGGCGATGGATCGGAGTCCGGGAGCGGCCGGAGGGGGGATGTTCCGGAAACATAGGGTGATCGTCCGGCGATCCTTCGGTTCGGAGAAGAAGCCGAGCAAGGTATGTACACTCTTTGTAAAACTCATTTTGCTTTTTCGTTTTTTATAATTTAAAGAAATTTAAAAAGGGGAAATTTTTTATAAGGTGATATCACATTCTGTTTTGAGAGTGGTATTCGGTTTGCGTGAGTATATATGGGGGACGGGTGGAGGGATAAAATTAAACCGGAATTAGGGGGGATAGAGATCGAGGTGACAATGTTATCCGCACAGCGAGGATAGGGAGAACTGTTTGATTATGGTTTTTGAGCCAACTACGTCGATGGTTTAGGTACCGTCGGATCGGGTGGGGCCCTGTGTTGATTTCTTGCCGAGTTCGTATTGCCACGTCAGCGGAGCCTCTGCGAGAGGGAATTGCTATTTCGAGGTCGCTTTGGCTTGGTTGTCCCGGAAAAGAATTATAATAATAATCACTGCCTCGCTCAATCCCAGGCCCTCGTGTGGTCTCATTCAGACACTGCGGACCTGCGGTGCTCTGTTGGTTGTTTTCAAAAACGGTATACTGGTTTTAGGGGTCAAAGTAATCTGTCTGATTGAGATTCAAGGGTCATAAATGGTGGACTCCATTTTAATATACATGGAACTCTCGTGAAAATATCAAGAAGGGATGGGTCATGGGATCACTAAACCCTGATAGGATGGAGAATTAATTTATTCTTATGTTTATAACTATTTAAGTATAAATGAAGATAAAATAATTTTTTGTTTAGTTGTATTATAAATTATTTTTATTGGAAAAGTAATAATAAAGTTGAAGAGATATTTTCCCGTTCAATTAAAACAATCGGTCGTCAGAGCCTCCTTCTCGAATCCGGACCCGGTTGGATATGGATCTTACACTAAAAAAGGATTCAGAGGAACACTGGTGTAGTTCCAACCAAAAGGCCTTTGAAGAAATGTATCAGTAAGAGAATTCAAATGTCAATCTCATTAATTTGGTGGCTTGTGTGTAAATGAAAAATTAGATACCTTAACTCGTTCATCACCTCCCTTTTTATAGGATCCCATGGCCTAAATAGTCGTTATCATCTCTCCAGTCGTTGTAACGACCTTTTTTAATGATTGCTTAGTGGACAATTCTAATGATAACTGTCTTTGCTTTACTGTAGCTCGTTGAGTCCTTAATTACTCACGTTCAATGAGTAATGGGCCTTAATCATATACCTGGCAGTTACAGGCGTTATGGATGTTTGACCATTTCTCCGGCTCCTCGTGGTCTTTCGCCTGATCGTTTAGTCGAAGTGTACATAATCATTTATCCATGCTCTGTGAGACCGTCTGACCAGGTCTTCAATCTGGTCGTGTCTTATCTACTCGGGACAACATTCATTCGTGAGGTGCAAGGTCATCCATCAGATCTTTAATCTGGTCGTGCCTTATCTACCCAAGATGACATTCACCCACAAGATTTAAGATCGCTTGACCAGACCTTCAATTTGATCGTGTCCCACCTCCTTGAGAGTGTCCATGTAGTATTCCGAATTTAGATTCAGATTTTCAGATGGCGGATATGGTGACCCATACCCATCTAAGCCTTGACACATCTCTTCTTTTAATATGGTGCAGATTTTTTCCTACACAAATTTTTTTTGTTGTATTGGATGAAATGTGAATAAGGTGTGAAGATAATGATTTATAAAAGGTGAAAATGATGACAGTTGGTTTATTAGTGATGATGACAGTTGATTTGATAGTGGACCCACATATTCTTTTGGGTTGAATAACCTGTAATTATTTAATTCCATAGATTGGTTGAAATCTATAAATCTATATACCACTTTATACCAATTAATTCAGTCATACAAATTTTTATTTATTCCAGCCTTCCAAACACCCATTTTGAGGTTGCTATGACTAATTCTTACTTATTCCAAACCCTATTCTCAAACCAAACGAGTGCTGGAGGATGGAGAATGGAACCGAAAATAGAGCACTTTTGAGATTTCAAGGCGCATAACGAATACGCTTTCTTTAAATGATATTTGCTCTAACTTCTATTTCAAAGTTGCTGTAGAGATTCTCTGTAAACTCATTTTCGAATAAAACGAAGCTTTCTTAGACTTGCGATCAACAAAACGAAAGTTTAAATCGACTCTCTCAAATGTTGTGTTAATTAATAGACATGTTTTGAAAAAAAAAAATTAGATAGAGCAAGTTTTAGAGGAGGAGGAGGAACAATAATTTTTTACAGATTCGATCTCCTTGTAAAGGCAAATAAAAACATAACACACATGCATACACATATGTGATGCACGTGCAAACTTATGTGCACTCGTGCTTCTTCCCTATGAACAACATGCGTTCCAGAACTAAACATGAAAAGTTTTTCTTTATAAAACATGTAATGTTTGACATATACAACACAAAGAAAAAGAAAAACCATATGAAAGGTTGATTATATTGAATCACATTCAGGGCTAACCGGCTAAAGTGTTAACTATGAAATTTATGACATCTTATCTTTATTAATAAAAGACAGGACTTTTATAACCAACACTCCCAACCCCCTCACTGGTTAATAAAGGAGGGGGAAGATGCCAAAAACGGGTGTGACAGTGGTCCCAAAAACGGGGTTACAAGTTGGCGACTGCATGGACAGTGAGAGAAGAGTACTGAGTGTATATTGTCCGTACTTTTTTTTAAAAAAATATTTATAATGAGGTCCACGGAATGAAGGGATAAGATCTGAGGAGACACACAACGCCCAATGGAGTCTGTTTGGACGTCGCAACGGCTCACCTCACATCCACACATGCACGTAGGCTTGTCAACGGATTGGATACGAAACGGATATGGTCATATCTGTATCCGTATCCAAAAATTTTTTATATATCCGTATCCGTATTCGACGGATATTTAAAAAGAATATCCGTATCCGATCCAAAATTTCGGATACGGATTCGGATAATTATCCAAAATATTCGAAATAAATAAATAAATAATTAAATATAACAAATTTTTATTTAAAGTTTAAAAATTGACTTAAAATTAAAAATTCACAAACACAAGTCCTCACTTTACAACTATTAGAAAGAATAAGGACATGTTTGGATACTGTGCAAATGGGGGTGTGTTTTCAATTGCACATGATCAAACATAATATTTTGTTTGGTTATGATATTTAAAGCGGAACAAATAAAATCCAGGGTTTTCATTTACCTCAATAAATAGAGCAAACAAAATCCCAACCAACCCATGTGTTTTCATTTGTAACAGATTTTATTTTCACACCTCTCAAATGTATATAAAACAATTTTACATTTTTACCCTCTAACAAATTTATTAAAATCCATATTATCCAAAACAAATATTTCATCTCCTAATCTTATCTTAAGAATTAAAATAAATAATTATATTTTATAAATTTATATAACTTACAATAATATAATTGTGTGGACTATAAATATTAATGTGGTATGAAAATATAAATGTTATTATATTAAAATATATATCAAGAAATCTTAAGTAACTATCATAGATATTATCCAACAAAATTGTTATTTATAAAATATAAAAAAAAACCTTGTAGGATTATTTGTTAGTTGAAATCAGATTAATTTTTATTTATATTGTATTATATTAGAACTTTTTTTAACCACATTGACTTATATATAAATTAAAAAAACTAATATATGCAATATTTAAATTTATATTTTTATATATAATATATTTTTCATAATTTTTTTTGGGTTTTAAGAAAATAATATATTGGATAATCATTTGAAATTTTTTTTATCTATTTATAATATTATCTTTTAACATAATAAATTAGCACATATGCAAGTGAGACAAACAACTACTAACAAAAACATGTGTGTAAATGATAGCACAACATGAAAACAGACAAACATGTGCAAACAATGTACAAAGTTTTCCAGCACGTGCAATGTAAAATTTGCATGTGCAAAAAAACATGTGCAAATAATCACTGCATCCAAACGTGTCCTAAATAATAATTAAACATAACAAATTTTCATTTAAAGTTCAAAAATTGACTTAAAATTAAAAATTAACAAACACAAGTCCTAACTTTACAACTATTAGAAAGAATGTGAGCCACTTGATCAAAATCCAATGGTAGATATTAAATACTAATATTAACATTTTTTTAATGCCATCGGATACGGATATTTTTCGGATCGGATAGGGGTATATCCGTATCTGATCCAAAAATTTTTAGATACGAATTATTTTTTCAGATATGGATATGGATTTTTCAGATATCAAATATTTTTTATATTTTTTAATACGAATTTGGATCGGAATATTTTTTCAGCAATAATTGACAGGCTTACATGCACGTTACTGCACAGAAAAAAGTTAATGCCACCGAGAGATGATGATCGTACGTACGCACATAAAACATACAGGCTGGATAGGACATGCATGGGGATTTGAACAAAGATGACATGTATAATTCACATATTTCTTTGTTTGATGTTACTGTTGCTTGTCTTTTTAGTTTTTTAAACTTTTTGTGGTTGTCTCCCCCGATCTTTGGATGGCCAACTGTGCAAGTTGGTCTTGAGATATTTTGTTTTTTTATACCGAGACTGATGTTTATGGTTGCGGTTATAATTATAAAAAAGAAAAAATCCAAATAACACCCCCACTAAGCTGTTGAGGTGTAAAATAAATAATAATAATTGTAAAAAAATATTATGCGAAGCTCAAATCAATCATCGACATAATAAAAAAAATATAAAAATAAACAAACCACAAAAAACACTCAATTTAATGTGTTCGGCGTAAGCCTACATCCACGGAGTACTCCGACAACAATCCACTATATCAAATAATAATGATAATAAAGTCTTCTCAAGTTTTGTCTGAAATTTGAGGAATACAAATGAAAGAGGGATATATGGTTACATCAATGAAACTCTAAATATTCTTCCAAACAATATGGAGAATCCAACCTCAATATAAATCGAAATCCGCGGAGGAACCTGAAAGGACTGCTTCTTCTTCTTTTTCTCTCCTCCTTTTTTTCTCTCTCTCTCTCTTCCTCTTCTTCTTTTGCTGCCGAACACGAACACACGCCGAATCCTATGCTTTTCTTTCCCTGGCCATGCATCGATCTAATAAAGAGATGAAGACCTAGAGGGCATTTAATACCCTCCCCATGTGAATTTCATTCACGTGTACTAATACATGCAGAGTCTACATAGAATCAACCTTCATTTTCTTACATATCTTCTCAAGCTATATTAATGATTGAAGCTTGTTTTTTAAACTCAATTGAACATCGAGCTTACAAAAATACATCAAGAAGGGTTGATGATTTCGATGCTCTAATGGTGCACATCAATCGCTCTTCCATACATTCTCGTAATGCCTCAAATTTACAAATTTGTTTTTGGAGTGCTTCAACATCAGAAATTCTCTCTTCCATAGCTTTAAGTCTTACCAACACTTTAGATTTTATCGTAGGTCCATAGTTGGACTCCAATGATCGGTTTATTCTGTTCTTCTATATCCAGAATCCAAATACCTCTATCATCACCATCCAATGATTCCACATTCTCAGCAGTTTCATCATCATGTGTATCATCAACTACGCTAAACATTTTTACTATAAAATGACAACAAATATGACCACAATCAAATTCACATCAAACAATACAGAAATACGTAATATTAATAACCTTTAAAACAAGCCCAAACACATGGGAGAGGACTGATCGGATGCAGAAAATAACTCATTTGATATTACATGGACAACACAATTTGACACAAGTTAAAAAAAAAGATTTTGCTAAGCATATTTTAATAACACGATGATGAAGTTTCCTTAAATAAATAAAAAATTCAAATTTTCAGACAGAAAAAATGAACTTAACTATCAAAGAACATCCTCATGAGGATCTGCAACAAGTCTGTCTCACCATGAATTAAGTGCACCATCTTTACACCCAAAGAAAGTCACCAACAAAATTAGAGCAATCAATTATAAACCCTAAATTGCTATCACATGTATGCACATGAGATCCTCTGAATCAAAAGCATCCCATTGTATAGCCAAGTCATCTACATGCAAATTTTTCCATTTTTATGATGAACCATATGTCAAACTGAATCACAGAAATCCCATTAAAAACACTTAATTACAAAATTAAACCATAGCTTGGTGAGTTTCATTGAGAATATCCATCAAAAAAGATTCACTAACGGGCCATTGAAGTATATGAGTGATTTAGTGGTTTAAGTTTATAGTGTAACATTTAATTACAAAATCATCCACTGATACGTGGATGATGAGTTAATTACAAAATCATCAACTGATACACTTAATTTTCACTACGATAATTAGTGGAACCTAACTTGATTTATTCCAAAATATGCTTGGTTAAAACTTAAGTTTCCAATAGGATCTTGTTTGACTTTACTGTGGGATTGCCACATCATCATATTAAAATTAAACGGTTGTAAATACATCAATTAATGTTTGATCTCATGTTTAATGAATGGATTTATTTTATTTGGTGAATTTGAGACCATCTAATTAATCCAATTACAAAACAAGCACAAAAAAACAAGTTGATGATAGGGCTTTAAAACAATAATTAACTACAATTAGTTTTCACTATTATATTGTGAGTGTTATTACACCCCTGATTCCAGTTCCATATGCGTCGATAGAAAATCACTAAAGCATATACTTACATTAACGACGTATATGTATCGATAATTTTTTTCACATTTCTATAAATGCATCTACGGTATTCATTGGAGTATATGTATAATTTTTTATAAAAACATATATCTCATTAGATAAGATATGCTATTTTAAAAAAATTTAAAACAAGTGTATAATTGAATTGAGGCTGAAAAAATGTTATCCTTATATTATGAGTGGTGATACCCAGACCCCAACTCATAGGCCTCATTCACAGGCCCCATGAGGTGTCATCACCTTATTGGTTGGCTTGTTGACTTTTGAAAATATGTAAAATGGTAAAATACAAATATGTCCATCATTAAAAATAGATCTCATTAACCCAAATCCCCATTTTTTTCTCTTATTAATATTTCACATTAATTTGAATTTACCTAATTTAAAATTTACCTATTTTAAAAAAATATATCTCTCTAAAATTTGACTATTTCAAAATTTGAATTTTTAAAATTCTTATGAATTTTACAACAAAACTTACCTAACTTACACAAAAATCACCTAAATTATTTTTCATCAAAATTACACCAAAATTTATCTAAATTACATCAAAATTACCTAAATAATACAAAAAAATGTTCTAGTTTTTTATGATTATAACTGTTACAGCAGAGAAAAATGACAAAATCTAACACTTCCACAAAATACACTTGTAGTATACTGTTACATTTCAGAATGTAACACTTATAAATTATTTACAAGTCTAAACAAAAATAAATTCTTTATGACTATGCAAATGAATGTTACATTTACAAATGTAAAAAAAAACAGATTTTGAAAATAACATTATATCGTTATAAAACTGTTACATTTCAAATGTAACAGTCTCTCGAATCCTTCGCCGAGGCGACTGAGGCTTCCATAGGCGACAACGGATGTGATAGAATGATAACCAAAGAGATTACGTTAGTTTTTTAGTATTAAAATTCATGCATAAAATAGAATAGCCACCTGTGTTTTCAATTCTGCAATTCTTCGAAGGGATGCTCGTTCGATATGAGCACGGCGTTTGCATTCTTCTTCGAGCATGCCTGTAACCTGATACCACAGTTCAGTCATCTCTTGAGTTAAATCTTTTGCTTCTTCCTTGGCCTTTAGCTTTTCATCTCTCAATTCTTCCTTGGAAACAGCAAGAGTACACTGTCAGGGAAGATAAAAATTTATAACAGCATGATATAATTTAGAATCGAGAAAAAAAGCATATATTGTACATGTCAGTCTCAACGCTTCAAAGGTTGGAATCTCATCCAACGAAAATTAGCAGACTCCTTTGCAACAGCAAAGAAAAATGATAAAATGTAACACTTCCACAGAATACACTTGTAGTATACTATTACATTTGAGAATGTAACACCTATAAATTATAATAATGCGATTATGGAGCTGATCTAATTGGAAAGTAAAGCATTAGAGTGAGGTATTATCCAAATTTTGTATTAGATTAAAAGATTTCTAGAACTATTTCATTATATCTTCCATTTATAAATTCATAAATTCATAAATTTGTTGATTAATTATCATTTGGAAGGAAATCTTTAGCTCATGAATCGTGCTTTAAATTTCTTGACCTGCCAATGATATTAATAGTTGAAGTTTGCTCGCAAGTTCTCCTTTTCTTCCATCTTTTTACAAAACTTGACTAGAAATGCAAATCCCTTTTAAAAATCCCGTATATGAGTTCAAATACAAATATCTGTCATGTGGTTGGTACTTTACCTTTTGTATCAATTGCCTTAGACGCTCATTGACCTTAATGTACAAGTGAAACATGTTTGATTTCTTATATGTGGCTTCATTTTGATGAGTACTCTCCTTATAAAATAGGATTTTGAGGAGATCACCATAGAAAGGCAGATAGTCTACTATTTTTTCCATCTATGCCAGCAACTATGCACTGAAAGGTTGCATGATGTTTTCTTCTTTACATTGGTAAATAACTGAAATGGTTGATGGATTATTCCGATGTATGATATAAATTCTCTAAACAAAATTAATCATTATGACTATGCAAATGACTGTTACATTTACAAATGTAAAAAAAAAAATTGAAAATAACATTATATCATTATAAAACTGTTACATTTCAAATGTAACAGTCTCGCGAATCCTTCGCCGAAGCGACTGAGGCTTCCACAAGCAACAACAATGTGATAGAATGATAACCAAAGAGATTACGTTAGCTTTTTAGTATTAAAATTCACCAGTGTTTCCAATTCTGCAATTCTTCGAAGGGATGCTCGTTCGATATATGAGCACGACGTTTGCATTCTTCTTCGAGTATGTCTGTAACCTGATACCTCAACTCACCCATCTCTTTAGTTAAATCTTCTAATTCTTCCTTGGCCTTTAGCTTTTCATCTCTCAATTCTTCATTGGAAACAGCAAGAGTACAATGTCAAGGAAGATAAAAATTTATAACAGCATGATATAATTTAGAATCGAGAAAAAAATGCATATGTTGTACATGTCAGTCTCAACACTCCAAAGGTTGGAATCTCATCAAATGAAAATGTAGCAGACTCCTTTGCAACAACAAAGAAAAATGATAAAATGTAACACTTCCACATAATACACCTGTAGTATACTGTTACATTTCAGAATGTAACATTTATAAATTATTTACAAGTCTAAAAAATAAATCATTATGACTATGCAAATGACTGTTACATTTACAAATGTAAAAAAAAAAACAGATTTTAAAAATAACATTACATCGTTACAAGACTGTTACATTTCAAATGTAGCAGTCCCTCGAATCCTTCGCCGAGGCGACTGAGGCTTCCACAGGCGATAATGACGTGTCCTCATATGTGAAACGCGGATCCAAATAATAATGTTTTTATAGACAACCTTTTGGCATTTAAAAAAATTTAAAAATACGTTTTCAAAGATAATAGACTTTTGAAAAGTTGACGGTTAAACTATGATGGGTCATAGTTGATTCAAATATTTTCTTAAATTTAATTTTCTTAAATTTATGCATTGTATTGTAATTTAGAAATTTTTATGAAAAAAAAGACATTATTTCGTGATATTATTTACTGAATTTGTAATACAAATCCAAAAGAAGTTGAGAGGAGGAAAAAAAAAACTAAAAGAAGCAAATGAAGTACATAGATTTTCATCAGCAGATATCCGGACAATAAATATGTAACTAATATCCCTACAATGAAACTAATCACACTTGCATTCGCAATACCTTTAAAATTTTGATTGTGATGTGTATGAGACAATCATGTCCAAAGGAGTGTCAGCCTAAAAATCGTTTCCGACACCAGCATCGGCACCGCCATCACCGTGGATCTTCACAAGCTCCGCGACTGCGTTGGGGAGGCCCCACTTCAGAGCCCGGTTCGGATCTCCCACAAAGGCTCCATCTTTGACGAGATCGCTTCGAGCCCTCCTCCACCTCCTCAAGCCCAGGCCCTTCGTCGGCGTCTTTTCCTCGGAAACCACGACCGAGGATGGTGATCCCGTCATTCCAACGACGGACACCGTCTCTTCTCTGTGCGTGGAGATCTCAGCCGTCGGTGGGTCGGGGTCGATTCTTTGCTCCACGCTCTGACGGAATCATTGATGAAGAAGAAAGAAAAAATGGGATGATGAAGAAGAATGAGAGTTGTTGCTGATCTTAGATTTAATGAAGAACAAATCACAAAAAAAACGGTAAATCATAACCGAAAAACCACTTTATAAGGAAATAATTAAAAATGTTATAATGGGTAATGTCTTTATGCCACCTCATGGGGCTTATTTGGGGCCTGTGAAATTGGGGTCTGGAAATTATTGTTATATTATGCATTGTCTTTTAACATGCTTAATATTTTTATGTCCTCCACTAGCTGACGCCTGACGGGAACTAGTCGTGGGGAGGTAGGGTACATCCAGCTAAGTAGGATCCCTTGATGACCTTGAAGATGGAAAGGAAGAAAATTAGTAGACTAGATAGAATTTCTTGGAGAAGGGTCAAACGACGAAATACCCAAGCTGAGATATCGAACTGCTTTTCCAACCTTTCAACTTGCTTTCAAACCTCCCAACAAGTGGTTAATTTCCATACCTGCATATGAATCTCCCCAAGTGGTGGGGAAGGCCATGATGAAAAATCAGAAAATTCTCTCCCAAGTTCTAAAGGAGCCGCCCATCAAGGTTTATAACCAGCATCGCACTCTTGCTATAATTAGTTTCCAAACCAGACAACAACTCAAAATTTTTGCAAACGAACTTGACCCCGCGGATCGTTAAAGTCTCATGGTCCACACAGGATGAAGGTATCATCTACATACTCCACATACGAAATTATGGGGCCCCTAGAGAGCTCCTCATCCTCTTAATTGATCCAATTAACTCGCTGCATCCACCATTTTCAGTATCCTACTAAAGGCGTTAGTGAACATAGTAAATCATAGGGGAGATAAAGGGGAGCCTTCAACATCCAGAGCCAGTTTTACTCCAAGCCGTGACATGGCGATAGGTGTAGAAGGAACTCTCCATCCACATTATCATGCGCTTTGGATAAGTCTACCATGATGACCCCCCTTCTCATCTCTATTCTTATGAATCGCTAAGCATTCTTTGATCGCCCATAAAACCGTCTTGAAAAAGCCTCTCCTCGGGATCAATCAAACTTAGAAACATATAATTTAAGTTCTTGTCACCTAAGGACCAATCAATTTTAATTTTCATATAGATAAATTTAAATAGAAGGGGAGAAATTTTTTTAACCCAATCAAATGATAAAAAGAGCTAAAAAGGTTTCCCACCAAAAAGCCCCAAATCTCATGTTTATATTTTGAAACATTAACGAGCTAGGCTTCCTAACCACCTTAAATTAGCTTACTGTATATTTGTCACATGAACAAGGAAAAAATAGGTTGGAACTGATAGAAATTCATCCAAGTGATAACTATGGAAAATTCTGATGTGAAGAAGAATACACAAGTGCAACTCCTTATTAAAATAAATATAAATTACAGTAAACATAAATTGTGTGTTTTATCCAAAGAAACATATACTTATTACTTGTTGTAGGGTACGGCCTTCCACGGATCCAATCAACTTTGTGCACAAAATATCATAATCTGATTATTTTTTAAATTACAGAGTTTATTTATATAAGAGAGAATCCTAATAAACTAGAGTCTCCACAAAAATCTCTCAAATCTCTTAAAATCCATTTGAATATATTTTATTTATTTCTTAATAACATAAAATAAATATCCTAAATAAGAACAAAAAATCATATCCTAATGATATTATAAATCTGTCAATTATATCTAATCAAAACTGTTTGTTTTCATGTTCGTTCTTTTATGTGTCATTTCCAATTTTATTCTTAGTTATATTTAAACTATTAATTTTATATTAAGGTTAAGAATGAAATTTTCTTTTTCATATTTTAAAAGATAATGTGAGATATTCATCAAATCTATCTTTCTAATATCTATCTATCTATATTTATGATATAGTGAATGAATGGTGGTCAGTGTGCCACATCATCATATTTTTATGGTAATTATTTTTTATTAGATTTAATTAATTGAGATAATCATATAATATATGTGATCAATAGAGGTCAAATATGACTTTCAACATTTGATCACACTTTTCATCGTGTAATAGTCATTTTTGGAAAATAACTATTTTAAAGTCATAAATATAATATCGAAAAACTCTTTCCAACGAGCTATTAATCACCCCAATATGAGTTATACTTGAAAAATAATGAACACACACACACACACACATATTATCTATTCGAGCAATACTTACTTTTGGTTTAAGAGTTTTAAATAGGGTGTTTATACAATGTAAGGTTGGTTGAAGGATGTATATGCAAAAAAAATTATTTTTAATTATAACATATCTCATTTATGTGATTTCGTAATGAATTTTATAAAAGATTTATTTAATAATTATTAAATATATATATCATTTATGTATATATAGCATGATATGTTACATCCTGAATTGAAAAAAATTGAAGGTATTAGTTGTGAGCAGCTTTTCAAAATATTTTTATTATTTACACGCACATCGTGCGTGGGGAAAGACTAATAATAACAAATCCTAATTATTCATAAATAATAAGTCAACCAAAAACAGAAACCGCAAATCATCCATAGTCTCGTTTGTGGATCCTCAATATTGATTGAATGGTCCATAATCGCTCTACATCATATCATTAAGTACTCAAATTGTATTTCACGTTAACTTAAATAAAAATTGTGTACAACAGCCTCCCATAAAATTTAGGAACATGATTTTGAAAATTGAAAATAACTCAACACTATTAATAAAAACCCATATTACCTTCTAGCAACAAAGTACACGCATCAATAACCAAAGCAAATAAATAACCATCAACTAAAAATCCAAATCCACAATTAATAGTCAACTGTCACACGGCATGGGACTGTTCATCGATCGCGATCTCCAACGCTACGGCTACGCACCGGAATATCCGATACCCTTTCGGGACGTCGGAAACACAGAGAACACCAAAACAGAGACGACCCCAACTCCGAGTGGCAGATTCTTCACAAGCTGCTCTGCGTTATGCCCCAGTACTTCAGGCAAGAAGCAACCCTGAATATAACTCTCGCTGAACGAGATCGTCCAGAACAACAACACCGAGAAGATCGCCTGCACCCAATCAACACAGCGTAGTCTATACCTCCGTAGGTCCATTAATTTATCCCCATTGGCTTCTTTGTCATAATTATTGTTGAATACCCAGAAACCGTTGCACGTTGCGATGCCGTAGTAGTGCTTGCCATCGTGTATGAAACTGTCGGTGAAGGTGAAGAAGATACAGGAGACAGAGCAAAGGATGATCAATGACAAGGTGAGGTACTTGTTCGACGTGTAGCACTTGCCGTGGTTGGAGAAGGACGAAGAGAGGGCTTGGAACATGAAGACGGTGCCCGTCGGGAGGAGCTGTGAGAGGCTGGCAGCGTTTGTTAGGGTCCAACAGGGGATTCGCTTGGCTTCTTTGCCTATTTCTAGGTCTAAGGTCTCCCCCATTGAGAAATTAAGAGAGAGAGGGGTCTTTGCGTTTTTGAAAGAGCCTTTGTGGTCTCTTTTATAGACTGCATTAGAGATTGGTTCTGCCATTTATGTTAGACATATCTATGACTTGTTTCCTTATTTTGACTTTCTAATTTACTACTTTCCTTGCAGATTTTCTATTTTGATCATTTACTTATTTAGGTTTTTTTTTTGGAAACATGTCACGTAGGATTGATGGAAGATAAAAACTTTCCTAAATAACAATAATTATATGAGATTGCAGAAAGAGAGGACCTGCCATTTATGTTAAGTGATCACAACAATTTATATTTACTTATTTTGAGATTGCAGAAAGAGAGGTCCAGCCATTGGGCATTTTTGTCAAAAAAGCATAATTTGAAGCTTAATTAACAAAGCCTAATTTATGGGGATTAAAAGACCACTATTTTTATCCAGATTTACATTTGATAATACATTTTGTTATCCTCATTTTTTATTTTCTTATCATGAACTTTATATTTAGATCACACGATCTAAAATATGGGATAACTTCAATTTTATTTAAAAAAATATCAAATTTATCATTTCTATTAATGGTGTATTAATATTATTGGTTTTAATTGGTTTCATGAGCTTTTTTTTGTGGAACATTTTATGTCCTATATAAAGTCTAGATTGATATTCAACTTGATAAGATGTCCTAAACATGGTTTTGTACCAACAAAACTAAAGTGAAATGTAAAGATGGGTGACATGGCTAGGAAATTGAGAAAGACAGAAAGATGGGAGAAGAAATTTTTTTGGGGAGATGGGGGAGGTGATTGGAGAGAGAGACAGAGAGATGAGTACATGTATGAGAGAAAATTCAGTACTGGGTTCTCCAAGGACGGCAGCCAGTTGTCTTATCAACTGGTCAAATTCAGACCTGGATGTGATTACACGTGAAATTTATTCAGCTCAGTAGACCCAAAACTCAATTGTTTTATATATGAGTTTATACTTGTAAGAACTTGGTTGTTTAATATGCAGTAAACTTAGCAATGCAACATTGCTAATGTAATTTTGGTTAACTTATTTCAGTGTTTTGGACAATTAACTTTTGAATTTATATAATTTGGTTGGTTTATTGCATGATTCAGTTAGGACTGATTTCGGTCAGTTCTTTCAATATCGAACCGCGTATTCTATATTAATCATATTACACAGCCTATGAATCAAACTGCACAGCCAATTGTTAGATACATATTCTATTTTGTTATTAAATTCACTCAACTATTTGATAAAACATGGATTCTCCTAAGTACCATCAGTAACTAATAGAAGAGTGAAACATATACTTAACAATTGACTGTGCAATTTGATTCATAAGCTGTTATTCGATTAATAGGTTGTATAATTCGATATATATTGACAAGATTGACCGAAGCTAATGCTGACTGACATACCCTGTTTGCCAAAATTGATTATTGGGGATTGGAAGTGTCGATGTCACAAACCAAAGTGACCAAGAATGGTCGAAGCCATCCAAGGCGTGAGCTACTCTGTATATGCATGTTAGCGCGTTAACCTCTCAGGAGCCAGTGCCATGCATCTTGAAAAGTACACGGGATGATTTTTCATAACATTTAATTAAACAAAAACATGATATATAGTTGTGGAATTTAAGTTTCTCTCGCGTTAAAGTGTCATTATTAGAAGAATATTATGTTTTTATTATCATTTTTATAATATTATTAGTTTCCTTGTTTTTCTAAATTTTTTTATGATATTTTAAGTTTTCTATTGTATATATATAAAATGATCATTTGGCTCCTCTAATATTGTAAGAAGAATTCTTTTCTTTATTCTAACGTGATATCAGAGCCATCTCAAAATTCTAGATCTAAAAGAATTTTCTTTTTCTTCTTTCCCACTCCTATTGAAGATTTTTGGCACCCATATATATTTTTTCTGGTATTCGACGCTTCCAACATGTCTTGGTGACACACAAGCCTCCGCGCGAGTACAAAAATGGGAACACGTACTTCTTTCACTCATATAAGACTGGGAACCATTTGCTCTTTCAAAGCATAGTTTTGGTGTACAAATTTACATTCTGAGTCGACTTTCTTACTAAGATAGTTATGTACGTATTTCACTATCAGTAAAAAAAATCACAATTATAATTCCATTATCAACAACACACACAATTGTGAACCGAGATTTGATTAAATCAGCAAGTTAAGCATCTTCACTTCTATGAAAGAGTTTAAATTATCAAATTCTGGAACACCATTTCTTTATAAGAAAAAACAAAAATAAACACACACAAATAAACCAGTTTTACAACCAATATCCAAACTTTTTAAACCTGTGTGAGGATCTATCAACTACATGTAAATGTCAATTCGATATTTTAAATCATGATTTTAATAAAAATTAAAATTACGCCATATACAAATCTTTGGAAAAGGGAACAGGTTCTATAGATGTGAAATATTCCTAAATAATGGAAAGAATATGCTATAAACACTACTAAATAAGAAAAAGACTAAACTGTACTGTTTAAATAAGGAAAATTTCACATTGCCCTATGGGATATATAATCTAGCTGTTCTTAACCCCCATAATTAATAACTCCAACTAAGGTGTAAACCAAGATAAAAAAAAAATACTGGAAACCATAAATGAAGAAAAAAAACAAAACTATAAGAAGCTAGATAAAAATAAACTACCTTTATATGTCTTTTTCTCTATGCACTCTGATCTATAAAAGGACCACAAAGGCTCTCTAAAGACTTGCTTTCTCTCCCTCTCCTCCTCCTCCTCCTCCTCTCACTCTCACTCTCTCTGTATATATATATCTATCTATCTCTAAAATGGGCGAAACCAGTGATCCTGAAAAAGGCAAAGCAGCCAAACCAAGCCCAACCCTAACAAACACTGCCAGCCTCTCGCAGCTCCTCCCGACGGGAACCGTCTTCATGTTCCAAGCCCTCTCTTCGCCCTTCTCCAACTACGGCCAGTGCTACACGTCCAACAAGTACCTCACTTTGGTGTTGATCATCCTTTGTACTGTCTCCTGTATCTTCTTCAGCTTCACGGACAGCTTCATACATGATGGCAAGCACTACTACGGCATCGCGACAATTAACGGTTTCTGGGTGTTCAACGCCAACGGTAGTTGCGGTGAATATGAAAAGAAGAGACTTTTCGGTGATTACCTACAGAGGTATAGGATACGCTCTGTGGACTTTGTGCACTCGATATTCTCAGTTTTGTTGTTCTGGACGATCTCTTGCAGCGACAGTGATATACAGCATTGCTTCTTACCTGAAGTAATGGGAGGTAGCGCGAAGGAGCTTGTGAAAAATCTGCCACTCGGAGTTGGGTTCGTGTCTGCCTTAGTATTCTCTGTGTTTCCGACGTCCCGAAAGGGCATTGGTTATTCCCAGTAATGAATAGTATATATAGACTATAGTAGTCTATCCAAAGAAGATCCCAAGAATTATCTTGTCAATTAGATTGCTATTATCTAAGTGCATGTATGAATGGTTATTTAGCTTCAAATATATATATATATGTATCCATTAAAGTTGACAAAAGGTCGATCTTCAAATATATGTATCAAACATTATTGGGTTTAAAACCTACTTATAAGGTTTGATTATGAAATGAATTGCCAATTATTATATGATGATTTTCACCTCGTCCACATGTCGAATGAAGATTGGTCGATTAATAGAATCCGTTAGTGTAACAATTGCGTTTTTTTTTTTTTTTTTTTATTTTTTGGTGATCTTTGGTTTTTCTTTATGCTATATTTTTTTATTTATTTCGTCCAAAAAACAAAAAAAACTCAAATATTTCGATCCAAAACGGGGACGGTGCTGTCCAAAGTCCAATTGCACCGAATAGAAAAGCACACAATCAAGACCGTTGATCGAGTGAGACCCATAATTAAAAGAAGCTCATGCGGAAAAAATAATGACAAATCTCGACACCATCAGCGGGGACCCCATCATTGAGTCCAATGCATATAAACATTTTTTTTTAATGGTGTGGCCTTTTTTTTTTTTATATATAAGAAAGGTAGATATTTATTATCGAATTCTTTTTTAAATTCAAATTACAAATTCTGAAAGGAAGAGAATACACATGTAAGCTTAAAAGAAAAACCAGAAAGAAAAAGTCTTTCTCGCGCCGACTATCCCCTCGGGTGAGTCGGTGTGATCTTATCAATACAGTCACGAACGGACGGAGGATGAGTGAACCGTGAATGAATTATACCATCACGCACACAATCCTATTTTGGTCTCAATTTCACTCCACACGTTTTTATTTTTGTTTTTTTTTAAATATTATATCTCATTTAATGAGTTCTGTTACATATTTTTTTTATAAATAAAATATATATTTTAATGCATTTAATAGATGCAAGAAAATATAAATGTTTTTTAACAAATCATATATCTCATTAAATGTAACTAACTATATGACACTAAGCCTAATTTGATAAATGGATAAATATTTAGGATAAATTAGCTCAATTTATGAGGATAAAAAATCATTATCTTTATCTATATTTATATTTGGTAATGCACTTTGTTATCTCCATTTTGTTTTTGTTCTTAACTTTAACTTTGCATTTGGATCACATGATGTAAAATATGAGATAACTTCAAAAATAAATTTAAAAATATCAAGTCTACCCTTTCTATTAAAGGGACATTAATATTGTTGATTTTCGTTTTATGAATTTTATTTTTGTTGTTTTGGGAATGTCAGTCATAAATGTTGTCTATATTTTACAAAATGAGGATTAAAAATGGGGATAAAGTTTATTCCACCTTTTACCTATAGATAATTGTCAATGCTTTATTTTTTTTTTTTCTTATGCCATATGGAATAATATATGATTTAACTCAATTATTTCATTATTCATACCATTTTATCTCAATTCCAAACTATAAAATATGACCGTATATAAGCGACTATGTATAACAATACTAAAAAATGGGCCAACAATGATTATGATGATTATAAAATGTTCGAGAGTTTCTTTTTCTTCCCATCTCCGGTCCTCAAAAGTTTTGATTTTTTTTCAAAGTATAGACTCATTATTTGGAGATTAATAAAAAAAATTATATATATATAGTTAATGTGAATATAAATAACTAATAAGATATAGAAGCGGAATTATCCATCTAAAGCAGTGGAAATGATTGATACGGGGAAGCTTCTACTCAGCATAAATGAGATGCTTTGTGATCATCATCACCTGGGCCAATCTTGCATCTAGGGTTGTGGAGAATAGTTTTTCCAATAGAAACTAAAGAAGAGAACTATTCCTCTAAAGTTGTGGATATTAAATAGTTGGTATGGGATCAGCATAAATGGGATGCCTTGTAATCACCATCGATCTCCTGGGCCAATCCGGCATCTAGGGTTGGAGTGAAGAATGAAATTTCCAATAGAAAGAAGAGAATTATTCCTCTAAGGTAGTGGAAGAGTCATGCTCGCCCCATTGACTGAAGTGTCATTTTTCTATTGATTGCTTGTTTGACTTTTTAAAAATGTTAAAAATGTAAAATACAATATTACCTTCATTTAAATCCCACATTTTCCTCCATCATTAAACTCATGCCAACTTTTTCTAAAAAAACAAATCAATCTATTCCATTTTGGGAAACCTAGTTTTTTAAAAATAAATTCAACATAATAAAAAAATGAAATCATTCATTACATTGGTGAAAACAAGATTGAAATTCAAATCCTCTAGGGTTTTTTCTTAAAAAAACAGAAAAACAAAGTCATTCAAAAAATGTATTTCATAAAAAAAACACCGAAAAAGATCAAAATTTATTTTTGATCTTTTAAACACTGAAAAATCAAAATTTATTTTTATTTTTATTTTTGAAATGTTGTTGTTGATTTGATAATTATTCAATTTCAATCATCAGACAAAATATTTGCGATGGATGCAAAGTTTTTTTCGATGAATGCATAATAAAACACAAATCACAATATGAAACAAGAGTTCAGAATAAAAATCCGTTTCATTTATAAAATGTAAGTTAATTTCAATAATAAATTACATTAAAAGTTAGTTAAATTTATAAATGTAACCGACTTTTGTTATATATAACAATTAGAAGTCAGTTATATTCTACAAATGTAACTTACATTCAGATATAATGCATGTTTATATTCGATTAACATGTCATTGATTTTTTAAAAATAATGTATATAACTTAAAATGTAACTAACTTTCGAATACTACACAATTCATGCCAATGTAAAATAATTTAAGATCAAACGTCACATCCAAGAAAAAATTATAATAAAGGTCAGACTAAAGGTTGCCAGATTTAACATCTAGCACGAAATTCAATAATAAAAAATTGTAACAAATGCAAAACAAGGAATAAGACCCAAATACAAATTATGTTTTGGATGGAGAAAAAAAAGCCACCGGCGAACAAACAGACAGACCATGTAATATTTTTCACCTTATAAAGCGAAAGAGAGAAGATTATTAATTGTCAAAAATCATGGGATTTGATCCTCCAAAAAACTTCAAAAAATCACGCAACGTCAGCAATAATGGTAACCGACTCCTTGATTATTGATAATAATTATCGAAAAATACAAAAATGATAAAATATGTATTAACACTTGTGTCATCTCATGGGACTTATATGGGACCCATAAGATGGGATCTGTAAATCATTATTGGCAGTAGAAATGCTTGACATTGGGGAGGTTTTGTTGTAAAATTTTAAGGAAGGATATTTTATGTACAACACAATATTATGTAAGAAGTCTTTGTATTTAATACATAGTAACAGTACTAAATATTGATTATGTTAATTTAGTATCACAGATAGAGTTTATGCGAAATGCCTCTTTGAGTCTTTCACATAATCTTCTTTCTTAGATTACAAGCCCCTCTATATTCTTCTTCGTCAATAATGATAAGATTAAAAAAATAAAGCTAAGATTACAAGTCTTATTTATTATCCAACCTTCAAGATCAGAGGCCCTAAGATGGTGACTTTAGAGAGATTAAATTATTTTGAGAAAGGGAGAGATTGAATGAGACCGTTAGTTTTGGGAGAGACATTGTTATGTTTGTGTCATTTTTTGGAGCGGTGCATATCACGTTTTTATTTATTACTACAATTTGGACTATCAATTCAAATATTGAACTAGCATTTGCATTATCCTACTTGTAAATTTTCATCTATTTCTGACATTGTTAAAAAAATTCACTGAGCTTTTAGTCGGTGAGATTTATCGCTTGCCATATAAGCTTCCTTGTGGTTGTGGGGGAGTTTAAGCAAATGACACCCCCCTTTCCATCTCTTTTCTTTCTAAGGCCCATTAGTGGTGAGAATAGATTAACTCTCACCCCCTCCCCCACTTTATTCACCTCAAAAGTCACATCCCACCGACCCTCACTCTCTCCCTCTCATTTGCACTCGAGAACCCCTCTTTTGCCCAATCAAAGAATAAAAATCCGAGGCAAGGATGAAGAGAAAGAAGAGAGAAGAAGGAAAATGTGAGATTATTTGCTTGTGTGCGCTTAATGTAGTTTAATCTCTCTTTCGCTCTTCCTCTTTCTCACCCTCTCTTATTCGCTCTCTTTGGACAGCTCAACCAGCCATTTTTGTGTGTGTGTAATGAGTGGACAAGGGAGGAGATGGAGGAGGGGATGGAGAGTCAATGTGTGCATGTTTGAGAGTGGCTGTGCCCCTCTCCCCGGCCCTTTCTAGGTAAGTTTCCTCCCTTCTTTGGTTGGCTTTGTGTTTGCTTGGAGGTTATTGGATTTATGTATGATTAGTATTTTCTTTTATGTGTATTGGGTGTTGATAACCCATTCATTATGATAACGCAATTTTTAATATATCTATGTGATTCTTATGTAGATTTTGATTATAAATTTGATGTATTTATATAAAATTTTACTTAGTGTTTTTTTTATCAAACATAAATTTTCTTTTTACTATAATTTAATTCAACCCACCCCAAAATTATTATTTCCTGGCTCCGCTCTTGACTATAAGAGAATGTAATATTGGATTGAGCATATGTAGTGTTGAATAACATTAAAATTGTCATTGAATACAATACAAATGCAGTTTTTATTTAGATAGTTATTCAAACATTTTGTATACAAGTTTCAAATATCACAATACTTACAAAATCATATAGACATTTTATCTAAGGGCTCATAAGAAAAAAGCGTTAAAGTTTGAGACTTAAAATGAAATATGAAAAAGTGAGAAATGATTTTAAATCACATTTTTGAAAATAACAGTGTATGGACGGACGTTTGATGAAGGCAATAAAAGCTAAATAGGTGGTTGAATTGGGGACGCAAAAAGAAATACGAACAAGGGAGGGAGATCGGTCCCTAAATAGATATGTTTACAAAGACTTAAAACTAAAAAATATTTTTCTAATTTGAAAAAGTGTTGTACGGATGAGATGGGATGGGATTACTTTTTTTTTGGGTTTGGGGTTGTACGAATGGGATGAGATTTTTTTATGTTGATAAATAGGATGGATAAAAAATTACATCAATGAATCGACGAGGCTCTAATACCAACTGATGCAGCGAATAAATACGCTCTTCTACGGATTCGATCAAAGATGCAAGATCTGCAGGCTTCAACGATACTGTTGATTCTTTAGAAGAATGACAGGACGGTGGGCTTCAACAATCTGTTGATTTTTCAAGGAAATATTAGCTGATTGGAAATCTACGTAATTGATATTCACCACGAATAACAAACCAACGGAAATAAAATAAATTGTATAGATAAAAAATTTAATTAATTATGTGATTACAAGTTTAGAGCAGAGAATCCTTAACAAACTAGGATATCAACAGATTATCTAAATGTGCAAAATCATAAATAAATTCTGATTAAATCCTAACTAAATCCAAATTTAAATTTAAATTCAAATCCTAACTAATAAAATAAAAATTCATATCTAGATAATATCTAAATATTAACTATCATAATTATCCAGAAAAATATGATAAATATAACAAATAAAATAAAAATATTAAAAATTATAAATCATCTATAATCGTCCATTTGATGGTCCTCAATTTCAATCGAATGGTCCATGATCATGGTGCATCACCCTCGATCAGGGGATTCCAACATTTTTTTTCTCCATCTTATTATTTTTATACTATCAATTATATTATATATGAGTTCTTCAAATTTATCACTCATTGAGATACAACATTTTCCATGATTTGTGAGAATTATTTCTAACCCCTTGAACACCACTTCATTCCTGGTGAACCAAAGAGCCAACGCACATGCTGGAACGATTTAGATAGGAGCACACCGCCTTTGTGAGACTTATTGTTAGTGAATGTAGTTGGCTAAAGATCATGGGGTTATAAATGAAAAATGTCATTGTAATAGATGTAAAAAATGTCTTAGCGTCACAACATAGATCTTCATCTACCAAGCGGGGAAAAAAAATCATAGATCTTCATCAGTGGATCTCTCTCTACTGATTCAGTTTTTAAATTTATCGATTTTTTCACATCATTTTCATCTAGACTAGTACTCCAACCATCCTAAACATAAAGACAGGCTATTGAGAAGCTAAAGATATATATACACCGTTTCAACCGTTTCTGTTAAAGTAGGCCAATCCGCCAGGCTTCCTCAAAAAGATGAGTTAGGGACAAAAAGATAAGACAACGACAACCGCGTTACTGGCATCCATAATCAGAGTGAGGAAAAGGTGTCTGATTATCACATCTAATGCAACCTAAACACGAATATATAGCTCATTATTCTTCTTTAATTAGCTCTTGTTTTCCATATTTGCTACCAAATCAAATCAACTTGTAAATAAATCACTTCAACTTCAATGCTTGTGTTAATCACCAACAAAACCTCATAGTAACCTCCTAAGAAAATAATAACATCATAAAAAAAGAGTGTTGTTACGTAAAGTCATTTTTATAGTCACAGATAATGAAGTTTCATATATCTTTTTAGTAATCCAGATTATATACCTTATTAAATGTGATATATACCTTGTTAAATTTGTTGATTGAACTTGAAAAATTGCGTGATATACATTTTACTATTATTAAAAAAAACATTTTCCCATAAAAAAAATTGGCCAGTTTTGATCATCTATCACTCTAAACAACAAGAACTTATGTGCTTGTTACAGTACAACAGGCCATACAACAAAATAATAATAAAAAAGTCTTCAACTGGTCTGCCTGGGCGACGCATCAGAATACCCGATGCCCTTCCGAGACGTCGGAAACACCATGAAAACCATGCTCGACAGAACCCCAACTCCCAACGGCAGATTCACGAGAACCTCCATCGCGTTGTGCCCTCCGTCAGGGAAGAAGCACGTCTGTATATCGGCGTCGCCCCACGAGACCGTCCAAAACAGCACCACAGACAGAAACGCATGAACAAAATCCAACAATCGTATCCTATATTTCCTCAAATCACCGAATCTCCGCCTCCTCTCCTCACCCGTAACACAATCATCGTTGAACACGTAGAGACCGCGGACGGTCGAGACACCATAGTAGTGCTTGCCATCACCGCCTAAGAAGCTGTCGGTGAAGGAGAAGAAGATGCATGAGAGGGAACAAACGATGATTAGTGATAGAGAGAGGTACTTGTTGGACGTGTAGCATGTGCCGTGGTTTGAGAAGGATGGAGAGAGGGCTTGGAAAGCGAGGACTGTCCCGCTTGGCAGGAGCTGAACGAGGTTGGCGGCGCTGGCGAGCGTCCGGTCCGTGTACGGCACCGTCCGGACGGACGATGACGCTTGATTGTTGGTCTTGTCAGGCGAGCTTTGGCCTAATTCGAGATCAGGGTTTATTGCCTCCATTTTAGAGGCTCAAGTTCTTCCAAGTTGTTGAGAGGGCATTTATAGAGACTTGTAACATAGATAGACTGGTTTTATCTTTGTATATTGTGTTTTAGACTTTCTGCTGGTTTTATCTCTGTTTCAATTTTGTGTTTTAGGGTGCGTTTGGTTGCGCGATTGCGCTGCGATTGCGATTACAGGAAGCTGCGTTTGCAATCGCGCAACCAAACAGTTTTGTAATCGCAGTTTTAAACCCAACGATTGCAGGTAAATAGCGCCTAAAAGCTGCGATTTCAAAAAGCTGAGAAAGTGAGCTTCCTGCGGAATCAGGTTTGCAATCGCAGATTCCTGCAGAATCAGTTTTGCAATCGTGCAACCAAACGCACCCTTAGACTCTATTGAAAAGAATTTTATGTTTGGAATTTTCGTCAAAAGAAAATTTCAATTTTTAATTGTTTTTCCAACAGAAATCTAAGCCCAACGGGGTGATGGGTTGGGCCTCATGTATGCGCGCGTAGAAGTTTGGTCTAACAAGTCTGAACAATAGAATGGTTTGTCTCTGTGTATTAGGTGAAAGAACTAAGTTGTTTTAAAAACGATGTGGAACTAAAGTGTTAAAAAGGAAAAAAAAATACTCAATTTTTAATCAATCAAAGAATGAGCCCAATACTAACACTTGTGTCAGTATAAGAACGTTCACCACCAACACGTGCCCACATGTGAAAATTAAAGTTTAAAAAATTCACCCCTCATCCACTAGCGAATTTGAACTGCTATCCAGACTGTGTTTCTTAGCTCAATTGGGGCTCGACACTGTGCGGCCACTCCCAACCGCCCTGCTCAAAGATCCTCGTAGCCATTGTCATTTCACCAGATAATTGTAGGTATACATGAGAGGTGTAGGTGAAACTTTATCCGGAGGAATCATCTGCGGGTTGGGTATCCCTTGGACAATTAAATCCCATTCCAATTCGAACAAAGATATGTCGATCGTGTGGCCAAACTTCCCCCCATGCAATTAAAAAAATAGAGGACCAACTGACCTTCCAATCGAAACTTGCCGTTCTGGTTGATCTAAGACGTGATGAATGACAGTCTCTGTCAAACTTGATAGTCAGAATTATCCCATAAAATCAACTGCTTAACTTGCCTCCGATCGAATTCCCCACTTGATTGACCTTGTGTCAGTCAAATAGTAAGCACAAGTTCTGGAAGGAAAATCTGTCAACCTTGCTTTTTGAAATAAAAAATATTAAGGTCCCGTTTGGGGTGTGACATAAGATTATTCGCCCTTGATAGCTATACTGGGATAGATAACAATCAATGTTGAATAGGTAAATTTTTGTTTGGTTGTCTTTTTTGTTATTTTCATTGAGAAACATAAAATTAATCTTTTTGTTGTTTGGTTCACCTTGAAAAGTAATGATAAGTGGTAGATAAGAGATGGATAAGAGTTTATGACTTTTTAAATGACAATTATACCCCTGCATAAATTATTTGTGTTTGAGAATAAGTATGAGAGATGTGTGTGTGATATGATAGATGTGATGGTTTTTGGAATGTGTGCAGAGAATGTTAGGTAAGATAAATTTTTTAAAATGACAGATAAGGGTATTTTTATTCATTGGTATAGATAAGCCCTGATAAGAAATTCTAGCTTTTTCTGAGAATAGTTATTAGCCCTTATCCTAGTTTATCCAGACATAACTATCAAGGTTTATTCTTGTCAAACAAACAGCTGTTTGGGGGCTATTCTACTGCATTCTCCCCTATCCGACGTTTATTCTCCACCCCAAACGGGGGGTAAAGAATTACACATCAACATTGACGAGGTTCAAAAATACATCCATTAAAATAAAAACATTGTTTTATACATTCAAGTGTATAAACATCCTTAGCAAAAAATATCAAAAATGAAGTTTACACATTCGGTTGTGCCGTGGGGGGAGGGTGAAGGAACCACGACGGCGGGGTGGTGGAGGCGGTCATGACTTGGCGTCAAAGGGAGATCAACGGTAAGCCTGTCAATTATCCGAAAAAATATCCGCATCCGATCCGAATCCGTATCCGAAAATGCAGAAAATATCCGATATCCGAAAAATCCGTATCCGTATCCGAAAAAATAATCCGTATCCGAAAATTTTCGGATCGGATACGGATATACCCCTATCCGATCCGAAAAATATCCGTATCCGATGGCATTTAAAAAATATTAATATTAGTATTTAATATCTACCATTGGATTTTGATCAAGTGGCTCATATTCTTTCTAATAGTTGTAAAATTAGGACTTGTGTTTGTGAATTTTTAATTTTAAGTCAATTTTTGAACTTTAAATGAAAATTTGTTATGTTTAATTATTTATTTATTCTTTCTAATAGTTGTAAAGTTAGGACTTGTGTTTGTGAATTTTTAATTTTAAGTCAATTTTTAAACTTTAAATAAAAATTTGTTATATTTAATTATTTATTTATTTATTTCGGATATTTCGGATAATTATCCGAATCCGTCGGATACGGATACGGATCGGACACGGATACGCTTTTTAAATATCCGTCGGATACGGATACGGATATAAAAAAAAATTCGGATACGGATACGGATATGACCATATCCGCTCCGTATCCGGTCCGTTGACAGGCTTAATCAACGGCACACGGACATGTTGAAAGGAAGCGTGCAGGTTAGTATGTATTCAAAGGGAGATGCGACGGCACGACAACGTGGTCAGTATTATTCAAAGAGATATGAGGTCAAGGAGTGATGCAGCATATGGCAACGCACTTTTGCGGATCTGATCGCATCCACATTCCACAGGATCCTACTATGATGTTGATTCTTCAAAATAATGTGAGGACGGTGAACTTCAGCAATAAGAAATATCAGAGTAGACTAGGATCTCCACAAATTCTTAAATCTCTCAAATCATGAATAAATTTAACTAAATCATAAGTAAATGCAACTTTGAAATAAAATTCAAATATCCAAATTTAAATTCAAATTCAAATTCTATAAATTAGAAAAGAAATCTTATAAACTAAAAAATTATTAAAATTTTAAATCAATAATCATCACCAATTTCGTAGTCCCCAATGTATCATACGGTCCATAATCATCCTACAAATGCGAATTACATATTTTACTTTCCATCACTTTTTATTTGACCCAAATTCTCTTACTTTCTTTCATTTTTTCCTTCCACTATGTGCAAAAATACACCCCAAGTTATGAGAGGAGAGATGAGAGAAGAAGAAGAGAGAGAAAACTTGTGAAGAATGAATGGGTGATGGGATTAGAGGTTGAAAGAGCTTATATATATAAAAGATAATGTTTGGTACAGCCCTAAATGAGTCCTTAATTACTTGTTTTAATTTTCTTAAATAGTAAATATTATCTAATGAAGTATATGCTTTACTGAAAAATGTATATTACTCAAGTTCAAATTGTATGTACTCATTTTTAATAAATATATATAAAAACATTAATGATATATATATAACACACACATTTAACGAGGTATATATATATCTCGTTGGATGACTAAAAAAATACATGAGACTATATTAAGAGCCCGTTTGGATAGAGGCATAAGCTATTCTGGGGTTTATACCTATTCCAGGAATTGTTGACTTTATCAATGGAATAAGAGATTTTGTGTTTGGTTGTGTTTTCTGTTATTCTAATTGGGAAACGTAATAATAAAGGTTGGGGTGTTTGATTGATGAAGAATAAGATGTGAATAAGGTAAAAAGTTGATTTGACATGTGGGCCCCATTGATGTATAAGAGGTGATGACATGTGATTTGATGTGATAATATATGATTTGATAGGTGGGTTTCCTTATTCCAATGGAGGAATAACACAATTTCAGGGTGGACTTGGAATACAAATACAAGCTTATTCTCCCTTTATTCCGCCTACCCAAACACCTATTTTACCTATTCCACCCCTATTCTACCCCTATTCCACCCTAATTCCACTATCCAAACGGCCTCTAACACCCCGTTTGGGAAGCGCTATAAGCTAGAATAAGGGTAGTATAAGGGTGGTATAAGATGGATAGGGAAAATAATTGTTTGTTTGCAGAGTATAACTTGGTATTACTAAGCTAGTTTAAACGAGTATAAGAGAGTATAACAATTCTAAGTAACCCCTATGATAAGCTATACTAAGTTTATCTATTCCTATGGGCCTATATGTCAAATCAATTTTTTACATTTTATCATATCAAATCACCTATCAACATCTCTTATACATTAAGGGGTTCACATGTCAAATCAACTTTTTTACACTTTATTTATATTTTATTTTTTATCAACAAAAAAAACTCAACATTTAATCTTACGTTTTACAATGAGAATAAACAAAAACACAACCAAACAGAAAATCTCTTATTCTAGTTGATTTGTTATCTATACTGACATAATTATCTATCCAGAATAATTCAATTCCGCTATCCAAACAGAGACTATAAGCCCCCGTTTGGATACCGGATAAGCTCCGGATAACTCCGGATAATTTTTTTTATGTGTTTGGAAAGCTTGGATAACCCCGAATAAAGTGTGCTAGAATAAAATGGTATAAAGTGGTATACGGATTCCAATCAACCCCTAGAATAAAAGTTATCCTAGGTTATCCACCCAAAGAATAAATGGGCCCACTGTCAAATCAACTGTCATCACCTCTTATAAATCACCTGTCAAGTCAACTATCATTACTTTTTATCTTTTATAAATTCTTATCCATACTTTATTCACATTTTACCCAAACAACAAAACATTTATTCTTACGATTCCCAACGAGAATAATTCAAAACACAACCAAACACAAAATCAATTTATCCTTATTTATGCACACTTATGTTCAAAACAATATATACTCAAGAATAAATCATATTCTACATTCAAACGGGGGCTAAAAGTATAAAAAAGATTATATATAATAGCTAACCCCCATGTATAAAAAAGATTGAGGGATTGGGAAACGCAAAATATTAGAATAGTGAGTTTAATAAGATGGCTGGAACAATTAAATGGTGGTGGGCCTATCCGTTCCCATAATGATTGATAAAGGGCCAATGAACCCCCCACAACACCAACAAGTAACAGAGGTGAAGCAATATGGTTTCAGTACGGTCAGGGGCATGAATGAATATGGCACAAAATTTCAAGCCGCCTCCCGTGTCTTATTTTTTATAAAATAACAAACATAGTAAACATAACGAGATACACATTTTAATAAAAATTGTATATCATTATATTTGAATTAAATTATATTTGAATTAAATGAATTTATTTTTAATAAATATAAAATAAATTTAACAATGTATATATATACAGAGCTTTGAAAAAGATAATAAAAATTTTGCTTGAATTATTTTTGAGCTTATCCAGTTTTTCCATGCATTAAATATCCAGACAGAAAACTGAACATGAAACAGCGACTTTTTGCCCAGTAAATGCAAGATTTAATTGCCAATTATCAATTCACAATCAATAAAATGCAACTTAATTAACAAGTTGATCAAGGAATATATGTTCACTTAGCTTATTACATTGATAGAATAACTATTACACGAGTAAAACCCCTTTTCAAGAACCGTAATTTGAACAAAATACAAAAGGTAAGACAAAAGACAACATGAAAAAAGCCATACATATATATAACCACACACACATTCAGCACGTTGATCAGCAATTGGCCTTAGCTGGTTGAAGTCGTCGGCGGATAACCTATCCCATGGCGCGTGTTGGGGAAAAGCATGAAGATCACGCCGGAGACCCCTCCCACGACGGCGGGCAATACCTGAATCAATGTCTTCTGTGTCTTCTCAAAAGAAGGGTAGTAACAAGACGTGATATTCGCATCAAAGAGCGCGATCACCGCGAACACTAACAACGCCAACAACGCGTGCGCGAAGTCTCCGATCCTTAACTTGTATTTGGAGAGATCGGTCGAACCGGAGTCCGTGCTTCCAAAGGTCCAAAGCCCCTTCGAAGACGCGATGCCATAATGCGTCTTGCCGTCGCTGTCGGTGTAGCTATCTGTGAAGGAGGAGAAGCAGCAGGAGAAGCCGCAAGCGATAAGCAAGGCCCCGGATAAGTACTTGTTGATGGTGTGGCATTTGCCATTGTTGGTGAGGACCGGAGAAAGGTATTGGAAGGCAAAAACAGTTCCACTTGGGAGGAGTTTGATGAGGTTGCCAAGGCCTTTGAATGTCTTGTCTCCAATGGTTTGTGTAGTGCTAGACATTTTTTTCTAGAAATTTGGAGAGCAAACACAAATTATATTAATTAGTCTGTGTGTGATACGCTTTCTGTCTTCTCTGGATTTATAAGGAGGGAAATGAAAGGGTTGCTTGTACGTTTGATTGGTGTCGTAGGTTTTTTTATTGCTTGCACTCTTCGATTGATGAACATTTTTATTAGAACCAAAGTTTCCTATTCGTGGATACGTGTGTTAGGTGGGGAAGGTCAATGAGAAGAGTAGTTACATGTACAGTTGTATCATTGAAAGGTAGTTAATTAGTTAAGAATTGTGGTTGTAGATGGAGTGAAAGTATTCATCTTCAAGTGTATCACGAAATTAATCAGCGATCAAAATCAATGTTACATGTTTTTAAAATGTTGTACATTATAGTTTAAGAATTAATGAAAATTTTTAAAAAAATATACCAATCACTACAAGAAAAGTCATTTACGGTGGCGGTTTAAAACCGTCTTTATAGCCAGTAAACCGTCACCATGACCTTTCACTGCGGTTCAAAACCCGCCTTGATAACTAGGATCGTTTTATGTTATAGTTGCGGTTGATATAATATATATCCCGGCAGTTGATACTGAGACGGTTGCAGAAACCGCAGCCATAACGTGATAAGATAATTAAATTACAGATTAAAAAGATTATGTAATTTATTATTTTATTTTCGGAATTATAAAATTCCATTAATTTTTTTTTTAACTTAAGTTTGTGTAACTTTTCTCAAATCCGATATGATAATTGCCACATTGGATTATGAAAATTTAGTTGTTATATGAAACACATAAAACTCTTATCTGATTTTTAAAATCTGAATATTATCTAAATTTTTGAGATTTTTTAGGGTATATAGATTTGAAAAGATTTAAGATATGTTAAAAAAATATCATAATCACAATTGATTATTGATGATTTAAATTAAAATTTGAAGTTAATATATAATACTTTTAATTTATATGTAATTAAAATATGTGGATTAATTTAATGTATTGTCTCATCATTTATAACAATTGAGTACAAAAAATAAAAACAATGGAAACCAATGAGATTGAGATTAATTACAATAGGGTCACCGACTTGATTGAAGAAAAAAAAAGTTTACTTAATCTTCATGGATAAGCTTTAGGGAGAAGATGATGAAGGAACCCAATGGAACCTGTGAGATTACAAAAGGGGAAGAAGTTACATATGATGTATTTTTTCACAGTGGAGGGAAATAATTTTGGAGTTGAGGGAATTGTGGGATTTGAGGATTTTTTTTTGTAACAATGAATAAAACATTATGGGTGCAATAATTAATGCTTTATACACCAAATTCTTTTGTGCGCTCAATTTTTAAAATCACCACATTATGTTGCATAACAATCCTCTTAATTCAAAAAAAAAATTTCTTTAAATGATACTGTGGTTCAAATACAATTGTAGCAATATGTTATCTATAGTGGCAGTTTTCTAAAACCACAGCTATATAAAACGCCACCACAACCCATTTTTCTTATAGTGATGGATGATAAACATGACAAGTGACGGTGACATGCTGAGCTAGATTAATAAGACTCGTGGGGGATTTGAATGGATCTACACGGAACCAGTGTATTTGAAAGGATCTACACGGAACCAATGTAATGCTGACCTCATTAAATACAATGGAATCATATAATTTGTTGATATAGCAATTCAGTGCAAGAATGTATCATCTACTTTGTAATTAAAATTGCATTCTTACCTCATCTTAGATATGTTTGAGAATATCGCCACGATAATCCATGGATAAAGGACCCGGACCCAGTCTTCACCAACAATGTTTCATCACATGTAACATTAAGCCCCCGTTTATTTTTCTGGTATAAGATCTTAGATAACCTCGGATAAAAATTTTCAAGTATTTGTTTACCCTGGATAACCCCTAATAAAGTATACCAAAATAAACTCTGATAAAATGGTATATAGATTTCAATCAATCTCTAAAATGAAAGTTATCATTGGTTATTTTACCCAAAGAATATGTGAGACACTATCAAATCAATTGTCATCACCTCTTATAAATCACCTGTCAAATCAACTATCATTACTTTTTTACCTTTTTTAAATCCTTATCCATATTTTATTCACATTTTATCCAAACAACAAAACATTTATTCTTACGTTTACCAACGAGAATAATTAAAAAATAATCAAACACAAAATCATTTTATCCTTATTTATACTCACGTATACTTGGATAAATGTATACTCTAAGCCCCCGTTTGGATCCGGTATAAGACCTTGGGTAAACCCGGATACCCCCGGATAAAAAATCTCATGTGTTTGTTTACCCCGGATAACACCGGATAAAATATGCCAGAATAAACCTAGATAAAGTGGTATATGGATTCCAATCAACCCCTGAAATTAAAATTATCTAAGGTTATTCCACCCAAAGAATATGTGGGTCCACTGTCAAATCAATTGTCATCACCTCTTATAAATCACCTGTCAAATCAACTATCATTACTAATTTACCTTTTATAAATTCTTATACATATTTATTCACATTTTACTCAAACAACAAAATATTTATTCTTACGTTTACTAACGAAAATAATTCAAAACACAACCAAATACAAAATCACTTTATCATTATTTATATTTACTTATACTTTGATAAATCTATACCCTATAATAAAATTTATCCCCATTTTAAAGGGAGCTAAAATAAAATCTATCAATATTTCAAATGGAGGGTAAGAATTGGGATGGCATGTAAGGTTCCTCATCTTTGGTATCCATAAGTTCATCAGATTTATCCTTGATTCCGATATTAATTAATTCTGTTCTGTCTTGACGTAGTCAGCTTCAGAAGTTCGTATCTTCTTGAGCACGGATATGATCTGGGAGTTCATGTCATCGGGAAGGGGGCCATCATTTCCACCCCCCATCAGTTATTCTCCCACCCTTCTAAAAACTAAAAAAATTACATTTTGGAGGGAAGAGAGCAACCCACCCCCTTTCCCAATCAACCCATGATGCGCTACTTATGGATTACAAGGATTATGACTCTTCTGCTGATAGATTCCAACAATGTTGATTTATAAAAAATACAGGATGATGAGCTTCAACGAATATGTTTATTCATAAAATAACATAAATAATGAAAAAAATACAATACAGAAATAAAATTATATTATCAATGTGATTACAAAATCTATTTATATAATAGAGAATTCTAACAAACTAGAATTTTAACAAATCTCTCTCTCAAAAAAAAAATTTATTTGACCAAATCCTGAATAACTGCAAATTCGAATTTAAATTCAAATTCAAATGCTAACCAAAAACTAAAAAATCATATTTGAATGATATTTAAGTATTAATTAATCATAATTATCTAGAAAAGATATGATAAATCTAATAAATAAAACTAAAATAATAAGAAGTACAAATCATCCATGATCCTTCCATTTGATGGTCCTTAACACTGATTGAATAATCTATGATCATGATGCATTATTTTCTCCCTCTTCAAAAAAACTTGTCTTCGAGTTTGGTTGAAGGAGTTGGTGATGAAGTCCAAGCAACTGATGACGCGATCCATTGTATTTTTTATTCTATATATGGCTTCAAGGGCATTCAACGAATCGGCATTTGTATTATTTCGGTCTTTGGTAGTCATGGGATTTTGTTTTAAATCTACATTGGACTACAATGAAAAAAAAAATGGATGAACTTGGGTGTAAAATGATTTTTGTTTTAAACATATGAAAGGAGAGGTAATCAGTGGGGGATATAGGTTGGTTGAATATCATGGGGATGGTTTTTTTTTAGAATATAATAGATATGGAAGAGATATATGGGGTATAAATGGGATGAATGAGATGTAAATGGGATATAGGTTCAACAATGGTAGCGGCTCGGTAACGACAACGACAGAAGCATTAGCGGCTTTTGACAGAAGCGGTGGATGTGTTTGACGGCAGCAGCGACGACAACTATTTGGCGACGACAGGATTTAGAGGCAAACTCTCAACAGTTGCGGCGCTCAATGGCAGCGACGACTCACGGTGATGATCACAACCTTAGCTCTGATACCAATTGATACAGCATAGGAATTACGCTTTTTGCTGACCTGATCAACTTTCATGGATGAAAAATCTATAGGCTCTAACGATATTGTTGATTCGCAAAAAATATCAAGACGATGTGCTTCAATGAGTCTGTTGATTTCTAAAAATATAAAAAACAATAGAAATCTATGAAATCAACCTCAAGCACCGTGACCTTGACTTTTTCCTAAAGTCCTAACAATACTACCATTGCGTTGGCCACGACCTGCCAAATTATCTGAGAACTATAATTGGATTCTCAATGTGGTGAGGTTTCTAATGTGTGGAGTTTTAAATAAATTCCAAATAAACATCAAATTCAAAATTCAAATTGCAAATAGATTTTTTATTTTAATATTCTCCAACAACTATAATAAGATTCCCAATGTGGTACGCTTTTTAATGTGTGGGGTCCTCAATAAATTATAATCAAAATAAAAAATTGTTTTAAACTCCAAATTATTGGGAATTCCATTAACCGTTGGAGAAGATTAAAATAGAAAAATTCAATTATAATTTAAATTTAAAAATTCACAAAAATATTATAAATACCCCTGTACCCTTTCAAATTTCAACCACTCATCTCTCAAACTCTTGAAGTTGTACAAATTTAAAGTTGAAGTTTTTGTGTTCTTTGCTGAATCATTTGATTGATCTCTCTGTAACTCTCTTCACCTTTCATAAATTATTTATTTTAATTTTTTTTTAAATGTTAAAATTCCAACAAAAACCTCCAGGATATTTCAAGACAATTGCTAAATGCCATTTATGTGGTTTGCAACTTACTGCTAATTCTAGTAGTGGCACTAGCCACTTAATTAGACATGTTGCTGAATGTACTTAATTGGATCAAATAGACAATCACAATTAAGTAGAACTTCGACTAGAAAATTTTCAAATTATAGTTTTAATCAAGTTATATAATCAAGACTGAACAACCATTATCAATGGTTGAGCATCCTGATTTTGAAGAGTGGATGCATAAAGCTTTTGGTCCTCAATTTCAACCAATTTCTCGCAACACAATTAAGGGTGATATCATAAAATTCTATGTTGAAGAGAAAACATATTTACTTTTAACGCTTCATAATATTTCTAGAAGAATTTAAAACTTTTGATTTTTGGACTTCTAATCAAGCGTTTTGTTTTATTGCATCAACAACTCATTTCATTGATGCAAATTGGATATCGCAGAAAAGAATTATTTGCTTCTCTTTGCTTAAACCCCCCATACAGGACAAGCGATGGCAACAAGTATCATCAATCAACTTCAAAATTGGGGTACTTGTGAGAATTTTTTTACAATTACTATAAATAATGCTACTTCTAATGATGTTTTACTTGTTCGTTGTTGTTGTCATACACTCAATCTTGTTGTACGACATCCAAATTATTGTTTGTTTGTTGTTGTTGTTGTCAAACACTCAATCTTGTTGAGTAAAATGGTTTAGAAGAAATTAAACCATTTATTGGGCGTATAAAATAATGTTTCATTTATATTTTTTCTTCTACAAGTAGCATATAATAGTTGTTCAATTAATGTTTAAACATTCTTATTGTAAACATGTAAATAGTAATGTGTAATTATTGTGAAGTTACATCAATATTTAATTCAAATAGTTTTATTCTTCAAAGTTTATCCAATTCAAGTTATTCAACTTTTTCATTTATTTTATTGTATATTTTAATTTAAACTAAAAAAGAACAGAAAAATAGTGTGGTCAGCCTAGACCATAAGCCCGGCTTGGCCCAAACTTGGTTTATTCAGGGCCGGGCCTACGGGCGGGCTCGGGCCGGATTTTGACTTTAGCACGGCCTTGGCCTGGGCCCGAATCCCCTCAGGCCCGATAGAGGCCCACCTGAAAAAGCCCGGCCCGGGCCCGACCCATGGCTACCTCTTGATGGTATACATGTAAAAAACCCAAAACATAATAAACATATTGTATGTGTTGATACTTGATAATGGAATATATATTTTATGAATTATTTATCTCTTTTTTTATACAAAAACAGGGGATTTGTTTAAGTTAATCACAAACCTCAGATGATATTGGAAGCAATTTTTATGATTTTGTGACGACCTCAAGACTAAGATACCAAGTTTAAATGGTTTAAACTAAAATAAAAATATCTATTTTGGGAGGGGGTGGTCATGGTTAAAACAGGACACTGTTGCAAGTTTTATGTTAAAAAAAGTTTATTGCTGTCAATCACACAAGTCGTATCATATGTACATTTTCATGTGATCAGGGATGGCAGTGGGACTGTTCTAATAGGATACTTGACCCGTCCTGACCCGGTTGGGACGAGTCGGGTTTGGATTTGGGACAGATTTGAGATAGATAAAATAAAACCCAATGGGTTTGGGACGAGAAATGAGTTTGCTTAGCAAAGCCCGCCCCGAACCCGTCCCGGTTGCAATTAATATTAAAATTAAATATTTGTTATAATAATTATATACTTTATATTTTTCATTTGGTGTTCCAAAAATAATATAAAAAAATAAGAATGAATAAACTCAAACGCTAATTGAAATTTGAAATCATATAAACATATTATCTTTTGGCAAAAAAATAATAATAATTGAAACATTATATTTGGTACCTGTTATGAAAATTAAAAGTTTATATTTCTTATTTTATTTTTATTCTGTAGAGTTTATTCTAACAAATATTTATTTTTATTTAAAATTTTAATTTAGACTAAATATTACATAAAAATATGTTTTAATTTTTTTTCTAAACCGGTCTTGGCCCAACCCGACCCGACCCGACCCAATCCGACCTAAATGGGACGGGTTTGGAATGAAAAAGGTAAACCCGTCACGGGTTTGGGATGGGTTTGGAATAGATTTTATGAGTGAGTTTGGGTTTGGAATTCATAAAACCCATCTCAACCCTCCCCGTTGCCATCCCTACATGTGACGCATGTGCCTCACGGTATTATTATTGTCTGACCCTATCTATGGTGGTGATTCTAATTAATTTACTAATTTATGAAGAGCCAGAAAAAATTATGATATGGACAATAAGTGAGATCTCCTCCTTTTCAACTTTTTCTCATAATCTCTTTTCTAGGTGGTATATTTAATTCAAAAATCAGTTATGGAAAAACTGAATAAAGGGAGTTACACTGTTACACTTAAAGTGTGATTTAAATTATATATACATTCATATTTAAAAACTGATAACAATAGATTTAAAATTGAAAATATACAGTTGTAACCGTGTCTTAATAGAATGTTTTAAATTTAAATTCAAATTTAAATAAATACCATCAAATACAAAATTTTCAATTTCTAAATTCAAATTGAAAATCAAAAAGTGATTACACATGATAGGAGTATGAGATTCATATTTAATACTCCGTTTCTTCATGCCAGAAATATAAATAATAAACTCCTAATTTCGAAACACCTAAATTTTATTTCTGGTAACCCAAATTGACTTAACAGCCATCCTCACATCTAATACTTAATTACTTAATACCTATTTACAATGCTTCACACCCTCCACTTAAATATCAATAAATTTTAATTCAACAGAAGAAAAAAATATTTCTTTATATATTAAAATTCAGGCGTTCGCGTGTATATATATGTGTGTGCGCGCGTGCGTGCACGCATTTGTCATATGCATTACCCTATAGGCAGCCCTAAAAAAAGCCTCAAGTTTAGCCTCCAGATCATATATATTAAAAATTCAATATAAATGCACTTGATCTCAAACAGAAGGAAATCAGGACTAAATGTAACATATTTTTTTCATTATGAAAATGAACATGAACTTGGATGTGGCGTTCTAGCTTGAGGAGGTCATTTGGAAGTGGCCAATAAAAATCTAGGCTGCCTGAAGGATGTATATTGCTGAACCACTTAAATTTTGTGCTGTATTTTTTGTACATATTTTAATTTTCCTCAAATATCGTTTCTTGCGGTGCACACGTACAGGTTCATCTATGTCATGCAACTGATTGAGATATGCACGATGTTACTCCTGCAACACTCGTGAATCAATTTGGATTCCATACCCTGTTTGCCTTTAATTTGCATTTCAACTAACATGTCTTAACAGGCAAAGTTCAAGCTTTGTTGGTGTTCCACATTAAGCACAGTTATGACAAATCAGCCCACGACTTACCCTCAAAAATCAGCCAATGAAGGTGTTAACCATTTTCTAAAGCTTTGTGACGCTCAGTCTTTTTTTACAGTATTATAATTATCAGCATTCAAATTCAATCAATGCCAGTATATACCATCAAATCAAGTCATCATTGATTATGTCAATAAAATCCCACTAAATATGGACATATATGTCAACCTATAATTGACCAGATTCCTAGGAGTATATCTCTGATCTCCTCATGATGATTGGGATCCCTCGACCGTCCGATGGAAAGGGGCCCATCAGAAACCCTAATACCAAATTTCTCTATAAATAGGAGGCAACTTCTCACAGAAAGGTATGCACAATTCTTTTTGAAAATATTGTTCTTCGGCCACCTTGATTGACTTGTTCGTCGGAGGGTCTTTCACAGGTCCCCACTGACCCCACCTCCCTGTGTCTATAGTGTGCGGAGAGTGCATCCAGGCGAATGGCAACCGAATCAGGCGGAGGAGAACGAGAGTGGTCAGATCCGATAACCGGAATCCGATAGGTTAAATTTCTACCCCTCCACTGCTTTTGATCATTATTTGTCAAAATCTGTCAGCGGAAAGCTACCCCAGTTTTTCAGTTTCATTACACAATTATAAAACATGGTTTCCTACAAATGCAAAAGTTGTCCAATCGTGTAATCAAACACTGCCTCATTTGAATAACATTTTTCTTCATCTATAGGATCAGCTCTCTTAACCCAAACATGTGAGGTCATCTCCATCAAATTAAAAAATTCGAAGTACTTGCGTGGGTATACCCAACGATAGAAATTCAGCAATTGTAGTGAAACATGTGGTCGTATTATTCTAATTATATTGTCACCAACTCCATGACGAACGAAAGAAATTCACCAACTACTAGGTGGATTTGTTTGAGTTTCGCTCCTCTGTTCAGCGTTGTTGGACTTTGAAACCACCTTTGATCACTACACTAAACCCACTTATGAATACAGAATAGGACTATAAAACTTTTGTTGTTTAAGTATAACGTGAATAAAGTGTAGATAAAGATTTATAAAAGGTGAAAAAATGATGATAGTTGATTTGACAGTTGATTTGACAGTTGATCCACATATTCTTTAGGTGAAATAACCTGGAATAACTTTAATTTCAATGGTTGGTTGGAATCCGTATACCACTTTATACCAGTTTATTCTGACATAGTTATCCCTAGGTATTTCTTCCATCCAAACAACAAAAAATATTTATTCTGCTTTATTCTCACTTATGCTCTAGCTATTCCATATCTAAATGGGGGCCAAGAGTTGGCTGAAATCCATATACCACTTTATATCAGCTTATTCTGGCATAGGCTATCCTAGTGTATCACTACATCCAAACATAAAAAATTATTTATCTGTTTTATTCCAGGTTATTCCACAGCCTATTTTATATCCAAACGAAAGGGCAACATTACATAGACCTATTAAGCATGCATTTCCAAATATGACAAACTAAATATATATGTTGTCTAATGAAAATGTAATTTTTTATTTTTCAATTAATGAATATTTACAATTAATTATGAGTATATATTTTTTATTTTATAAAATATATGTTTCACTACATAAAATATACATTTTAAAAAGTTAAAAGCATGTGAAGATTGCACGTGGGACTCTAAACTTAACTTCTTCTTTTTTCTGAGTTTTGTTATCTACATGAAGGAAATTAATTTCCAAATTCTAAATACTCAAATTTTGAAGCCTTGCATATCTTCCCTTCCACTTTCATCAAAGCTCAACTAAGCAGTGCCCACCAAAAGCATAGATAGGAAAATGAACCAAAATTAATACTGGTGGTTTCATATTTAAATTATTTAATTCAACCTTGATAAAATCTGGTATGGGAAAAGGCCACCAAAGTAATTTAGTGAACACTACTAAAAACCATCTATTTAGTGGATTTAATAAAATATACAGTGAGATAAGTTACTTTAATTAATATATCTCAATAAACTTTCTCAATCTGTTTGATATTCTCCAAATCAAACCTCAAATTTCTTTTTTCCCTAAATCTATTCAATCATAATAGACATTTTGATTTTTAAAATTTGATTTTTTTTTATTTGATTAAGTGCATATGATATTGTATAAAGTTTTAATTTAAATTATTATACAATATTATGTATTTATTAAGTAATATTGATATTGAACAATATTAAAACAATCTATATTTTTTAAAAAATATAATGTGTAGGACTCTGCTTTACACTTTTACCTATGGCTCATTCAAAAAAGTCAATTCTCTAGGTTGGCCCTGGATAAAATTAAGGGGATATTAAGCCAATTTAGAGCTACCAAACTACGCATGAATCGGTGACAGAAATGTAAACTTAAACAAGATATCTAAATCTTCTGGTTTTACACGTGCAAAACCACTGAAATATTACACTTTCGGTAGCTTAATTTTTTTTAGGTAAATTGTAGACATATCTATTTTATTGAAAGTAACAAAATAGATAATCTATAAATGGGGGTTGAGAGGAACAAAGAGAAAATAAAATAAAATACAAGATAAAAAAGAGCTGCGAAGACGATGGTGGACGACGCCCGGTAGATAAGATACCGGTAGGTTAATTAATGGAGTGATTTTCAGAAAATACAGGTTGATCTCAAAGGTTTTCAACATTGAAGGTTGATATGTTGGGTCAAGCCTCTGCTCCAGTGTACAGATTGATCTCAAAGGTTTTCAACATTGAAGGTTGATATGTTGGGTCAAGCCTCTGCTCCAGAGTGTACAGGTTGATCTCAAAGGTTTTCAAAGCCTCTGCTCCAGAGTGTACAGGTTGATCTCAAAGGTTTCAACATTGAAGGTTGATATGTTGGGTCAAGCCTCTGCTCCAGAGTGGTCAAAGTAAGAACTCAGTCAAACTTGGAGGTCCCAGTCCAGCTAATATTTATTTGACGAAACTCGGTGAGCTTAAACAATCCAAAGACTTCTTTCTGAAAAAGATATCATCGAATAAAAAAAAAAACTGGGAACAGAAAAAGAGATGTCAATTACATCACACGTTATTCTCGACGAGTGGGAGGTGGACTGGACCACAATGTTTGCTTTTGCAACATCTTTCATGCATCTCCTAAAGAACGACTTGAATAAAGAAAAAAGGAAAATTGTCACTTTGAGTCTTTTTTTTATAATCTCAATTACAACTTTTTATTTTTTAAAATTAAATAAATATTTATATAAACTGTATGTATATATTTTAAATTTGTATAATAAAAGAATATATATTGATATAATGAAATAATATTTCGTTAGTTGGTTTCACATACTGCTTAAAGATGTGATGGATTGCAAATGAAAGTGTAAAATAAAATAGACTTTGGTGTATGAGCACCCAAGAAAAAGTGGGGGACCTTACTATTTGCTTCGTTCAGCTCTCAATTCAATATAGCCCACCAAAAGAAAAGGTTTGTGGAACTCGTTCAACTCCCCTACCCATTTCACTGTCCTTTCTCTTTCTTCTTTTGGGGGCGAGTATTGGGACGCGCTTTGGAGCTCTCAAGCAACTTTTAATGCAAGCCAAAATGAACAACATCCTTTGTTTACTTCAAGGGGCCCCTTCTTGGAATCATCATCAAGATATAGTCTTTTGCCTCTTTAGCAAACATGAATTATTTTTAAAAAAAATGGGATGTCCTTGGGTTGAAAACCCACCCAACAAACTATTCTCCCTAAAAAAAAAATGGTTTTATTTTTTAAATTTTTTATTAGATGTCTTATAATTGAACATTATTTCTAACACATGTATCCCATAAATCTCTTTAATTATTTTTTATATAAAGTTTTATATATGGTGGATGGATTATTTCCTTGTTTGTTTTAGTCGCTACTATATGTAAACGAAATTTATTCTCCTTGAAAAAAATAAGATTACAAGAAAGTCCCTTCTATAAACTCTCTCTGTAACAAACAATAGATATTGTAATTACCCATGATGTTAAAATTCACAGGGCATGGTGTGACACAAGATGTTTACGCCCAACGTAATATTAATTTCACGTGTAAAATTTGTATACAATTCTTGAATAAGAAAAGAGTGTCTCAGTATAAAAAAAATTAAGAATATAATTATTAATTAAAAGTATAAATAAATACAAAAACATAAACAAAATTAAGTCTGACAACTTTGAAGTTGAAATGCATGTGGCAATGTCTCTTAACAAACGGACACAAAAAAATATTGTACTACAGTGATTAAATTCTTTAACATGTGATAAATTTATTAAATTTGATTTCATGGAATAACACAATTTTTAAGATAACGTGTGATAACTATTTTTCAATTTCCTTCTCATGTATTTTAGGAATATTGGAACTTCGGTTGTATAATATGGCGGTGACAACCTTTCCTCAAAAGCATCATGTAATACCGGTTAACTTATTCAAACTTATAAATACATATCAATACTTACTTATTTCTTATTCCAAAAAAGATTGTTTTACATCTATTCCACTCTATTTAACATTTATTCTTCTATCATTTTTAAAACAAGCTCGAGTGCAAGCTCTAACCAAGACTCAAGCTCAGGTTTGTTTAGATATAAAAAAAACTCATATAACAATTAAAACATGCACAAAACAGATAACATTTCAAAAATCGACAATCATATTCAAACATCATTACTAAACAATCATATTAAAAAATAAACAGCAGTCCACACTTTTAAGTAAATGAGATCGTATAGATTATGGACTCAACTTGACTCGTTTACGATCTAGTTTTATAATTGGTAAAGTTTGACTCATTTATTTAATTAAACGAGCGGGAACGAGCTCCAGTCAAACCGAGCCCTAGCCGAGTTCGGCTCGTTTTCGTATATATAAATTACAAATATATAAATACAACCATCTTTTTAAATAATGGACAACCTTATTGTCGTATCCACCAGACAACCCCTCCCTAATTAATTATAATAACGATAAATAATTAAAAATAGAAAAAGGAAACAGAGAAGAAGATAAGTACGAGCCCACAAATTAACGGCGTTTAGGTGGGACCGGGGAGAAAAGAAACGATTACCGTCTGATGTCGACAATGGTTGATCAAAAAAGAAGAAGCGACTGATTCCAAGTCCACGTGTCGGGATAGCCGACTCATCGAATTCCCAAACCGACCCTTCTCTTTCCTCCCTTCCTCAACTACATATACCCCCACAAATCCTTCCCAACATCACCCACAACAAAAGCTGCAATAAAAAAGAGAGAGAACCAAATAAATCAGAACCTCCGTAGGGAGGAAAACGAAAAGGGGTTGAAGCAATCCACGCCTAAATCCGTAGTCTCCCCATTTTTTTAAAAAACCCATCTTTTCTGTATTATTTTACTTATCTTGCCATCATGGGTACGGAGGTTCTTCGCCCGCAGAACATCCTCATGATCGAACGGTCCAGATCCATCCCCGTCATCATCCCCCGCCCCCATCACCACCACCACAACAACAACCACCAACGCCGCCGCAGGGGCTCCCCCTCTCCTCCTCCGCCGCCTCCCCCGGCGGAGACGACGGTGCCTCCTCCCTCCAAGAACCTCGTCGTCGGACAGGTGACGATCCTCCGGCGAGGGGAGTCGCTCGACGCGGCGACAACTACGTCCAACAAAAAGAAGGTTCAGAGAAAGAAGAAGCCGTCGTCGTCTCTGCCTTCATCTCCGCCGTCCGATGGGATCCTGAGTGGGATGATGTCGGGGACGGATCGGATCGGCCCCGATCCGGCGCAGATCCCGAGGCGCGTCCGCCTCGCGCAGATCTCGACCATCCGATCGTCCGACGACGTGATCTACGCCGGATCGGCGTTCTCCTCGTCGCCGTCGCCGAGCGCGCTTCCGTTGCCGAGGTTCTCGGTTAGGTCGGCGGCGCCAGCGGCCGTCGATGACCCCGCCACGATGGATCTGAGGCGTCTGCTTCGGATCGGTTAAAGATCGGACGGTCAGAACCATATCGTCTCTCAGTTTCGCTCTATCTGATTTAGATCTGTCCGTTTGTTTTTTTGAAAAACGGAAAAGCAGATCTGAGAATCGGAGAAGAGAAGCGAGGGTCAAATTTGGGGATTTCACTGTTACGGAGAAGAAGAAAAAAGGAAATTCAAAGAAGGGGTAAATTTGTTGGAAAGCAGCAGCAATTGTTGGGGACATATCTATCTATTACTTAAATAAGTCTAATTAGGTTTTGGAAAGCTTAATTGAATGGTATTGTATGTGTGATGTGGTAATTTATATATTTTACTTACGTGTATGGAATTATGAAGAAGGGTTTGAGGGGAAAATTTAGTGACCCTTTTAATAAATTTGATTTTAGTGTAATTGATGAGACTTGAAATTTTCAGTTTTGTTTTTATTTTTATTTTTTTCTTGACAGAAGAAATATCAAAGGTGACTGCTACTTGATCAAAGTATATTATTTTTTCGGTATTACATAATTACAATAATTTATTTAATTTGATTATTTCTCTTTAATATATTAATATATTGAGGAGGTTCGGATCTGAAATCTGTGGTCTACAGAGGCGGTAGAGCTGAAAACAGAGGGTTTATTATCATTGTCCGCAAAGATGCTGCGGTAGGTGCTATTTTAAGAAGACGTATCATGGAAAGATTGTGATGCGGGACCTAACAATTATCATCCTTTTGTCGCGTTTGGATGTCAGTCTGGATGTCAAATTTTGTTTCCTTTTTAGAGGATTGGGGAAATGAATTAACGGTACGGTTGTAATTAAACTCGAATAAAATTCAAATTACTGCATAATTAATTTTACAACTGCGCAATTAAACGCATCATTTAAGTCCTTGATTAGACTTTTATTATGAGATTTATAATTATTCTAGTATAAAAAAAAATAAGTGGTTTTTTTATTTGATTTTATTTTTCACTATTTCTGTTTGGAGACGTAATAATAAAATTTCTGTTATTTGATTGACAATTAATAAATTATGTATAAAATATTAATAAATTGTGGATAAAAAATTATAAAAAACATAAAAATGATTAAATATATGGGCACCCTGATAAATAAGACGATTTATAAGAGGTCATAATTGTTGATTTGATAGTTGGGTGATATATTCAAATTTGTTGAATCAATTGAAATAATTTAATTTTACGGGTAACATAAATAATTATATCATTTTATACATATTAATTCTAGCATACAAATTATTTTTTTAGCCTTCCAAACACCCATTTTATCAATATTTTACATAATCCTCATTTATTCCATTCTCAATTCCCCAATTAAACATGGGTTAAAGGATCATGACAGTCTTATATTATTTTGCTACATTGTGTAATCCAAATATATAAAAATGTTTGTTTATGTATCGGTACTGCTATTTATAAGAGATGATGACTATTGATTTATTTGTGTAGTCCGTATTTTCAAATGGGCTAAATAACTTGAAATAATTTAATTTCAGATAGTAACATGAATAATTATACTATTTTATATCAGTTAATTCTGACACACAAATTTTTTTTCAGCTTTCTAAACATCCATTATATCACTGTTTCACTTTATCCGCATTTATTCCACTCTCAATTCTCCAACGAAACATGAGCTAAAGGATCATGATAGTCTGCTATACTATTTTGCATATACTGTGCAATCCAAACATACAAAAATGTAGGCTAATGTTACGTCCAGCCCTATTTTCAGCCTCAATTTCAGTCTATATGTATTTTGAATATTTTAAAAATGGTGTATCACATCTAATGAAATACATGTTTTTATAAAAAATAAATGATATACTCCAATTAAAAAATAAATGATATACTCCAATGAATTGCATGGATGCATTTATAGAAAATGTAAAAAAATTCTTTCGAAGCATATGATTTGTTAACGTGAGCATATGCATCATTAATTTTCTATCGACGCACATAGGGCTAGAAATGGGGTTGGAAACGGATTTGGATGTAACAACGCCCAAATATGTATGTTTACATATCGACACCCTGTTTTATAAGAGATGATGATAATTGATTTGACTATAAGGTTCATATATTTAAATGGGTTAAATAACCTAGAATAACTTAACTTCAAGGGGTAACAAGAATAATTATACCACCTTATAGCAATTAATTCTGAAATACATATTCTTAATTTTTTCAGTTTTTTAAACACCCATTTTATCACTATTCCACATTATCTTCTCTTATTCCACTCTCGATTCCTCAACCAAACATGAGCTAAAGAATCAGGATAGTATTATGCATAAACTGTGCAATCCAAACATATAAAAAATGTAAATTTAGATATTCAATAATGAAGTAGAAGAGATTATCTAGATACCCAGTTACCATTCCCTGAGAACCCAAACTAGAGTGTTAAGAGAATCCTAAACAAATTGAGCTGGAGTTTGAGATTTCTACTTGTAATCTAATGAACCCTGAGTTGATCCAAAGCCCTTTCATATCAACTTAGTGCTCGGTGGTTGGTAATTTCAAATAAGCCTATGCAAGACAGAGAAAAAATCAACTGGAAACAAAAAAAAGAAATGGAAACAACCACAAAGGAAAGAACATGGACCCATTGTGAAAAGAAAAAGTAATTTATGTTCAAATTTTGTTTGTAAAAAATTATTATTATATTATTTGGTCTCATTCATTTTTTATTTTCAAATCTGATTTAAATTTTTTTTTGAGAAGTCTGTTATGATCTATCTGTTGCATAACCACTTTAACAACTATCCTAAAAATGTGACATTTGTTAACAACCCTATCCTTAAAAACATGGGGTTTGAGATATCGAAATCCAGAGAAGAATCATCGTATCATATCCAGATCAATCACTCCAGATAACATTCCACCCTAATCCACTATCCCATTCATCTATCCATCTGCATACAGAAGATCCCAAAAGCTTCAATTTTAGGGGCAATGGCAATTGAGTTCAACTCCAACTCTTGCAGCTTCTCTTTTATTTTAAAATTTAAATATGAATTTTTGTTTTATTGATTTGGTTATCATTTTAGATTTTATTTTACTTAAGACACATTGATGACCACCCAATTCTAGTTTAAGATAGTGTTTGGTATAGGTGGTGGCATCTACGGACGCTGGTGGACGCGGGGTGATACACAAACTAGAAAATGAGACTTCTGCATTAGACGTCGATGGTAGTGTTGCATGTGTATTTTTGGGTGAGTTTTTAAACACCCTGAAACAACGCTTTTCAAACCATGGGGTGAGTTTTCAAACGAGGGCTCGCACACCGCATTGTCAAACAGACTCTAAGTTGTTCACAAACTCCTAATTAGTGGATAAGGAGATCAATTCTTCATTCTACCTCTTGTGCGAGAAAGATATATGTAAGAAAAGGTAAAATTCTTTACCCTATGAGAGGGAGATAAGAGTCTCATGTTTTTTGTCCATATAAAGGTTGAAGATATCTTGTAGAGGGTAAATCTCAAAATCATGTGGAGAGGTTTGGGATGTACTAGTAGGGGTAATGTATAGAAGTAGCTTAGAACCTGTCTAATTGGGGGGGGGGGGGGGGGGGGAGGTGCGGGTTAGGTCCAACGTAATCGTGAACCGTCCGATTTTATTAAATCATTAAACTGAGATATTCTATCAGAATTTTAAAATTAAGATCAATTAAATTCTAACATTTTCTTATTTATGATTCAATTAAATTTTATATCTTAAAGTAATAAGATTGAACAGTTACGATTGCATTGGACATCAAATTGTCCAACGCATGTTGGACCTAACTCGGTCCCCAGGGAGGTGTTGGGTGCAAATAGCTTCGGTGGGTAATGAAATTAATAATATGTATCAAAATCGAAATGTTACATTCAACTGCAATAACAAAGTAAAAAAAAATTCCCATATCAGTGTCGAGAATCACATGGTATCTCATAATAAGGAACCAAATAATATATTTCTGAAATCATATCCTTCTTTATCTTGTCTAGTCATTTCGTCCAATTTTGTTTTTTAGACTCTATCCTTGAAAGTATTTGGACTGCATATTTATCATTGAATTTAGGTACATCAGCATGGATGAATTCCATTTATACACTGTTGACCAGATACCCTCCAAATTTATTTATAAAGATATCCTCTAATATGTTACTCGCCCATGCCTCCTCTTCTTCAATCTTTCTTTCCTATTCTTATTTGCCACAATTTGAGAAAAAGAGCTACAAATAGGTCTTACATCAGAAACACATTGCGAAAGATTCATGTTTGTTTTGGAGAAGAAAGGGCATTTTAGCATCATTTTTGAACTTCTAACTTCTCAGAAAGATCTAACATCTGAAATTGGTATTCGTTATTTTAAATTGTGAGTCATCAAACAGCTTTACTCTACTTACAATAATGAGTTACACCTTACATAATATCCAGTAGTAAAAGAGGTTTCTCTTAAATATGAATTTAACAAAAATGGGAAAACATACATTCTTACAATTTAAAATAGGCAATGGATCATTTCCTTATTTATTTCCTTGAACCTTACAATAAAAGAACCAACATGAAAACCAAATAATTTCTTCTGCAGATCTTATCTAGTGATGCCATTTTCTAGAAGAGTTCATATTCACTTGAATTTCCTCTAATGTCTGACCCTTTGTTTCTGGTACTATCTTTGCTACAAACAGAATAGTAACAGCACAAACAGCAGAGAAGAAGAAAAATGTACCTGAAATCGTAACACATGAGTTAGAGTTTATGATGTTACAAGTTAATTTCTAATTAAAAAGAGTGAGTATTCATATTTTGACTCATAAATAAAAATTTCCTATTTCACCAAATTTAATATAGCAAACTAAATTACATTCTAATTTAGTTTTTTTTATTTTATGTCATATCACATCTATGATTTGTACATAAGTCAAGCCACAAAATGCAAGTGCGTTTTCACCTGATGAACTCCAGCTCATGAGGAAGTTAAAAGCGTAGGAAACGATCCAAGAACCAAACCAATTCAGTAAAGTCACCATGCTACCTGCAACACCTTTTATCTCCATAGAGAATATCTACAACAAAAATCGTTCAATAAACCACTAATTTTATTATCTTCATAACATAAAAGAATCCACTTCATTCAAATATAATATGCTTCAATACCATACCTCTGACATCATAAGCCAGGGAATGCCGCCCATCCCTAATGAAAATGATGCCAAGTATACCTGATATAGTAAGAGGAAAAGATTTAGAAATTTTGTGTGAGAAACAATGATTTTGCAGAAGACTTGTATTTCTTACTTTCTTAATGAATTATTGATGCTATGTGCTTGTTTAGAAGAAGCATATTAAAAAACAATTGTTATTTAAATTACCAGTACTCCAACAAGAGCAAGTGTAGGAGAATAATCCAACATCAACTCATGACCCTACGCCATAGAAGCTAAGGTAAGATATTCATTGCATAGAAAGATTACTAATAATAATATAGTGCATATTCATTGACAGCATTCTATGAAAGTTTCAGAAAATATACCTTTAAATAAAATGAAATACCAGCCAAAAAGCAGCCCAAGAATGTCCCTGTTGCAGAAATCTGATATGCAAATGAAAGACAAATAAAAGATTACCTACAGTTGTAATGATTAATAGCTTATAAAATTATATGAATTTCTGTACCATCAAAAGAGGCCTTCTCCCACTTTTATCCATTAATATGACACCCAATGCAGTTATGGGAACCTATAAAACCATTATGAAGATTTGTTAACTAGTCATACATATTATTTACATTAAAAATTCAATTTGTTTTGGAATTTTCATTACCTGAATCACACCCATTAAAATTGTACCAAGATTGCCAGAAGGAAATCCTAATTTCACACAATATAATCAAGATGAGTAAAATTAATATCAGAAAAAGGACTAGAAGAGTTAGAAATGATGTCATAGTTAAAAAATTCATAATAATATAGTTAAGTTTGCCTACCAGCGGACACAAATATTTCACTTGCATAAAATCCTATTCCGTTTATCCCTCCAAATTGTTGAGCAACCATTAAGCCCACCCCAACCTGATGAACATGAATTATAAGTTTATCTAACTATAAATTAAAGTAAGTTCATAAAATTAGTACAAATGTCAAGAACAAGTTGTCGAGAGTGTAGGGTACTTACAATAACCGCACGTGCATGTTTCCTCTGAAAGAGGTCTAGAATATTAGCCTTTGGAAGGCGTTGTAGAGTGTCTATGTAATCCTGGTATTCAAGATCGGATAATCAAAATGATCAATTCAAGCTGGTCTCCTTTAACCTTTTAATTTCTCAAAATATTAATGATTAGAGTTCAGTGAAGAACTTGGATGTCAGAAGCCTCCTCAGATATGTCAGCATCCTTTCCACGAAGCTTTCGTAGAGCAACTTCAAACTCAATTTGATGACCCACCTTTGCCTAATTATCGTGCATTACAATCCATTATGAAATTTTCTTCTATTACACATAACCTTATGTTAAATAACATTAACAATTTTTTCATGTCACAACTCACCAGCCATCTAGGAGACTCTGGAACGAAAAAGAGACCTACAAGTAGAAGAATAGCTGGCACCAATCCTATGTGTAACCAAAATCATTCAAAAATTTCAATCAAATCGATCATTCATTCAAATAAATGCTCATTTTTCCTTCAAATATACATAAGATGCCAGAAAGCTTTGTGTCACAGAACTTACCAGTTAGCGCCAATGCTCGCCAATCTACAATTGTCCCAACTATGTAGGCTATTGATCCACCACTAACAATCATCAACTGTGTGGGACATGAAGATAACAAAAAACATTGAAATCCTTAATAAAATGCTTGATGCTTTTCAATCCATCGATGCCCAGTTTTCATATAATATGTTTTCATTCCCTACCTGACCCACTGTCATGAGCCCTCCTCGTAAATGCTTGGGTGCTATTTCAGCTATGAACACTGGTACCTGTTCCAGAATGCCAATTGTTACAGCGTTAGAAACATTGAAGTTCAATTGTTGATAGTTTGAACATCAATACCACATAAGAAAACATATGATTCAACATCACATACCACATAAGAAAGTACACCAATACCACATCCTGTAAGTAGTCTTCCAATATCAAGAAGAAGAGCACCCTTTCAAAAACTAGTAATTTGTGAGGATGTTTTTATCTGGTAAATATGGGACCAAATTAAATGAAAGATTAAAATTGTATAAAGTTGAATGATCTAACCTTAGCATGATAGATAGCCAACCATCCTATGATGCAGAAAACAGCTGACATCCTCATCGCCTTATAATATTGAATTAAACAAGATTGTAATATTTTTTGAGTCAACATTATATATAATTTTTAACAATAATTTACGTGCTGATTTTGATGGTTTTCATACAGAATACTTACTCCTTTACGTCCCAAAAAATCTGAGATTCGCCCACTTCCTACTGCACCGATCATTGCTCCAATAGTTAATATGGAGCCAAATACTGCATACTGCAAAACTCAAAATATCATGAAAATATCTTAATAGTTCACAAAGCGCTAATACATTCAGTCTGTTTTGCAGTCCAGGCTACAACATGTATGATAACACATTATATATTGCGTTATCATAATGTATGAGGTTCTATCATAGCATATGGTGCCAAAAAAAATTTCAAAGCCAAAAAAATATATTATTATATCTAAATATATACGCTATTTCATATAACATCATGAACTTCAATAGGAAAGTGTATGATTTTAAATATAATCGATATGGACTGCAATTGTGGCAGCAATTAGGGCTGGACATATCATTTTCCAAGTCCATATCATGGTATATAATAATCTAATTGAAGTCTGAAAGTTTATCAATGTGTGTTGTGTCAATGATCTCAATCAGGTATTTTTATGCTCTTTGTAGTTATAATCAAGCAGACATTAGGCATCAGCCCGAACATTGATTGATCTCAAAATTTATTCATGTAGCTTGCAAGTGTGATAACTTATTCATGTCGCCTGGAATTATAATAACCTCACAGCAATGCATTACAATGTAATAAGGATGATGAAGAAATTGAAGAGCATGGCATCTATGTTTTTTAAGAACCTAAAAAACGTTTTTTATAAGAGCATGGCATCTATGTTTTTCAACTACTTTATTATCTATAAACACATAATAATAATTTTTTAATTTTTCTTTTATGATTAGATTTTCACCATTGGTTTAATAATAGTAGTCATTAGTGAATATAAAAAATGTTAATACATAGGATTAAAATTAAAAAGAGATTGAAAAAAACACCACTAAAAATGAAATTTATATACAATTGAATTTGAAAGCATGCAATTAAAACATGCTATGCATAATGAATTTATGCTTGTGAGAATTGTCAGACATGTCATTACAGTGACAGAGAAATATAATTAGTTTAATCACTATAGAAAACCTATGTTATTTCTACTTTCTAAAAGGCAGTAAAAAGGTTTTTCATGGAAATTAAAAATTTAAGGTTATAAACCAATTTTTACATATTTGCATAAATATGATGCACGATTTTATGTTGTATATATCTCATAAAAACATGCATATGCATATAAGACTGTGTGTATATATATATGTAATATTACATTCACGCACATAAAGTGAAATGATAAGATGCAAACACCATTCATCCTATAATTATATGTGTCATCTCATCACCGTCTAATTGAATGGTATTTCATTAGATGATTACAAAAGAAAAAAATTAAACGAATCACATCTCTTCACCTAAATCGTGATTTTTTTTCTTTCCCTAGCTATGATGCCTTCTTTCTCTCCTAAAAAATTGAGTGATATTTTTAATCGACCATCTCCTCGTCTGATTCAATGGAATTTGATTAGATGGTGAGAGATGATGACCACATGTAAGATATGAAGTATGATGTCCACACACACAATTATGTGGAATATATATAGATCATGTAGACATATAATTAATTTGTCTAAGTTCTCATGAAAGATGCGCAACATATTTAAAGGGAGGCTAGTCAATATCAATAAGCTTTAAAGAGAATGAAAGAAAACTAAAATCGAAAGTGGATAGGAGTGAGAGGACACAAATATCCCAATCTCTATTTCTGGTGATGATGTGGGCGACTTGGGTTACTAGAAACCAAGCTATCATGAATGGCGCGACTCATTTGATTCAAGGTACTTGGGAGAACATTCAGAACTTTATCATTGAATGGGGGAGATGCATTGTCGAGGTGTCAATTATTTTTTTAAGAATAAGGTAGACAATGCTACCACGATTTCTATTAAGCATAAAACTAAGAATAAAACAAGAAAGAAAGACAGAGAAGCTATCATACTGAAAGGACAACATGAAAAGTGGATGGGGGAGCAGAGGTAAAATAGAAAACCAACTGCATGGTGAGGGATAATAGAGAAGAGGGAACTTCCATTACGATCCCCAGAGGCCATGGCAGAAGCTCGCCCCTACTCCTCAGTGCAGACCCCGTGGAAACCAATAGACCAAGCTTCCACGATGCATCATCCCCAATTCTTGATGAAGCCTTCGACTTCCCCCCAAGTGTTCTCTATGTACACCGATTGGCCCCGAGGCGTCGAAGGTTGATGTTGGAATCATGGGACGGAATTTATTAATTGAGGAGTGAATTTGAGTTAGGAAGGGGACAACCCTTCTTAGGGAGGCCAGGTAGGTATCTAGACTACATCTCGGAACAAGTTTGCCTTTTCCTTTTTTTTTCCGTGATAAGTGATTTGTTTCTGATTTAATGAATCGAGGTAGCTACTCTGCCTCTCTCTCAAAATATTTAGCCCTATTTTTACATAAATCATAGTAGGAACTATTTATAATAAGAAAAATATTTTTTTGGATAATTCTTTTGATAAGTCTATTTTAATTATTTAAGATTCAATTATATTTTGAGTGATCAAAATGTTAATTCAGCTTGGTGGTATTTAATTCCATTGCCACAAAGGATCAATGAACTGTTAACATTCTGTACGTGACCAAAAATACATATCCCTATTTGTTATCCTTGTGAGCAGAGGACCTTTCTTTTGTTATCCTTGTGAGCAGAGGACCTTTCTTTTGTTATCCTTTTTTATTTCCCTGTATCTTTCTTTCTTGGCCGCTTAGACATACACTTCTTTACAAAGAAGTTACGGCTCACCAATTTCATTTCTTATCAAGATTCAAGAAATCACACTCTTTCTTTTTTTAAGTGATGTTGGAAACACTTTTAAACATGATTTAATTTTTACATAAATAAAAAATGCAAATGTGCTTCTAAACTGTTTCCCAACGAAACATACTTAATTTAAACTAAAGTGTTCCCAACAAAACATACTTAATTTAAAACTTTGTTTCAAGTTCTTAATTATGCTTTTTAAATATAAAAAATTAGAAATCTAATTTTATTAAATTAATTTATACAAAAATCATATTTTTCAACCTTAGTTTCCAAACACTCCCGCGGTGGAAAAAGGAAGTCTCACTCTCACCCACAACATAAACAAACCCATCTTGTGATAATTATACTTTGCATAATTTGTCTTTTTTTTTATGCATTTGGGATGTATAATATAATAGAACATGACACGTAATAATTAAATAAAAAAATGGTCACTGGTCACTGGTCACTGAACCACGTGATTCAGCTATCAAATATAGGAACAAAACAGTACCGGTCCGCAGACCATCTGACAGTTTTGTGTCACAGACGTTCCAGTCTGGATTGCAAATTGATGCATATATTTACATATAAAAATATACAGTAATGAATGTATTTTTCATATAAATAATGTATATACTCTCATACGGAGCAATATACACATACTTTTACTAGGGTAAAAGTTAAAAGCAAGAAATGGGAAGTCTTTCAAAACTCTTAAGTAAACTATTGAGACAGCAAAATAGAGGCTCACAATTGTCCTAGCTAGTTGTTTTTTTTATTTATGTAAATATGATCATTTCTATTTCAGATAAAATAATGTCATAATGGATTGAAAGAACAAAGAATTTGAAATAAAATACATAAAAAAGAAGAGCAAATAATTGTTTTGTAGTTTAAGAAAACTCAAACCAATAATGATTGAGATGTCGGGAAAACTACACAAATCAAATCTCAAAAGTATTGAAAATTTTTAATAATTTTAACAAATTTTCAGGTTACAGCATAACTATGATGAAAAAATTAACGAACACTCACATAGTCACATGTTAACAAGTATGTATATGTGATACTATTTTATGCTTGGGAGAAGTTTACTAGCGAATAAAAGCTTGTGTAAAGTTGGCGACCTATCAGATGTACTATTACATGAGGTCGTAGGTGTGAGAGTTGACCCGGTCTAGGTCCATGTCTTGATCCGCAAGACCTAGGTAGGACCGTGGGAGAATGTGACTAAATATATAAATTACTCTTGTCCCCTTTTTAGGATGATTCCTAACTTGGGCATAAGAGACTTTTGTCAAGACACCGCTCTAGTACCCTCCAACAACTTATTAATCATCTCCTTCAAAACTACATTGAGTCACTCAGAATAGACATGTCATTATTTGTTATAAGATTTTCATAGCTCAAGATAAGATTTTTCATGAAATGTCAATTGATAAGCACATGACCGGCACTGACTATAGGCTAGGTAGGGCCCCTATTCAGAATTTTTTTTATGTTAAGCTTTTCACATTAAAATTAAAATTTTATTTAAAAAAAACTTGAATATGTCTTCCTATTTATTTTAAATTTTTCTTTGAAAATGTAATTCTTGTTGACATCTTTATGCAAAGTATTTTTTATTTTAAAAATGTCATCTGTATCGTTTTTATATTTATTATATTTTTAGTCTATCCCTATTTTTGAGATATATATTTATTTTATGTAGAGAAAATGATCTTATTTTTGTAATTTTTATTTCTTTTTAAAACAGAAACTCGATGAGTATTTTTTTGTTACATTTTATTTTTCAATTATTATCATCATCATCATCATCATCATTTTGTGTTTAGTCTTGCTATTTTATTACTAATATGATTAAAAAAATTCACTCAAATTTTTTAATATAGCCTCATTTTATAAGTTGTTCTATGCCTCCACCTAAATTCTATGCATAAGGAAAAACGATATTTTTCGAGTGCTACTGCATAATTTTTTTTTTCAGTAAAAAACACAGTCCTATTTACCTCGGTAGAAATACAGTGAAACATATATCTCGTTAGATGTTGTATATACCTTATTAAACATTTTCTTATACTTATAAAAAAATGAGTTCATTCAATTCAAAATGAAACGATATATACTTTTTATTAAAATATATACCTCAATAGATAATGTATATTATTTTTATAAAAATAAAAATACGTGAAATCTAAATTTTGATGGATAAATATGATTAAATCTAGATACAGTTTTTTTTTCACGTTTGGGATGATAGTGGACACGGTACAGGTAGGCACGATTTCATGAACAACCATATAAAGCATGGTCCCATTGCTCCGCGGAGCACGTTATTACCTAACCCGGGAACCGATCGTTATCCTTGGATACGGAAACCATCGGAGCCGACCCAGACGTAGATATCCAGCCAATAAATGCAGTTGCGACAAAAAAAAATTCAGATTATTTTATCTCATTCATGTATGTTGGCCCACACCCATCATTAGTATTCTATCCTGGATCTGAAAGCGTCTAATCAAATCTAAAATATCACATATCTGAATTATGAAATAAAATTCTCGCGAACAAAAAGTGGTCATCAATAACGAATTAAAATTTATTTGTTCTGTATGAATAATTATTTATTTTAATATTATCATAACTCTATATCACGTATTAAACAAAGATAATAGAACATATTTATATATTAATACACTGATAAATCAACCAAAATTATTATAATTTATTCATATTTATTCATTAATAAAGATAATTGTGAAATAAATATAGAGACAAAAGACAAAATTCATAGTAAAACAAAGAAGATATATAATGTGAAACCAACCTCTGATAAAGATAGGCCAAGGTCGCTTCTGATGCCGGACTGCGTAGGCGCAGAATACCCGACCTGCAAACACAAACCTACATTTTAAGTTAAAGAGACTGATAAAACATAAAAGGTTACAGAAAAAAAAAACTTACACAGGATCCAAATTCGAAGGAGCCACAGACAGCCACAAGGGTGCTGAGGATGACCAGCCATATTGACCCTTGGCTTTTAGGTTCTTCAATGATCTTTTGTTGATAGAGAAGTGGCTCTGAAATCCCAACTTTTGTTGTTGGACCTCTCTCTACATCCTCATTTATAGCCATCTCTCTCTCTCTACTTTTCCTGCCTCTCTCTATTAAACAGAGGAGGAAAAGTAGGAGGAGAGGAAAATGAGGAAGTGAACTTTGTTCCTCTCTTCTTCTTCATGAAGAGATCTGAATCCATGCATTTATATGCTATTGATATTGATTTTTTGTTTTTGTTTTTTATTAATGTAAGAGACAGCGCGGCTGACTCATGTGGTGGGTTTATGCAGCTGTCATGGGGTTGGACGAGATGCTAGGACAATCCAATTTTGGATTAAAATAATACATAGAGTCTGATATGATAAGGAAATGTGGGATTAATGGTATCTTTATTTTTCTTTTGTTTATTGGTGAAGTGTCCGAGTCCAACTTGGGTGGAGGCGATTCTAACGTTTAAGACCTAAGTTATTTCATAATGATGATTATTTCGGTAATAATAATTATATTAATGAAATAAATTATTTTTTGTTTGATGATGGTTTTAGATATTTTTATTAAAATACATAATAATAAAATTTTATTATTTAATTAACAATTGATAAATTTAAATAAAATGTTCATAATAATTTGTAAAAATTATAAAAGAAAATTTTGATATTTACATATCATAACTTATAACATTTAAGATATCATAATTTATAAAAAGGGATAGCAAATAATCTTATATGTAAGTTCCCTTGTATCATGATAATAAAATGGATAGGTTATCTGAAATATTAATATTAATTTTCTTACTTATTTTGGTAAAAATATATCAATGTATCTCTTGTAAGCAAATAAAATTTTAAAGTTTATTCAATTTTATTTTATCATGTCTCATATTTATTCTACTTCCGATTAAACTGGACGAGGAACGTTGTAGTTTGAGGTACTCCCCGGGGAGTATGTTATGGTTAACCTATTGTTTAATCACGTGTAGAATCTTTTCAACGATTTGAATGGCCATGTTTGGGTGTCCGATTTTGTCCGGGCTCGTCGAATTAATTAATGTTTTTTTTTATATCGGGATTAACCAGATCTCCGGTTCATTGTATTGTAGTGATGCGATCCACCTCGGGGATCGACGGTCGGGAGACTCTGAGTGTTGTATCCAAGAATTAAAATATCATGAGAAATCTGTATTCGTATTTAAAAAAATATTCGTATTTAACAATTTTTGGATCAGATATGAATATGCTTATATCTAATCTAAAAAATATCTATATCTAAAATATTATTATTATTATATTATTTATTTAATTTTATATTTATATTATTAGGATTAGTATGAGTTTTTATGTTTATTTTTTAATGGGATGTTGTTAATGTTGAAAATAGTACATTTTTAAAAAAAGAACAATTGAGTGTTGTTAATGTTGAAAAATTAATACATTTCCATAATAATGTATTAATTAGTTTATAAATAAAGATTAAAAATTTAATAGGATGTTTTATTCCCTCTTAAATGTATAGTCTCACATCGGTAAAGAATACGATAGAGCAGTTTTTAAATATGCCACGTGTAGATCTTGGGTCACACAAAAAATACAAATGTTACACCTTCAATAGTTATATCTTCTTGCTTGCACCTGCAAAAAGTTTGCTTGCACCTGTGAAAAGTTCATATACTTCAATAACTGTTTAATAGAATATATATTTTATATAAAAATTACATTTATTAAATGGATTAATGTAATTCATTTTAAAATTGAATAATTGTTGTAAATATGGATGACTGACTTTGACTTTGACTTTGTCAACACTTATCCTAAATTATTAGACTCAATCCTTTTCTCTTTGTAAAAGATAGATAAAACCAAATCCCTGTAAAATCTTGTTTGTTGCTATCTTTTAATGCCTATAAATACAGGCCAGCATTGTATTCATTTGATCAATTTTAAGAAGATAGAAAATACAGAGTTCTTCCTTCATCTCTCTTCCATATTTCTTCTTTGGTTGGTATATTTAATCTTATTCTTTTATTTACATTTATAACACGTTATCAGCACGAAGCTCTATTTAATGAAAACCCATGATTTATTTTTGTATAAAATAAATTGGTTCATGTATCATGTATGTTAATGACTGTTTATGTTTAGATCATGAATATTTCAATGCTAAATATTGATTCATGTTTTATTTCAAAATTCTTATTATTTTCATAATTTAATGAAAATAAATTATGCCCGGTTTAGATTTGGATTATTTAATTTACGGCATGAATAGGGGTTATTGTTTGAAGTTATGCATGGACGTTATTTATTTCTTTCTATGCGGCAACTTCAACCCGTATGCAAATATGTGTGCAATTTTTCCACACAAAGAAAATCCATGCAAATTTTTTTTAATCTAGATATATATATATCCATGCAACCCGTACACAAAATATAGTAGATCCACGCAATCTTTTTTTTTTTACAATCTTACATACATGCAACCCGTATGTAATTTAGTTTTCATACAATATTTTTTTAATTGTATTTTCCATGCAATAGTACATGAATATACACTGAGAGAGAGACACAGCCATGTAATTTTATTCATGTAAACCGTGAATAATTTTTTTATGCAATATTTTTATTTATTTATTTTTCATGCAATAGTTCCATATTTGTCATCTATTATTGAAATTTAAATTTTTTTTATTATTCAAATATAATACATTTATATGTAGAACCAGAAGTTCTCAAAATAAATAATTAGAACCAGAAGTTCTAATTTCATGTGTAGAACCAGAAGTTCTCACAAATATTAATTTCATGTGTAGAACTAGAAGTTCTCACACATTCTAATTTTATGTGTAGAACCAGAAGTTCTCACAAATATATTATAGTTTTAATTTCCGTGTAGAGCCGGAAGTTCTCACAAATAATTAATGGAACCCGAAGTTCTAAGTAATTTTATATACAGAACCAGAAGTTCTTATTTTATATGGAACCTGAAGTTCTAATTAATTTTTTATATATTGAACTAGATGTTCTTATTTTATGGAACTGAAGTTCTAGTCTTATTTATAGAACCAGAAGTTCTAATATTATGTATTAGACCCGAATTTCTAATTTCATGTGTAGAACCAGAAGTTCTCACAAATAAATTATAGTTCTAATTTTTTTTGTGTAGAACCAGAAGTTCTTACAAAATATTCTTACAAAATAATTATAGAACCAGAAGTTCTAACTTATATATTGAACCAGGAGTTCTTATATTATGTATAGAACTAGAAGTTCTAATTAATTTTATATATAGAACCAGAAGTTCTAACTTTATAAATAGAACAAGAAGTTCTTATTTTATACATAAAACCAGAAGTTCTTACTATATATATAGAACCAGAAGTTCTAATTAATTATATATATATAACTAGAATTTCTTATTTTATATACAGAATCAGAAGTTCAATAACTTTATGTGTAGAACCTGAAGTTCTCACAAGCAAATGACAGAATATACATTTCCTATTAATGATGATTTATGTTTAGATCACGTTTGCAAATAATTGTTTAGATCATGTATGTTTGATGATCATTATGATAGCTCAAAATTATTGAAAATATTTTTGAGTTTATTTCTCTAGTTTTCGGATTTAATGTATTTGAATTTTCTTTTGTATATAAATTGATTAATGTATGTGAATGATATTAATCTGAAACAAAAAATTAATCAATGATAGATATCATTCTGATAGAATTGTTATAAATGATTTTATGGTTTTGTTTTCATCTATTTCGGTTAAAGATGAAATGTCTCACAAATAATCCCGTAGGATATATTGGTTTTATCCGGTAATGTTTTGATAACGAAGATTTGATATTATCCACATGCATGCAAATATGATTTCCATATCATATGATCTGTTTTTTTTATATATAGCCCATGCAACACGTATAGACAAATTAAATAGCAAATATATATGGATGATATTGAGGATGGCAGTGATGTAATTTTATGGATTGTAATCATGCATGCATTTTTTTTATGGATTGAAAGTTTTATTGAAATGAGCATCATTATTCGTCAATGTATTGTATAATTTGTGGGCATTAATATAATCGGGTTGTATAATCTTTTATTAATATGTTATATTTTAACAACCCATAAAGCTTGATGTTTATCAATGTTTGGATCAAGTACTCCTATTAATGTTTTTGGGTTACATAAAGCCCATATATAAAATTAAATGCTCATTAAGTTATTTTTTGTTTTTATTATGAGGACCTGTTTATAAATGACTTTTATTATAGAGGTCTTAAAGTAAACAGAAATTTGTGAAATCTATTATCCATTTTAATGGTATGGATTAGGAAGTTAGAGCAAATATTGACATTTGTCTGGTAAATAGTGCAATAACTCATACCATTCAGAAAAACCAAAAGTTTTTATCTGATTTGGTATGCAATGCAGCTAAGGTGTCCACCATTGCTGGACCAGTTAATATTATTGAAGGCTCCAGAAGAGCCCATGAGATATTACCAAATGGTCCCACCTATTCATCTAGAATGCACTATATTCAAGCAATTATAAAAGAAGTTTGCTTATAGTGTTGGAAGCCTGAAGCTTACACTAGAAAAACTCTCTGCATGGGGTTATACCATACAACACCTAGTGTTGTGGAAGAACTGAGTAAGAATCGATTATTTACGAACATTTTTTCTATCAAAGTCCTCGTATGATTTTGGTATAATATATTTTCATATGCATTAATATACACGTTGGAATGAATTGAGTACAATATTTCATTGATATATTTTCATATACTACTGTGTGCTTCTGATTTCTTATTTCTGATTTCATTCTTTATTCATTTGATAGCTTATTATAATTAGGATCATGGTTGAAATCATTATTGAAATTAGACATGAAGCGGAGGACAGTTTCATTATAACAATGATGGTTTTGAATTCATTTTGTTATTATTTGGTTAACATAGATGTGTTAACATTATATAGTTTTTTTATATATTTAATTTGATGAAATTCAAATATGTCATATTTTATCTTTCAGTAAAAATTATCTTTCATAAATACTTGATTCACTTTGATGTTTCACATAAAATCATATTCTGTATGACAATGAAAAATTATGATTACATGAATCCCCGAAGGATCATGTAGAAGTGTCCCTAAAAAAAAAAATGTAATTTTTTTATCCATGAAGGATTATACAAAAATTATGGTTACTCATGTTTGTAGGAATATACAAAAAATTATAATATTTCTTTTTGATCCCTGAAGGATCTAAAAAAAAAGAAGGAAGGATTCATGTATCCCTGCAGGAACATGTAAAAATTATGATTAGTTGGTTTTACTATCATAAAGAGGATTTAAAAGATAAATACCTCGTTAACAATGGTTTATCGACCATTATGCCTCAAATATGCTCCAGTAGTAGCAATATCGAGAGCCTATTGAATGAAAGTAAGGAAAATGTTTGCATAACAAACCCCTAAAAATGCAAAGGAAAATTATTGTCATTTATGTGGTATTGAAGAACATAATTTTGGTTACGTACCTAAAGTACGCCCAAATCTTTAAATTGGTTATGTACCTGAAGTACGCTTAAACTCTTGATCGATCATGTACCTGATGTACGACTAAACCTTTGTCGATTTATATTTATGTCTTTATTTTCTTTACTATATGAAATGCAATTTACATTTCTGGATTTATCTTATTCTTCTCATATCTTTTGTAGAATAAAGTATGAAAATTTTAATATTATATCTTGAATTTTACAAAATTGTTTGAAAGCTTCAGAAGAGCAAACATCATATGATCATGGATTACATAATGATGCTTCAAACAATTAAAAATTCAATTGCATTCTCATTAAAGAACCAGAAGTTTCTTTCATTCAATAATGAGAATTTTTTTTACCACACGATTCATGAATCATCATTTTAATGAGACAATATTCCCGCCGTTAGGGGAGAGAAGAATGTACCTGAAGTACAATCTGTTCCTGAAGAACGACGAGAATTATCGTGGAATACTTCCACTCTGTCTCATCTAAACTCACGTACCGCTTAACGTGAAAATCAAATTCCTGATGCACGCCAGAAGCGTGACAAACCTATAGGTTCTAAAGATTTAGCTCCCCGGAAGTGGAATCAAATGAAAAACCATGCCCTGATAATGCTCCAGAAGAAGTTATACATAATGCTCCAGAAGAGATTATGAACAACAGATCCACTTTCTCTAAAACTCCAGAAGAGTATAATGTCCCTGAAGTGACACGAGTCCCAGAAGTGACTGTACAAACTCTTGAAGAGGAAATGTACCTAATAATAATGAGATCTCTATATTTTATGCGCATTCAAGAGAAATGTGGAATCGTAAAGAAATGATCATCGATGACATTTTTTCATTCGCAGTAGCTACTGAAATTTCAAAGGGCGATGATGATAATGAACCACGTAGCATAAATGAATGTCGACAAAGAAGTGATTGGCCAAAGTGGAAAGATGCTATTCAAGCAGAATTGGGTTCTCTTGAAAAACGTGGTGTATTCGGACCTATAGTACAGACCCCAAAAGGTGTAAACCCTGTAGGTTACAAATGGGTGTTTGTAAGAAAACGAAATGAGAAAAATGAAATCACTAGATATAAGGCACGTCTTGTGGCACAAGGTTTCCTGCAGAAACCTGGGATTGATTATGAAGAAACTTACTCACCAGTTATGGATGCAATAACGTTCCGTTACTTAATAAGTCTCGCAGTTTCTGAAAAACTCGATATGAGACTAATGGACGTTGTAACAGCTTATCTATATGGGAATTTAGATGCTGATATTTATATGAAAATCCCTGAAGGATATAAATTGCCTGAAGCAAAATCAAAGAGTATGTATTCAATAAAACTAAGACGTTCACTGTACGGCTTAAAGCAATCTGGAAGAATGTGGTACAACCGTCTTAGTGAATATTTGATAAAAGCTGGATATGAAAACAATCTCATTTGCCATGTGTCTTTATAAAGAAATCCAATAAGGGATTTGCTATTTTAGCAGTTTATGTTAATGACATAAATTTAATTGGGACTCCTGAAGAGCTCAACGAAACTGCAGAATGTCTGAAGAAGGAATTTGAAATGAAAGACCTTGGGAAAACTAAATATTGTCTCGGCCTGCAGATCGAACAAAATTCTAGTGGAATATTGATCCACCAATCAAAATATATAGAAAAGGTATTGCAACGCTTTAACATGGATAAAGCGCATCCCCTAAGTACACCCATGGTCGTTCGATCCTTGGACGTTAAGAAAGACCCATACCGTCCTAAAGATAAAGACGAGGCAACTCTTGGTCTAGAAGTACCATATTTAAGTGCTATTGGTGCACTGCTATACTTAGCTCAATATACGAGACCAGACATCGTCTTCTTAGTCAATCTCTTAGCGAGATACAGTTATGCTCCAACTCGTAGGCATTGGAATGGTATCAAGCATATTATGAGATACCTTCGTGGAACCACCGATTTGGGTTTATTTTATTCAAATGATAAATCTAATGATTCGCATCTAGTTGGCTATGCAGATGCAGATTATCTTTCTGATCCTCATAAAGGTCGATCACAGACAGGCTATGTGTATCTTAATAACAATGCTGCTATCTCATGGAGATCTACATAGCAAACATTGGTGGTTACCTCATCTAATCATGCAGAAATATTAGCGTTACATGAAGCTAGTAGAGAATGTGTTTGGTTAAGATCATTGATTCAACATATCCAAAGCACAAGTGAATTGTCATCTACAACAAATATTCCTACAACCATATATGAAGACAATAGTGCATGCATTGCTCAAATCCAAGGAGGTTACATCAAGGGAGATAGGACTAAGCACATCTCACCAAAGTTCTTCTACACTCATGAACTCCAAAAGAATCACGAAATTGAAGTCAAACAGATCCGCTCCAGTAATAATCTTGCAGATCTCTTCACAAAAGCTCTGCCAAAATCAACCTTCCAGAAGATGGTGCGTGAAGTTGGCATGCGTCGACTTAATCATCAGACAGTCTGAAACTTTCCTAAATCAGGGGGAGTAACTAATAAATGTGACAATATTCAACCATGGACATCGATTACATATTGTACTCTTTTTCCTTCGTCTAGGTTTTGTCCCACTGGGTTTTCCTAGCAAGGTTTTAATGAGGCAGTATTAAACACGTCCAACATTGCTAAGATCAAGTAATTATACTCTTTTTCCTTCGCTTTGGTTTTTTCCTAATGGGTTTTCCAAGCAAGGTTTTAATGAGGCAATTACCTTAGTATAATGGTTGATAGTCATCCAAGGGGGAGTGTTGTAAATATGGATGACTGACTTTGACTTTGACTTTGTCAACACTTATCCTAAATTATTAGACTCAATCCTTTTCTCTTTGTAAAAGATAGATAAAACCAAATCCCTGTAAAATCTTGTTTGTTGCTATCTTTTAATGCCTATAAATACAGGCCAGCATTGTATTCATTTGATCAATTTTAAGAAGATAGAAAATACAGAGTTCTTCCTTCATCTCTTTTCCATATTTCTTCTTTGGTTGGTATATTTAATCTTATTCTTTTATTTACATTTATAACAATAATGTATTTTTTTTATTAAAACATATATGAGATTGGTAGTAAGAGTGTCCTTAACATTATTCATATGAAAATATAAAAAAAATAAGAACATGAGACTCAAATAATCACATCAATTTAAATATTGAAATCAAGAAACGTGATTCACGACTTCCATGAGGGCATATATTGAAGATGTTATAATATAATACAGACCTCATTTTAAAAGTTCATGGATCAAAGAGACAGCAACGGAGGAGTGAGCGTACCTTGCCCGTGTGACTTGTAAAACCATGCTCCCATCACATGAGTGTAGCTTACTAGCTTTATACATGTGATAGATGAAACCTGGTAACTGGTAAGTCCATATAGCTTAAAAAAATTATTTATTATATCATAATAAAATTTGATAATTATGTCAGTGTAAGCTAGCTAGTATGAGCTTTGATTGTACCGGTAAGAGAGTTTAAAATATGTACCCTCTCAATATCAATGGATTAAAATATATTTTCATGTCATTTGGTAAAAAAAAAATCTAAACACTCTCAGGCACATCTTAAAACAGTTCATTTGATAATAGACCCACATATATTTTGGGTAGAATAACATATAATAACTTTAATTCAATTGTTTCATGTAATAACTATCCACATTTATGATAAGTTATCCAAGCATAGATTATCCATGGATATCAACCCCTCCCAAACAACCAAAATCAATTATTCCGCTCTATTCCAATATATCAACACCCTTATTCCATGTTCAAACGAAGGCTTAATGTGTTTGTGTTACACGAAAAGTAACAATAAAATAGGAAAGCGAAATTTTTTTTTTATGGAAGATTGGCATGAGCCTTTGATAAATCAGGCAAATGCCGAACGGGTGTTACATTCCAAACCAACAAAAGTGAAATTCTCATTCTCTTTTCAGAAGGGGGGGGGGGGGGACAGAAGTGAGAATTTCTGACTTAAGTGAGAATTTACTCACTCCATGGGAGTAAAAGTGACAGAAGTGAGAATTGCACCCTTTTTCCCAACCCAAAAAATTTTCCTTTGCAATTGAACCCATCACATAACTTATTCCCGTTGGTATTTTTCTCTTCTACACTCTCTACCTTACTGTTTAGGGTTTTTGTATTATGATATGATATAACGTAGGTTTTATTTTATATTTATTTTTGAAAGAAAGAGTATTATGATGTGATTTTTCTAGATATATGATTTACATAATACTTTTATATGATTTTATATTATAATTAAATTAGCATATGAATAATTTTGTAGATGAAATAATGAATAATTTTATTTTCTATGACTTTACGTGAAGACACAAATAACAAATTTAATTTTCTGTCATTATCCATCACAAACATAAACTACAATTTTTATTTTGTGTAAATTTCCATCACAAACACAAACAACATAAAAACATATTAAAGGCAATTTCTTTCTTATCATTTTTTTTACTTAAATTCTTTCATTTTTTATGTAAATTGTGCACAAACACACCCTTAATTTTGAACATGGATTTTTTTTTTTTTTTTTGCTGCATGAAGGTGTTTATAGGCCTGTTGGATTTCAAATCTTTATAAAGAATAGGATTCACAGTAAGTGAAAATTAATTAGAATAATCTCAAAATGTGTTTGGAAGGCTGGACTAGATAAAAATCTGTATGCTAAAATTAACTGGTATAAAGTGATATATGGATTCCAGCTAACCCCGGGAATTAAGTTATTTCAGGTTATTCAACTCAAAAGAATATATGGGCTCATTGAAAAAACAACTGTTATCACCTCTTATAAATCAACTCTCATCATTTTTTCAACTTTTATAAATCTTTATCCACACTTTATTCATATTTTATCCAAACAACAAAAAAATTATTATTACATCTCCCAACGAGAATAATTAAAACACAACCAAACAAAAAATTATTTTATCCTTATATATACTAGAATAGTCATAGAACTCTGAATAACTTAATTATCTATTTAAACAGGGGCTTAGAATTTGAATGAGGTCAAATGCTTGACCCAATTCAAAATTATTTATGTATAAATCTTGAATTTGAAGTAGGATCGCTTGTGGACAACATTGTTGGACCATCTGGATTGCTAATTAAAGATCATTTATTCTACAGCATCCTTATTTGCAACTCATCAATAGTGAAACTCCCTTCCCACGCATCCCCTCACTATGTCCATTAGAAGAAGTGAAACGCAGTCATGCAAAGAAGGCAGAGAGCTGGATTTGGGTGTGAATAGGATGGCAAGGATGGTCTCTGCTGACTCCTGGTTAGATCCAGATTTATTTCAGGTGAGGTGATCTCACTGATGTGGCAATAGAAAAAGAGATTGGCTTCCAGAATTAAAGCCTGAATATGCGCATATATCAACACTTTTTTTTGTGACAAGGAACCCCTGATGCACACAATCACCCACAAACAATGTTCATCGAAAGCCTGGAGGGTTTTGAACTGGAAACCTATGGGGAGCAAAAATGGGTCTAGCCAAAGTACCAGCCCTGTGTGGGATTAAAAAGGCAGGAATGTCTCTTCAGAGGTGTTTTGGGGGACCAAGCCAATATTTCCCTAATGAAATATAATCATGAAAACATACCCAAAAACCCATGTGGCATGTAGTAGTTACTCTCTTCATGTGCCATTTCACTATTCATCTGCCACCTGAATTGTTGTTGTGGTTACCAAAAGATCAACAAGAATTAGTGCCCAGTTTTACTCATGTTCAATTCAAATATGCAGTTAGGCCTTCTTAATAAATAAATAAATAAACAAACAGAAGGAAGACCTAATAAGGGCAACCATAAAATTAAGGGACAACAAAGAAATTACTAATTTTAGATTAAATGCAACGAAGGAAAGATTTTTGTTATAGCACAAGAAGCAAAAGGTAGATATCGAGATGCTTTTGCAAGAACTAGGGGTTCTATACATCATATGATCCAGGCAATCTATGGCTATCCTTTATAATGAACTGGGGGTTCTATACACATGAAGTTACTTTATTCTTCTCCAAGTTGGAGCTCAAAGAACATATTCTAAGGTTTGAAATTTCAGAACCTCCTCATGATCATATTGGAATCACTGGTCCAAGGTTACTACTTGTTGATTAACTTGAAGTCATTAAATGGTTTTTGAAAAAGAAATATAACTTGGAATAACAACTAAACATCGACTCTACACCTATAATTAATTTAGTTGTCTACAAACCCAAGACATCCATTACTCTAAATTTGTCACCATCATTTTCACTTCTTTTTTATAGTTGCATGCTGGGCCTCTGGGTCAATGCAGTAAATTGCCATTGTCTTGATTAGTGAAGCATGCAAGACCCATTGAACCAATGAGACTTGTCATGATTTTCTTGAATTGGTCAATAAAGATCATCAGCCAGCAGGGCATTTGTTTGTTGAGAAACAGGTAGGACTCCTACCAGCCACCAGGGATAATTGATAGGGAGTCAATAAGGATTATCAATCGGCTAATGCAACTTGGTATAAATTATCATGACCCGAAGGTTACAAACATATAATAGTGGGGGGGGGGGGTGTCACAGAATATAGATAATTCCACTAATGATTTCTAAAATATAAAGGGAGAAAGAGACTTTTCAGGATGTGGGTATTTTTTTTAATGAATTTCACTTAAGAGTTGGAATCATCTAATCAAAACAAAGAGATAAACTTCCAATCTTGGAAGGACATACAAAACTAACAATAATAAAAAAAAAAATATGACCTTCCATGCTAGATAAAATTGAAAAGGTTCTTTGTCACGTTCATGATATATTGGGTTTGTTTTGATCTATATATTTCATGTCAAACTAGATAATGATTTACATCATTGATACGCCAAACATGTAGGTGCAGATAATTACCCATTTCACCTATGATCATGTTATCTATACTTTCTAAAAATGGGTCACAAAGGATACCTTACCTATTCAATTTCGAAAAAATGCCTATAATCTGATATATGAAATGAGAATCATAGAATGCCAAGAGAAAGAGAGGCTATCCAATGTTTGCTTGAAAGAGTACATAGTCAACTCAAAAGAATAAATTTTATGCAACTAAACAAAGTGACGATATAATCATGGACTACTTCAACACATAGGTTAATAAGACCCACATCCTTTACAACATGTTGCATACATGACCAATGTATTTAACTATAAACATAATTTTTTTGAAGTCCAAACAAACCTAATATAGCAATAATTTCATCCATAAAATTGTTCAGCTCATGATGTTCCTTTTTAAGAAGATTCCACTTTCAGATAGTAGACTGGAAGATTTTACAGCTCAAGACGTCATTATTCTGCCAATAGACCTCAAAACTTTCACTCTTAAGTTTGATTGAGTTTACAATAGAATTGTTAGAAGATAGCATACATAACTACCATTTGTTCTGCCAATAGTTTGCTATATAACATATCAAGTTACCAACTATTTATTCTTCCATTCAATTACAGACCAAAGAAAATGTTATCAACTATGTGGTAAGCCTATAACATAGTAACCAAACATATGTCAGACTTAACATTACAAAATAGGTAACTTGTTAATGGGCTTCAAGTGCACGTTATACATATGCATCCTTCACTTCAGAGTTTCATTTTCGCATGATTTTACATAGATATAGGTAAAACATTGCACAAGGGAGTTTTACATCAACAAAATTATCAAGAAATAAACAGCATACCTCTCATGATCGCATAATAATTACATAGGTAAAGATAAAATGTTATACAAACAAGGGAGTTTTGCATTCAGAAAATTATCAGTCTTTTTTACCTGATGAAATTCAGCAGCATCTTAGATTGATAAGCACCATCAAATAACAGTTCCTTTATGCAAAGTAGTTTACGTTCATATAATGCAAAGAAATTAAGAAACTAACATTATTGTTTTTTTTAATTATTATTATTATTTGCTTGGGCACTCTTTTTCTTATCTAATACGAAGGTGAAGGCCTACCGTTTACTTTAAAAAAAACATTATTTTATTTGGAGTTAACATACAGTGATTGGCACCTCAAAATCAATGGCAAAAGTCCCTTCTCTCTATCACTGCATAGAAACCAGAATGCAACTCCGAAGACCAAGCTAATTCAAATGGAGGCCAAGTGGCCAACAGAAAAAAAAAATGTGGTTCTGTTTTACTTATTTGGTCATTATAAGCTTTTTATCATGGAAAACAAAGGTTACAATTTAGCGCATATATTGAATGACCAAAAAGAATGACTGCTTTGGTGTGAAAAAAAAATCACAATTTGTACCTGAAAATTCTCAGAAATTATCTTACATGGAAATCCATGAATAGTTTCAATTCTAGCTGATAAACAAATCTTCATTAGATGGAGCTCAAATCAGTATTCCCAGGGGTGAAAGGCTGATAACCTGCATAGCTTGAAAGTTTCCCCGATCCGCTACTGCTCATAGATTTCTCAATATCCTCAATTCCCGCAATTAATGAAATCGGGCGGTCGGGGATCACTGGGACTGCCATAGTTCCTCCAATCTCAAGCATCTTCACAATATGATCCATCGTGGGCCTGGCATGCACCTGGGGGTGTGAAGCCAACACACCAACAAGTACATACTTTTCCATCACCTCCGGAGGCCCCAAATCCTCCATTCCACTTTCAATGACGTCTAATGCCTTCCCATTCCTCACCAAGTCCCAAGCCCACTCAACCACCAGCGAGCCCGGAGTCGGAGCCCCACCACCACTGCTAGAGATTGCTTTCTTCCCACTCAAAAGCTCAAGCAAAACCACTCCAAAGCTATAGACATCGCTCTTCTCCGTCAACTGTCCATACAAAGCATACTCGGGTGCTACATATCCAAGCGTCCCCGCAACCCTCGTGCTCAAATGCGAAACACCCTCCAGCGCAAACTTTGCAAGACCAAAATCCGCCACCTTGGGCTCAAAATTCCCATCCAAAAGTATGTTTGAAGCCTTGATGTCACGGTGTATGATCGCAGGCTTCGCCCCATAGTGCAAATAAGCCAAACCCTTTGCCGTCCCAATCGCAATCCTTTCTCGAATCGGCCAACTAAGCTTCTTAGCATCATCCAAACCTCCAAACAAATGGTCGTGGAGGCTACCGTTCTTCACCAAATCACAAACAATGATCCTCTGGTGCCCCTCCAATGGCGTAGTGGCAGTACAATACCCTCTCAAGGTGACAAGGTTCACATGACGGACGCTAGCAATCACCTCCACCTCGTGCACGAATGCCTCATCCCCCGAGGCAGCGCAATTCTTGAATCGCTTAAGTGCAACCTCCGAGCCATCGGGGAGAAGACCTCGGTAGACATTGCCATACCCTCCCCACCCAATGATGTTATCCCTCGAAAAATTCCTCGTAATCGACTTGATCTCCTCGAAAGTGAATTTCACAAAATTGGTGCTGACCCCAACCACCGCGGCCTCCTCCGTCGCCAGCCCACCCGGATTCACAAACTTCCTCTTCCTCTTTTTCTTCTTCCGACCCAACAAGAACCAAAACCCTAGAACCAGAGCAACCACGAAAACCAAAACCCCCAAAACGACTCCGGCGATCCAACCATTATTACTACTACTACTAGAATTACGAAAAGAAGAAGAACTGGGGGGTGGGTTGAGGAGGAACAAACAAAGGGCAGTGCCGGGATCGGACGGTCCGAATCGATTGACGGCGGCGGCGGCATAGATGAACGGATAGGAAGCGCAGTCAGAGACGTTGCCGATCTCGGGCCCGGGGAGGTAGGCCGCCTTGAGGCGCGAGAGGCCGGTGGTGCAAGAGGCGCAAGGGGAGTTGTTGGCGAGGGAGCCGTTGCAGAGCTTGGCGACGTCGGCGATGGAGGAGGAGGGGACGATCGATTCAAAATCGGATCTTGAGGTGATGTTCATGCAGCCCTGGGAGATCCAGAGGGGGTGGAAGGCGCAGAGGGAGGTGACGTTGAAGCGGAGGAGGGAGGAGCAGGTGGACCAGCAGGGGGTGGAGGTGTTGGGGGGTGGGGAGAAGAGGGAGGTGCGGAGGAGGTAGTCGGAGAGGAGGAGGTGGAGTGCTTGGAGGGCGAATTGGCAGGGTTTTGAGGGGTCTTGGGAGGGTGGGGAGGAGAGGAAGGTGGTGATGTAGGGTTGGATGGTTGTGAAGTTGAGGGGGCATTGGGGGGAGTCTGCGGCGGAGGTTTGGGAGGGCAGAAGAAGAAGAAGAAGAACTACAACAATGGTGGTGTGGATTTTCATTTGAGTGAAAGGAGATTTGGTTTTCGTTGGGAATTGATTTGATGTTTTGAGAGCTAGAAGAAAAATGGGAAGCCGAATCTTGCTATTTTACTGCACAGTTGCATAGTTTATTGATGGAATGACACAATCTCATATTTCTTAACTACAATCAGTATCCAAAATAATTCACTGTGCAGTTCAAACTCATAATCTGTGATACCGATGGGACTGATTAAAATCAATCTCAATTCGATACGGACGCGAAATATGGGTCGTGAATTTTGAACGTGAGAGGGGCTGCAGGAGTTGGTGAAAGTTGGATGAAAGTGTTGTACTTTGAATGTACACCTGGTCTTGGTGGAGAGAAAATTTGGGTTTTTACTTTTTTGGGTGTCGGAAATGTCAAGATAGTGACAAGTGAGGACTCAGTAAAGACGCAGCAAAATCCAATCGGAGGAGAATAAGAGATAATATAAGAAGAATAAACCTAGAAAACCATTGGGTGATTTTTTTCCCCCATCGCTTCCAAATCCCCATCCAAAAAAATTGGGTGGTGGGACGGGACAAAAAAAAATTGGTGGAAAGAAAGAAAGAAAGAAAGGGGTAGAGAAAGAGAGAGTGGAGAAGGTGACAACGGGGACGATGATGGCAGTAGTGAGGACGGATGTGAGGACCGTGATTGCTATCGTCGAGAACATGTTTGCACTTGATGCTCATGACTCATGAGGAAGTCAAGGTTGAGGCTCTCGTGGAAGGGCATTGTAGAAGAGCGCGATGAGTAGGGCGCCTACGACGAAAATGACATGGGTAAGGAACCAGGTAGTGTGAGGTTGGTGATGACCGCTGATGGCGTAGAAGAGGGAAAGGATGATGCCGGAGACGAAGTCCTCAAGCTTCTCGATGAGAATAATGCCTTCTTCCACCGTCGCCTGCTCCTGCCACTTCCTCCACCGTCCGCCTGCATCACCACCACTCCCTTCTCTTCTCTCTCTCTTTCCTTCCCTTTCTCTCTTCCTCCAATTTTGTTTTTTTCCCATCCCACCGCCTAAATTTTCTTTAGGTGGGGGGTTTAATGTTGGAGGTGGTGGAGATAGACCCTCCCAAAACTGTTTGTTTGAAAGGAACGTATAAGTATACCTATATTAGAATATGTAGAATAAGATGATATTTGTATTTTAAGTTCTTTCTAAAGTTGTATTATTTTTCACAATTTATTTCACTGATATAAAGAGAACTTATATATCAAATCAACTGTTATCACATCTTATAAATTAGAGAGTCCACATGTTTACTTTTTATAAGATCATGATTCACATTTTATTGTCATTTTATCTACAACTTATATATAGTCAACTAAACAATAAAAACTTCATTATTACATTTTCTAACAAAAATAACTAAAAACACAACCAAATAAAAAATCACGTATTCCACTAGTATGATCATTTATTCTTAGAATAGTTATAAACTCTTAAATAGTTTATGTCGCTATCTAAATGATACCTAATAGTTTATCTACATCTATCTACAATTTAGAGGCGGTCTTCCAACCACTTATATATTGCCTTATTACAATATATGAAATATGAAATTTTTTATTTTTCAGAAAAAATATGTAATTGATTTATTTAGATATATATTTTAATATTTTTATGAAATGTATTTTACTAAGTGAATATATATTTTAAGAAAAATCAAAATCATTGAGAATTGTAGACGGAGTTGCACACAAAGTCAAATGTATCACTTTCCTTTTTAAAATATAAAAATTTATTTTTTATTTAACTTTTGATACTTGACGTTTTTCTGTGCAAAAGCCATTGAAGCAGTGATACAGTTCTAAAAGTCAAAAACAACTCACTATCGGTATTAGATATATTTGGACCTGCATGGGGCTAGAACAAACTATGACCAAAAGCCTATTGGAACCAGATCAACAGAATTGTTTCTTTACGCCCAATAGGTATTGAAAGTTTGAAACCAGTCTGTGCCTTGGTGGCACTCTAGGTGCAGTACTGTTTCTCTTCACTTAGGCTCCGTTTGGCAGCACGATTGAGTCGGATTCCGCTTTTTGAAAAGGTAAAATCTCAAAATCGTGCTGCCAAACGGGTCGGATTCCGGCGGAATCAAAAGCTGGATTCCTTTTAATTTCTCTCTCGAAATCCGTGTTTTTAAAAGCTCAAAAAGAACGTTTTTTATCGGAATTGATTTTTTGAATTGAAAAATAACTTTTTCTACCAAACATTAAACTCCTTCCAAATATTGATTCCTGAATTAAAAAAAAGCATCCCAAAAAAGTCAAGGTCTAAAATCATCTTAAAAAGCAGCTTTATTTCAAAATCTACTTTTCAATCTGTGTTTCCAAACGGAGCCTTAGTCATAGGCCATTAGGACTTTTGAGTAAGAGATAATCGAAGTATATGCTTAACAAGTAAACTAAATTTATCTATGAAGAATGACATACATATATGCTTAATAAAGTACATAATGAAATATTAAAATATATCATAAACTAAGTGACTAAACATTGTGTTAGTGACGTGACAACATAAAATTAAAATGTAAAACGAATTGAGTGTATGAGAACATTAGAATGTGAGCGTTGCTACACGCAATAAGTGGGAACAACTCTACGGATAGTCCATATACCTTGATTGTCATTCATTCAAGTATATTCTTCAATTAAATTTTTTTACATTTATTGGATTCATTCAATTTTTTATGAATATATATATATAGACTCGTGATTACGTGCGGTCGTCCGGTCGGTGCGGATTCGACGTGCGTCGTCCGATCGCGGGTCCATCGCATCGAACGGTCGGGTGCGATTCACGTCGACCATTGGATGCGATGGACCCGCGATCGGACGACGCACGTCGAATCCGCACCGTGCGGACGACCGCACGCTATCACTCAACTATATATATATACATATATATATATATATATATATATATATATATATATCATTTATCTCATATTTATTAATTTATGAAAAATGTCATTGGATTGCATGCTGACTGTCCTCGCATTATTTTTGGGATACACTACGAAACGTCCAAATCCATCAGGACCGACGAAAGGGACCCCATGATAAACAAATGGGTGGTGTGGTTGAAACGTAGCATTCTCATGTGGCCATTGCGTCTGAACTAATTCATCAAAAACATACAAAAATACACGTTACTTGTACGCAATGCGTATTGGACCTAATAAAAACAATCAGGTAACTGCCATAGTGCACCTATGTATCCGTCACGGCATCTCTCTCGCTAACGTTTTTTCACCTTTTTATTATTATTATTATTATTATTTTTATTTTTACATTGTTGGAGGGACTTGTGGCTGACCTTTCAAATAATTTAGTATCAATACTCAAATTCAAGATTTATCTTTCAAATAATTATATATATGGATGATATAAGCTATGGAATTAGCAGTTTTTGATATCTAATTATGTATATTCATCATTGAGTTTTTTTAATATTTTATATAAACGAGTCTATATAATTCATTTAATTAAGTATATATTTGATCTTTTATAAAAAATTAAATATACTTAGATTATATATGTTATTTTAAAAAAAATCAAAATGGATTGGGACTATAAAAGCGTACTATATGTAAAATTAATTTTCCTTTTGAAACATAATTAGCGAATGGTTTTTGAAAAAGTAGTTTTTTAGTAAATATGTAATCTAGTTGTTTCATTTTGTTTTATGTTTGGGTGTTATTATACACAAACGATATAATAATACATTTGACCGCTGACCAGTTTTATATCTCAAAAGTGACATTTTTTTGTTAAATATGTAATTTTTTACTTTTCTATAAATAAATCTTATACAATTTATTAAAACATATATTTTATTTGTATGAAAATACATGTGTTATTATTGGAATGTGTACTTAAAAAAAAACATCAAAAAATGTAAGATTGCATGCATGACTGCAAGCGAGAGTGTATGCATGCAGTTTATTAATTGGGAGGTATTTGGATACATCAGCATATATGGCTATACCAAAAAATATATTCTTTGAGAAATCCTATGACTAGAATTGTTAGGCCTATTCCATTTCTAACTAAACATTAGTCAATGGATGTAGGGTAATACTTGTAAGGCTAATTTGACAAGTAGATGATAAATTATTCTAATTTTAAGAGATAAAAAATTCATCAATTTTATTCATTTTTTCATTTATCAAAATTGAGAAAAAAAAGTGAGAATAAATGTTATTTCAACCTAAGAGGAAGTGAGGATAAATGCTATTTTAACTTAAGAGGAAACAAAAAATTCTCATTTTCACTTTAAAATTAAGATAATTCTCCGCAGTTTATCCCGATTAATTTTTTATACCAAACGGGATAAGTTGTCATCCCTCTTACTTATCCCCACAATTATCATTTATCCCACCACTTATCTCTTTGTTAAACTAGTCCGTAAAGAGTTTTGTTCCACAGTTGTTGCTATTATTATTTTTTTTGCCCCCTTTTCACGTTTTCTAAATAGAAAATTTTACATAATAACTATTTATAGTTGCATGACCCAGCCATTATTGAAATTCAATTGCCAAGCATGCCCTAAAGTGGTTTTAGGTGGGCATACTCATTAATACAGCCTAACAGCTCATGGGTTAATCTGTCTCAGACTTGCATAATATAATTGGAACAAATTTTGGCAAGCTACATTATCCTAGAATGGCTTCAAATGTGCGATTAAAATGGTGGGATTTTTAAATTCATGCGTTTTAAAATCAACTCCTAGAATAATATTCTTTTATTTGCTTTTCAATCGTTGTTTTTTGTCTAATGGTGCATTTGGATTGGTGGTTGGAATATCCATATTATAAAAATCTACCTAAAAACCTCAGCATTTCAGAAGCATGCTTTCATCAGCCTTTAAACATGAAGAAAAAGATATAGTCGCCACACAAAATCAGATTTAGGATGTAGAAGTATAATACGCATTTAGATTTGTGTCAGCATTTCTATGGCCTTTTCATCACAGAATCCATGTAAACATGGATCCAAATACAACCTAAAAAAACAACAGGGTGGTTTGAGAAGTTAAATGTTAAAAATATGTTTAATCCATGTTTGAGAATCTTTTATTTTTCAAAAATGTGTTGATGACCCAAATTGATCAATTTGGTGGCCTAAATGGATTATAAACCAATCATAATAGGAATATCATTATGTCACAATCACTAAATTAGCTAATCTTTGTTGTTAATTGATATATTATTTTATAGAAAAACTCTCAAAGAGAACAAAACTTTTTGTATAAAATCAGACATTTAGAAAACTTTGGTTTCGTAAAATTGATTGTTTTATATCAATTTTACAAATTGATTTTACAAAACTACATTGATTGTTTTATTAGAACTAAACCATTGATCTAACCTCACCTTATCATCACTCCTCATTGGGTTTTTTTGCCTCTTGCTCTAACCCAACCCCGCTTGTCCCACTTCGTAATAGACATCCTTTATTATCAATAAAACGTGCAAAATATGTGTGTGTATATTTTTTTTTACAGAGAAGGGGTGCTAGTTGATTATTTTTATCAATTCATTAAAAAAATAAAAAAAATATTTTTTTACGCCGTATGTTGGCAATAGTTGTAAGCTGGACTGCATGCAACAGGCCCCACGCAAGGCATATTTAGGAATAGTTTTTATTTTTTATTTTTTTTTACACTACTTAACACAGGCGATTGTTCCAGTTCAACCCATGGAGAACTACGAATAGAGATATGTCCAACTTCACTTTCAGTGTCAATTTTATTCTTCAAGATATTTATTTATATATTTAAAAAGTAAATGAATGGATTTTCACACATATAAGTGATATAACATAGAGAATATAGACTCATACAAACGTACAATAATTCTAAGTTCTCACCATTTTTTTTTATTTATAAAAACAGAGCTAAAAATAGACCTATAAAAGCTTGTTGTTTACCAAACTTTTGTGTTTTAAGTGCAAATCAGGATAAACAAAACCCATCCTATCCAATCCTGTTCAAGGAACACTCATCCGTTCCCTCACAGGATCTCCAAAAAAAATAAAAAATGAATTCAGGGCCTCAACAAGTTTGGTGGACAAGCGAGGTGACCGGGCATCCGAGCCACGCCACCTCAAGAACCACACACGTGGCACGTACCCTGACAAAATCCCCGCAGTACCGTCGCTGGACCGTACATGAATACTGTAAAAAAAAGAAATAAAAAATAAAAAATATGGGTCACTTTTATTATCCGGTCTCTAGGTAGTACTAATTCTTCCCATATAAATGTCACCTTAAAAAATACGTATTTATATATAGTACTTGAACATATAAATAATTATGACCGTTGTATGGGACTCTGTATCCTGAGATCTTCCTTCCCTTCCCACTGTTGTGGGTTTTCTTTTCTTTGTTCATGGAGGAGTTGGAACTCAAGAAAGGACCTCACTTGGATGCCTTCAATGGGTATTTCTTCTTCTTTCTTGTAAACATTTGTTTTCGTGTATGGGTTTCTGTGATTTTAGCACATCTTGGAGTCTCTTTTTATGTGGGAGTGTTATTGGTTTTTAGAATACAGGTTTTATTTTGTGTATTTGGACCTATGTTTTTTGCTTCTCTTTGTTGGGCTTAATTTTTTTTTCTTGGTTCATTTCTCTAAGGTTTTGTTGTTTTTCTTCTTCTTCTTCTTTTGTTTTTTGTAATTCTGTAATGGGTTTTTAGTATTTGTGGTGAATTATCATTCTTTTATGTGATACATTTTTTTCAATCTGGGTTTTGTTTATCTTCTCATGATCTGAATTATTCTATGAATTTCCTTTTTGTGGGATTGCATGTTATTATAGTAGATTTACTTTTTTATTACTATTATTAAACAAAAATTTTCCTTTATTTGGAAAAAAATGTTATCCTACTCTCATATCACTTTAGATTTCATATAAAGCTTTAGATGGACACAAAGGTTTGCAAGTGCACTTTTGGAGCTTAAGGCAAAATCAAGAACTTTTTTTTTTTAGTAAACAGACTTTCAATCATTAATGTAATTCAATGGTAAAATTATAGATAAAGTAGTTGTTAAATTGACACAATTGGGTGAATCTGGATTTAAAAATGGTTGTGAATTTGGATTTAGAAGTGAATCTTTAAACTCATATGTATATCTTGTTTTTTTCAGCATTGTTAGTGATACTAAACAGTCTGAAAGTGTGGAAAATGAAAACAACAAAGGCATGGGGTTTCCCTCCCAAGAAAAGGAACCAGTGCCTCTGTTCTCCTCTACTGCTTCTGTCCAAGGTCAATTTCAATACCTCCTCGTTCAATTACACCAAACAATTTGACGTTATGAAACTCACAATTAAATATCACTATTCATCATAGATTTAAGATCCTTATATATAGAGAAGGAAAGAAAAATCTGCGATGAACCATCACCAAGAGGAGTTCTTGAAGACATATTGAGGAGCTCAGAGTCCGAACTCGAACCATCCAAGGCAAGCACTTCTTGTTCTGAAGATCAAGCCATCCCGGCCATCCCTTCTCAATGGAGGGACTTCTTCCGATCATGGAGACAAAAATCAATGAGACGCCTATTGACATTCCCTCCCGTAGGAGTCTCAAAGATTTCGAGGAGGAGAAGTTGTAGGGAATGTCCAGCTCCAACGCCGAATCACAGCCCTGCATCTGCCGAGGGTGAATCTCACTTTTTCAAGCCAGCATGGAAGAATTTCACGCTTAAAGAGCTCCAATTGGCAACCGACAATTTTAGCTCAGGTTCATTGTTCTTTTGTCTAATGTTTGTTTTGTACATGAATATATAATCTCAAACTGATTATTTCTTGCTTAGGATGTGAATTCTCATTTGGTGAGAACTCTCTTGGGGATTATCACTGTATGATAGTTTTTGTCGTTTCTTAGATTTTATGATTTGAAAATTTATCAAATCATTTATTGCTATATTACTACTAATCCGTCATTTTCTCTGCAACATATGAATCTAGTAGACACTGAGGTTTCATATTTATGGTTTACCCAAATAAGCCCTCCGCTATTTATGCAGAAAACATAATTGGAAAAGGTGGTTATGGAGAAGTATTCAAGGGGTGTCTGGAAGATGGGCAGCTGGTGGCGGTAAAGAGGTTGACACGGGGGACACAGGATGATAGGACAAGTGATTTTCTGTCAGAGCTTGGAATCATAGTTCACATAAGTCATCCCAATGCCGCCAAGTTAATTGGATTTGGCGTTGAAGGGGGCATGCACCTTGTTCTACAGCTATCCCCAAATGGGAGCCTAGCCTCACTACTTAATGGTATAAAAATGAATAGTTCAATGATCATATAGAACCATATTTTCTAATGTGAATCCTCTAACTTATCCATTAAATGACGATCTGTTTCAAGGATCCAGGGACAGATTGAACTGGGCTGTCCGGTATAAAATTGCCATTGGTACGGCTGAAGGTCTGAGATATCTTCACGAGAATTGCCAACGTCGCATCATCCATCGAGACATCAAGGCTGCTAATATATTGTTGACAGAGGACTTTGCACCCCAGGTACAATTTTTTTTTTTAAATCCTTGTTTCACCACATCAACTCCTGACAATGAGGGTTTTGTCAACCATACATAGTTTGGTGCCTATTATATCTTTCTTGGAAAATTAATTCCTGTTGAACCACCAAGTTTTTGGATGCCTTTAATTATTTACTTATAATTTTGTGTGGAGAAATTGTGAATAGGATGATCAAAAGAAATATTTGCATTGATTTACTTTAATTCTCAATTCAGATTTGTGATTTTGGACTTGCAAAGTGGCTGCCTGACCAGTGGACTCATCACACCATGTCAAGTTTTGAGGGAACATTTGGGTCTGCTGATCTATGACTTCCAAGCTATGCAGTGTACACCTACCTTCTATCTTTGGTTTTTTATTCACAGCTATACTATCCATTTTTTTGTAATCATTGCAGCTACATGGCTCCTGAATATCTCATGCATGGCATAGTGGATGAAAAGACAGATGTCTATGCCTATGGAGTTTTACTGCTTGAGCTCATCACTGGTCGTCGAGCTCTAGATCCATTGCAAGAAAGCCTTGTTATTTGGGTATGTCATGTTTCACAGCTCCTCTTCCATTACAATTGCCAAGAGCTTTGTCCAACAAACACAATCTTACATACCATCTTCAGGCAAAGCCATTACTGCAGAAAAACGATTTTCGACAGTTGATTGATTCATCTCTTGGAGATGCATACAATCACCAACAACTGAACCGAATGGTATTGACAGCATCATTGTGTGTGCAACAGTCACCTCTTCTGCGGCCTCCGATGAGTCAGGCATAAGTCATGCTTACCTATTAATTCACCTAACCAAGAAAGAAAGGAAAAATAAAAGGATTTCATGACTGACATGTGTATCTCATTCCCTTTGCAGATATTACAGTTCTTGAGAGGTGCAGAAGGAAACATAGCATCTCCAAAACCATGTAAAAGAATGGGGATGCAGAGGACCTACTCAGAAGAGATCTTTGATGCAGAGGAATATAACGACACGAGATACCTGAAAGATCTCCATCGACACAGAGAGATCGCTATGGATTTCTCCGAACAGTGATGTGTTATGTATGTGAACGAATAGACATCTTTGAATTGAAGTATTTTGTTGTATAGTCTTGGTTAATCTTATACCAAAAAAACTACTTGTAAAGTGAAATTATAAGAAAGAAGTTTAGAAAGGAAAGTGGCATAAATTAATAACATTTCCTTGCACGTCAATTGTGGAATGTTATCAATAATGTACTCATTTATTCAGGTCAATGGAATTGATTTGCATTTCATTGTCAAAGGAAAGAAGGGCAGCAGACTAAATGCTACATCTATTATTGAGAATTGCTTTAGCCTTGGAGATGTCAGAAAAATGGTGACATTGCCACTTTTATGCATATACTTTTATTTTGTTTAACTTAAAAAGATTTTTAGTTTAAGAGCTATAAGTCCAACTATATCAACTTGTCAATGGTTTATCTTAATTGTTATTTTGTGAATACGTGATATCTATGACCCTTTTAGAGATGGATTTTCAAAAGAGTGTTGTTCATGCACTATTTCTGCTGATTACAATGGTTCAACAAAAATACTCATGAGATCATTATTAATAATTGATTAAAGAGATGTTTTAAAAAAATAGATATATTACATATTTCAAGAGAGAGGAGTTCTCGGACTCAAGAGTGGCTCGGGAAGGACCTCACGGGGGTGGGGGAGGGGAACGACTTCATGGCGACTTATCATTGGTGTCCTCACAGAGAAAGGGAACAAGGGGGTGAACGAGAAAATTAGCAGAGAGAAGAGAGAGATGTTACAATGTGTGGAGGGTGGCGAGATTGGTGTTGTTGGAATTTTAAGTGATTAAAAATTGCATTTGTCTCTTTTAAAAATTAAATCTCTCTAGCCGTTTTTGAGGAGTTTGTCATTGAACCGTTTTTCATCTAATTGCATACGTTTCTAAGTGTGTTAATGCATGCATGCATGAATGGAAATAATATGGGTGAGTTAACAATGAATCATTGCATGCCATTTGTAACTCCTGCTTTCATTATTTATTAGAGGATAGGAATTAAAGGGGAAAACGTTTCATCTTTTTAAACGTTTGTTAAGTCTATAAATAGTCCAGTGATCCTCTATCAAGAGAGATGATGATATATGTGTTATTTTATATCAAGACAGTCTATAGTTGACATCCATCTCCAATAAAGAAATGGGATTCTAATCCTTCTTTACAATGCATACACAATCCATTGAGGGGCCAACCATGCTCAACCCTTCTCGTTGCAAGACACTCTTTTCTACTCTATCAATCTATCTAGGTATCTGAAATGATTGTAGTATGTTCATCATGGTTCTTCCGTAGCTCGCACCCCGAAAAAACAAAACTTATTGTGGTCGTATCTCTCAGTGGTAAGAGCCATTTAACCCTGTGCATGAAGGAACCTTATTTACTGAGGACAGAATGTCTTCACTCACTTCCACATTTTTGGATATATTTTTCTAATATCTAACTCTTTATTTTATGCTTTTATTGTATATAGTTTAGAATATGCACGACTTAATATATATTTAATGTTTATATTCTTGATGTGATAATTAAAAGAATTTGTGTTTAGTCTAATATTTGTTTGTCATGCACAAAAACTCCAACAGGTGTATCTGAGAAGGTGTTTTTATAAAATTGTGGGATTGATGTTTAATAAAATGGAAGGCGGTGAACTTATGAAGCTGCCCTCAATGAAATGGTAAGGTTGGTGTATCTGGGAAGAGGTTTTTATAAAATGGTGGGATTGATGTTTAATAAAATGGGAGGTAGTGAACTTATGAAGCTGCCCTCAATGAAAAGGGTGGTGGGTATATACCAGCCCAAAGTGGAAATGAGTTTTCAAATATAAATTGATCATTTAAAATGATGTATATATCTTTGTCAATGTTTTTAAGGATTTATATGGGTGTTTAATTTCATATGGATGGAATATTATGAAAATACTATGTTAAATTGGAAGAAAATTTAATTCAAGAATCAAATCTCCTAACCATATCAGTTAAAAAAGACGTGTATGTCCTATCACAAGCTTGCAAATTACAATGACTTACGTGGATCTATTCATGTTCTAACAACTTAACCCATGTTTGGATTGGGAATAGAATGTGAGATAAATGGATATAAAGTGGAATAAGGGGTTTAAGGTAGTTTGAGTGGTTGAAATAAATGAGAATCTCTGTATGCCAGAATAAACTGGTATAAAATGGTATATGCATTGCAGCCAACCATTTGAATTAAGTTATTTCAAATTTTTCAACCTAAAAGAATATGTGAGCCCACTGTCAAATAAATTGTCATCACCTCTTATAAATCAACCATTAAATTAATTGTGGAGGGAAAAATTTGCACTATATTAAAGAGTGACATGTGTCAAGGACTGGACGAGTATGAGTAATCACATCCAGAGTCTGAAAGCTTGAATCCATGTTCAAAATATCACAAGGGCACTCCTTGGTAGGTGGGACACGATTAGATTGAAGATTTAGTTGGACGGTCTTACACCTTACGGGCGAATGTTACCTCGAGTAGACAATGCACGATTAGATTGAAGATCTTATCGGACGACCATACACCTCACGAACGAGTAGATGAGACACGACCAGATTAAAAGTCTGGTCAGACAATCTTACACCTCACGGGAAAACACTTATAAACACGTCGAGTGAATGACCAGACTAAGGATCACGAGGAGGACTGAAGAAACGGTTAGACACCCACAACGCCTGTAATAGTGAGGCAGACAATTATGACCCTTTACTCACAAAAACGTGGGTGATTAAGAGCATGATGCACTACATAAACGCAAGGGGGTTACCACAAAAACCGTCCACTAAGCAGCCATTAAAGAAAGTCGTTACGACGACTGGAAAGTGAGTGGCAACGGCTATCTAGGCTACCAGACCTTATAAAAAGGGGGATGATCGAGGAGTTAATGTATCTAACTTTTCATCTATACACAAGCCACCAAATTATTGAGATTTATCTTTAAATTTTTTACTGATACATCTCTTCGGAGGCCCTTTGACTGGCACCATACCGATGTCCCTCTAGATCCTTTTTGAGTGCAGGATCTATGTCCAACTGGATCCGGATTCAACAAGAAGGCTCCGACAACCGATTGTTTTAATTGAAGAGAAACTTTATCATTTTTTCATATTTGATGAATTCTTGTCCACACCTCATTCACATTTTATTAAATAATTAAAAAATTATTATTACGTTTTTCAACTAGAATAACTTAAAACGAGTAATTAATAAATGTCTTTTAACCCACAACAAAAACAATCATCTTAAAAAAAACTGATCCGCGGCTTCATCTGTCAACCCATCTTCTCTCTCATACGACCGTCCAAATCCCAGCCCACGCGTAATCAACGGCGTAGATTCCCCCCACCAATTCCACCCACTTCTTCTCTATGGTACTGTTTGGATCTGCGTCCCACCGTGTTGGTGGTGGCGGACTCCTACGGACGCAGACGCTCAAACAAACGAAATTCACAGATTTCGTATTTGTCTCAAATTTATGTGATTAATGTGTATTTGTTGTTCGTTTCTCTAACACCTCAAAACATAGATTCGCAGCCACGCCTATGCTTCCACTGACGCAACGTCTCCGTCCAACGTCTCCGTCCATCTTGCCAAACTGTACCTACGTGAAAATTCTCTTCTTTTCGAAATTTCTGGTTTGTCCTCGAAAACTAAACCATCTTAAAAGAAATCTGAACCGTCGATTCAACCTTGCCTCGACTACAAGGACCACGGCGTCTCCTACGGTTGCTTCCAAACAAATCAGGACCGTCGATTCGAACTTCCTCCTCAAGAAAACTGGGCCCACGTTTAAATGATTGGGTTCTGGTGATCCTTACAATACTTATTTATATTTATTTATTTATTTATGTATATAAAAATAAAGATAAGAAGATGCGTGATTAATCATCCAAATTTATGTATAAAAACGATATTTAACTTTATATATTTCCTTTTTGTTTTTCCTTTGATTGGATTAACACGTTTTCGTCTTCTTCTCACCCACGAAACCCATTTGCGCAGATGGATTTCTTCTTTCGGGGTCAGAGCATCCGTTATTCAAAACTTTTTGAATCTTTCGTTAAAAATTCTTTTTTAGATATCTGAATTTAAAACCATAAATAGAGGTTTTTCGTTTATTTTTTTGATTGCATCATTAGAGGAGGACAAATCGAACGCATCGCGATCGAGAGAGAGAGAACTTTTTTTTTCATTTTTTAATGAAAACATTGGAGTCAATGTCGAGCAACTGAAAGGGAAATCGAGGTGACGAAGATCGGAGAGAGAGAGACGGATTCGGATGGTATTGTCGATCGCTGGAGGTGTTTCTCGGCGATGGTGGGAGGGGGAGCGGCGGAGAGGGCTTCGGTTGGGGCTCGGTGTGCGGCGGAGGAGGGCGGTCGGTAGGTGGACGGAGGTGGAAGGGGTTGTCGGAGGAGGATGAGGAAGGGGAAGAGCGGAGGAGGGGGTGGCGGCGGCGGTGGTGGGGGGAAGGGAGGGTTGATCCCAAATTCGCTGAGGATTATCTCGTCGTGTTTGAAGACGGTTTCGAGCAACGCGGGGTCCGTCGCGTCAAGCGTGCGATCGGCCGGGGCGTCAGTCGCCGCCTCGATCTCCGTGCCGGCCGAGGATGAGAAGGACCAGGTTTTTGTTGCCAACCCCCTGTTTGTTTTGAATTTTTGTTTGAGATTTGGTTGTTTGATTGGATCAATGAATTTGTTTTTATGTTGCTTAGTAGGAAAACACTGTATCCCTGTTTGCTCCTTGGTTGCATCTGATGAAAGATATGGATTTTATGGGACTGACTGTTGCATCTGATAAAGATATGGATTTTATGAAGAAAAACCACTCTTTTAGGTAGTGTTGGCTGGAATGTAAATGGAACTACGTTATTATTTTTCTTTTTGTGAGATCAGTGGAGAATTTGACTTATCAAGCTTGCATCACGTTTGAAATACTGAATTTTTCCGATATCAGAACTTGCATTAATAAGCAGAGGATTTCCTTTCCATTTCTTTTATGTTCTAGACTGCAATGGGCTTTTGAATCGGAATGGGTGAGCTTTTGTTTGGGACATGGATCCTTCTAGGGAACCAGCCCAAAACACCCCTCTTACAATCTTAATACGATTGCAGACCCCTCCCATTAGCTAGTTTGAAGGAGATGATTTTTAATGTGGTAATTATTGGAGAATGGAAATGATTTGGCATCTTTATGGGGTGCGTGTTTCATAGTCTTTCATAGATGAATAGCTTTGGTCATGTTGCATATGTTCTGGGAATATTTTTTGTAATTTTTTTCAGAACATTTTTTGAAGCGGTGAACAGATCTGTAGTAGTTGTTACTGGACTACCCACTGCAGTGAAGTGGATGAGATATACAGAGAGATTTTTTTTTCTTCTCAGTTCTGTTTGTCATTCCATGATTTCTACATAAAAACACAGATGAATGGATGACGACTTCAAAAATCTGTAGTAACTAAACTACTAATATTGATCTCGTAGGGTCGTAGGGGATGTTTGGGTCCTCAGAGCTACTTGAAAATTTTTGTTCTGAATAAAGCTCATCTTTGTTCCTTAAATTTGTTCAAGATCTTTCAATGAAAATGATTGGTCCAGTGTTTTATGCTTTCCCAGAGATGGGAACCATCATGGGTTAAAAGCTGAATGGGTGATTACAGGAAGGGAGGGTCTTTATGTTGTTGCGTGAAAGAATGTTGTAGAGGTCTGTGGAGCCGGGCTGTAGTGGGACATTTCTTATATCACTCCCCTTGTGATCTTGTTTGTTCTCTTTGTTTCTCTATTTAATCAGTTTTAATAGAACTTTGTAGATTCCAAAAATTAATGCTAATCTTTTCAATGTGTGACTTTTATCACATGCTAGGAAATTGTCATCCGTGTGAATAGTAATCATCCCTAAAAAAATTTAATTGTCATCCCTTGTCTGGCATGTTTATCCCCTTTGTAGTCATATACTCTCAGAAAATAATGTATACCGCTCCTAACAATAGAAAAAAAGATCAAATGTGCTTCCTGCTCCCCTCACTATCAGGGGTTCCTGCTTCATTAAACACAATAAACTTGGAAATATTTTCCATTTTAAGGACAAAATAAACTATGACCCCTTTTCTTGGAGGCAAAAGTGTCATGATTTTCCAAACAATTGAACACAACTCTATGTCTCTTAACAATAGAAAAAAAGATCAAATGTGCTTCCTGTTCCCCTCACTATCAGAGGTTCCTGCTTCATTAAACACAATAAACGTGGAAATTTTTTCCATTTTAAGGACAAAATAAACTATGATCCCTTTTCTTGGAGGTGACAATATGTCATGATTTTCCAAACAATTGAACACAACTCTATGTTACTAACTTTATCAAAATAACCTATAATACCTTTACAAGGATTTATTAATCATGTTGTTATTTTCTGTAAAGGTATGTCAGATGATATAGAGATTAATTAGACTTCATATGACCATGCTACTCTGATAAATTTTCCTCCATTTAGAGAAGTCTTACCCTCAAGTTGAAGATTATCTTTCTTTAGTTGCATCTTACTTGAAAAACCAAAGTGGCTATTTTTTTCTCAGTGTGAAAGATGATTAAAGCAAATGTGGGAATGCACAGGCTCTCATTTATGATAATGTCATGGGAAAATTATATGCGAGAGAGAACATGTAGTATTGAAGATCGACACCTTAGAACATGGTGAGGGAATTTATAATGGATATAGAAAATAGTTGGAGGCAGTGGAAGCATTTCTACCAAAGCCCATGCTCAACCATGATAATGCACAATGCAAAAGAAGTAAGAACAATGAGGGAGAAGAAGTCAATTCTCCAGCAGTTTTTCAAGCTATTGTTCCATCATCTAATTTTCCTTTTAAGAATGTACATAGACATATAGGAACTGCAAAATGACAAGCAATAACTTCCTAATACTGATTCTTCATGGACCCTAACTTTTCCGAACGCATGTTACATTTGTAAGAGTAGTTTAGCCCTGCTTGTCTGTAGTTCTTCAAGATATTGAGTGGACATTGATGTGAGGGATAGCAGTATGTGGATCTCAGTATGTGAGGGATAGCAGTATGTGGATCTCAGACGCAAGGGATGATTTCTCTAATAAAAGATAAGGGTTGACAGGACACCTTATTTCACAGCTCAGTACTGCTTTCAAGGTTAGAGACGCCGGGGGGGGGGGGGGGGGGGGGGGAGGTGGCGGCGGTGGTGGATGGGTGGGTGGAATGCTTCAAAGAGTATCTGCAATGTGGTTTTGTACCAAGAAAGATTCTTAACTAAGGTGTGATGTAGATTAGAGAGATGAAGACGAAGCAATGAACAAGAATAGAAAAGGTCCAAAGGTTTTCAAAATCGGTCATCAATATAAAACTGAGCATCTCCAAATGGTGAACATCAAATCAATTTTTTGAGGGAAAAGATGGGATATCTTTTTATTACTCAATTAAAAGGAGCATCCCCAAAGGAGAAACCAGGGGTCTCACCGTTGCACAATAAAAATTAGAAAAAGAAGAAAAAAAGAAAGAAAAAAACGAATCCAATAATGAAAGCTACTGGAACCAGCAATGCTCCAAGCCTTTTCCTGCAATTCTGGCAATGACCACCCTTTTCACACTTCCTTCAAGACTGCTCCAAACCTGGAATATATCTCCCCCAGTCCATCAATGAATTTGTGATGCTTATCCACCCATTTTCCCAATAAGGTCTCCTATTTTGGAATATGAGAGCCATAGACACCTACTAACTGCCTTGGGGATCATGTCTCCGTCACCTTCCTTTCTTAGATTTATAAACCATATCCACATTTGAGATGCCCTGTCTGTAAGGTTACCACTCAATGTTGTCCTTCTCCAAGTGATGCTCAACACCATTAAGCTCTCCAAGGAGTGCGTCAACCTCTATCTTCTCAGATTCCAACAAATTCCTTTGCATTAGATCATCCTCATCACTTGACGACTCTCAATGGGACAGTAAAGAATCCTTGAGCCACCTAGTTGTCTAAGGGTGCGTTTGGTTCCACGATTACAAAATTGATTCTATAGGAATCTGCGATTACAAAACTGATTCCGTAGGAAGCTGACTTTCTCATCTTTTTGAAATCGCAGCTTTTGACATTATTTGTCTGCAATCGTTGGTTTTAAAACTGTGATTGCAAAACTGTTTGGTTGCACGATTGCAAACGCAGCTTCCTGCAATCGCAAACGCTGCGCAATCGCGCAACCAAACGCACCCTAAAAGAAAGTAGCAACTCCATTGCCTGGTTTTTATGATTTATGGTATCGCTTCCTTGAAGTATTTTTAGCTTCCATTAACACTCATTGTTAGACTTGAGATATTTTGCTCTATCATAGTGGTTCATTCCTCAGTCTTTCACATATTTCTCACAAAAAAAAAAAATCTTTCACATCCCTCATAGTATCTACATAGTGATTCTAGTTCCACCAACAGTCTCCATAGCCATTTTCCAAAGCAGAGCCTTATCCATTATACCAAGTTCAAGAACACCCAGTTCATCTTTATCCTCATGGAAGCAGACATCTTCACACCTAATTATTCTGTCTTCTTTGAATATTTTCCAATCCTTTTTAAACCAATGTTATACAAAGTGGGGAAGTAGGCATCTAGGTGGAATTGGGCTCGGCCCTCATCTAAGGGATTATGTGGCTGTAGGTTTAAACATGCATTAGGCGGTTAGCCAGTGTTTACTGGGGATTAAACTAGTTTAATCAATTAATTTGATTTTTTTTCCTTATCCTCCCTATTTTGTTGCATTTATTTTATTTATTTGTATTTTTAATATTATATATAAAATTTACTTCATTATTGAAAATGATCTATTAATTCCCACTTAACTGATTAGTACCTTGGCTGCCTCTGACCGCTCAAGCATTGTCTAAAACACCTGTGGAAAATAAGAAACACTGAGAAGAAGAATATTGATAAGCTAAAAAATACAGCTTCAAGAGGATCGTCCTTCCTCCGATGCTCAAATATCTTATTTTTTAACCAGAGAAAAACGTTCCATCAATGGATTCAAATCTTCTTCTTGAGTTTGTTATTGTTAGGTAGTCCTAATTTCCTAAGCTCCTACTTTCTTCGGGATCAACACGAAAAATGTTCTCCAACTAAATGATAGTAAAGCCTCTAAGCAACTCAATTAAATATTAACAATCGCATACCTAAATCTAATGGCTACAGTTGCTCCTGACATATATAGAAATTAGACCATGATGGCCACAAAGGTTACAGATCGAAGAAGGTGCCTTCTCCATGTTAATGTTTTTATGTCAAAAGTACGTGTTTAAAATAAAATTAGTGTTCACTGTTTTTTACAATAAATTCAATTTCAAAGTTTGGGTTCAAAATAATCTCCCCATGGTCAGACGAAGTATTCAATGTGTTTGGGCTAATATATAAAAATGTAGAATCTTAGTTGTTGGGTTTCATGCGTTCCTCGTGTAGATCATTATGCTCCTAATTAGTATTGATGAATTATTTAGATTATTCCATCATATTATGACGAGGCTATTTTCTCACAATGATGCTGGTGACTATAATTGTATTATTTATCTGCTTGGTTTCGTCCATGTTTGGATCTTTTTCCTCACTTTGATTCATCACTTTTTATTTAGTTCTTGTACTTGAATCCACAACTTTTTTAGTCTCCGAACCTGCATAAGTCTTTGCATCTCATATTCGGTGTATATAATTTGCAGTGTATGACCTGAATACCTGATATATTGTATTTAATACAGTGAAGCCTTTCATCTACTTTTTGTGTTTATCTGACATATTATGTTAAATGTTACTTACCATGCAGGTTTTATGGGTTGGATTTGACAAGCTAGAGCTTGGTCCATCCTCCTCCAAACGGGTGCTTTTAACTGGATACTCCAATGGCTTTCAAGTTCTGGATGTTGAGGATGCATCAAATGTTCATGAGTTGGTCTCAAAACGTGATGGTCCAGTTACATTTTTACAGATGCAGCCCACACCAGCAAAATCATTGGATGGTCAAGGATTTAGAGGATTGCATCCTTTGCTGCTGGTTGTTGCTGGAGATGAAACAAATGGTTTAGGTACAGTTCAAGGTGGCCGATTGAGTGGGTTGATTAGAGATGGAACTGGTGAACCTCAAGGGGGTGATTCCATATCAACTCCTACAGTTGTCCGGTTTTACTCGTTAAGGTCCCACAACTACGTGCATGTTCTTAGATTTCGATCTGCTGTATATCTTGTTCGGTGCAGCTCTCAAATAGTTGCTGTTGCTCTTGCAGCTCAAGTAAGTAGGATTACTGATCATTTATAGGTCATCGATATTGTAGTGGAAGCAGATATCTAAAGCACATTTTGCCTCCTTTATTTGACAACTCTTTTCTTATTCATCGCAGATATACTGCTTCGATGCTGTAACTCTTGAGAATAAGTTTAGTGTGCTGACATATCCCATGCCCCAAGGAGGACAGGGACCTGGTGGGGTCAATATTGGTTATGGTCCAATGGCTGTGGGGCCAAGGTGGTTGGCTTATGCATCTAATAATTCACTGTTGTCAAACACTGGGCGTCTGAGCCCGCAAAACCTTACCCCTTCTCCTGGTGTTAGTCCGTCAACCTCTCCAAGTAGTGGGAACTTGGTTGCTCGTTATGCAATGGAGTCCAGCAAACACTTGGCGGCCGGAATAATTAATATCGGTGACATGGGATACAAAACATTGAGCAAATATTGCAATGAGCTCTTACCTGATGGTTCTACTTCCCCTGTATTATCTCACTCAAGCAGAAAATCTGGTCGATATCCATCAATAGTGCATCAGAGTGAAGTAGATAACGCGGGGATGGTTAGTTCCAATATAATAGAGCTCCATAAGTGAAATGAATGACCAAAAATATAATTCATTCTTATCAATGAGTTATTTTCTAATATAATTTACAATTATCACCTTGCAGGTTGTTGTGAAGGATGTTATTTCGAAAGATGTTATTGCGCAGTTTAGAGCTCATAAAAGTCCAATATCTGCACTTTGTTTTGATCCCAGTGGTACCCTCTTGGTAACTGCTTCTGTTCATGGAAACAATATAAATGTCTTTCGAATAATGCCATCTCACATGCAAAATGGTACAAGCTCTGGACGTTATGATTGGACAACATCACATGTGCATCTTTACAAGCTGTATCGTGGGTTGACGACAGCTGTAAGTAGCATACACTTATCCCATGCTGTGTTTATGTTTTAAGATATTGTTCTATTGGTTCATATTTGTTGCTTCCTTCTTTTGGTGGCAGGTCATACAGGACATTTGTTTCAGCCATTATAGTCAGTGGATAGCAATTGTTTCATCTAGGGGAACATGCCATATTTTTACATTATCTCCCTTTGGAGGTGAGGCTGGTCTTCAAACTCAAAGTTCTCATGGTGATGATCTAATCCTTGTTCCAAGTCTTACCTTGCCTTGGTGGTCCACTACATCATTGGTGATGGATCAACAATTTCTTCCACCCCCACCTCCGATTACCTTATCTGTTGTGAGTAGGTTAAAAAATGGTAATTCTGGGTGGCTCAATACTGTCAGCAATGCAGCTGCATCTGCAACAGGAAAGACACCTGTACCGTCTGGTGCTATTGCTGCTACTTTCCACAATTCTGTGTATCGGAATCTTCGGAAAGTAAACCTGAAGGCCAATTCTTTGGAACATCTTTTGGTTTACTCCCCATCAGGTCATGTGATCCAACATGAACTTATGCCATCTTTGGGTATAGACTGTTGTGATAATGGCTCTAGAATTGGGTCTAGCCCTCTCTCACAAGTTTCAGATGAAGAGTCAAGGGTAATAGTCGAACCAGTCCAGTGGTGGGATGTTTGCAGAAGATTGAATTGGCCGGAGAGAGAGGAATGCATTTCTAGTATTTCTCTTGATAGAGGAGACTTTGGTGAGATGGGAATGGATACTTCAGACTGTGAAGATAATGACTGTAAGTCTTCAACATCATCCAACAATAGTTTGGCTGGAAAAGACTTGTTAAAACCTCAAGAAAAATCCCACTGGTATCTCTCCAATGCAGAAGTGCAAATTAGCTCAGGGAGGTTACAAATATGGCTGAAATCGAAGGTATCAGACTTCCTGTTTTTGCAATCTCCTGGTGTCTTTTTTAACATTGGGTGTTACTTTTTTTTTGGTTTCAGATTTCCTTCTTTACAATGTTATCCTCGAAGGTTGGTGAAACAAGTAATTATGGTGGTGGTGAGATTGAAATAGAGAAGGTTCCAGTCCAGGAGATTGAAATAAAGAGGAAGGATTTGCTGCCTGTTTTTGAGCACTTCCATAGAATTCATTCAGATCAGAATGACAAGTAAGGATGTTGATCTGCAGTCTGTGCTTGGCATTCAGATTTTCATAATATCTATATGGGGTTCTCTTGAAACTTTAGATTTTAATTTTGCAGAATATATACCTGCATTAAACTGAAAGGGAATATGACACTGAACAGGAATCTACATGGAAAAAATAACAATTTGTCTATCAAATTGCTATAAATAAAATATTGTTGATGTTGGTTAAGATAATTGTTCTCATCCCTCGATATAAGCCTTAGATCCCATGTGGTTGGTAGTATTCTATGGTGGATTATGGTTCTGTCATGATATTCTATGGATGTGAAAATTCACTATTAGGATTGTGGAAATTGTTGAAGCATTTTTGTGCTCCACTGGATTCAAAATTAAGGTATGTGAAAAAGATAGGGTGAAATCATAGTGCCACCAAATTGGAGGTATTCTGAGAATGGAGAAGTATTCCTTGGTGTTATTTTTATAATGGCCATTATACCACCAAACCTCCTCTTGGTAGGATGATAGTGGTAGAGGTACCCCCTCCTTAGTGAGTAGTAATAAAAAAAAGGCCATTGTACTGTTTAAAAGATAGATAACATTAGCCAAACAATATTAAGCTTTGTATCCTTCATCAAACAAAACACTCTTTTAACTATTTTAATAGACAAGTTGTACTGGTACTAGTCACTCCTTACAAATATGATATAACCATTGATTGATTTTGCCATTATATGTACATGAGTGCTAGTCACTCCTTCATGAACTAAACGCTAAGTGATTATGTACATGAGTGCTAGTCACTCGACTCACTCCTTCATGAACTAAACGCTAAATGATTATGTGTAGGAACTCACTAGTTAATCAAACAGTCCCAAGGAATCTAGATGCTTGGTAGAATGATTGTTGTTGACATAAAAAAATGATGTCACGAAATAAACAGCGCCTTATTGTAAAACAGATGGAAAACTTGGATATAGGAGTAATATCAAGTTGTTATAAAACTAGATCAATCATCATATTTTATTTGTACATAATTTTTTTTACATTTTTAAAAGACTTTATCTTCTATCTTCTGAAAGAAACATGCAGTAGTCATTAAGAGTTTTTTTTCTTCTTTTAGTACATTATTCTATTATTTTCCATGGGCATTTGGGTAGAGGAATAGGGGAGGAATAGGTGGGAATAGAGGAGAATAACAAAAAAAAAGTGTTTGGGTAGAGAGAATAAGTGGGTATAGCTATGCAGAATGAGGTGAGAATAAGTTGATATTTGCATTTTAAGTCCCCCCCCATGTAATTATATTATTCCTCTATTAGTATAAGGGGACTCACCTATAAAATCACATGTCATTATATCAAATCACATATCATTACCTCTTATACATCGATGGGGCCCATATGTCAAATCAACTTTTTACACATTATTCACATTTTATTTTTCATCAACCAAATACTTCAACCTTTATTATTGCGTTTCCTAACGAGAATAACTGAAAACACAACCAAACAGAAAATCACTTATTCCATAGATAAAATCAACAACTCTTGGAATAGGTATAAATTCCAGAATAGTTTATGCCTCTATCCAAACGAGCTCTTAGTGTTTATGATTGACCATCTTGTAAGGAAAATTAGCTCTTTTTTTTTTTGGAAGAAAAAGGAAAGCAGGAGAACACCCAATTACAAAAACATAAATCCAATAGCCCAATAAAAACCACAAACCATTCACACGGGCCGAATGGGACGAATTAGAAGAGGTATCCACCGCCCACTCCAACATCCTTGCCACTTACAAAACAAAAAACTACTCCTAAATTACAATCCGACCCCTTAATACAATAAGAAGCCCTGACACACAGACTCTCAATTATTTTCTATGTACAATGTTGACCCATTGAAGATAACCTCGTTGTGCATTTGCCAAACGGCCCACGCCACTGTCGGCACAAAACACTAAGATATCTTCGCTTTCACAATTCTATCACCGGTCGGTCTCAACTTCTTCCTGCCGACCACATTCTCTTTAAAGTGTTCAAATTCACCCCATTCCCTCTAAATTGTTGGGAAAAATTAGCTTGTTTTTTGTTGTTGAGTTTGTCTTCCTCAAACTGCTCACAGCTTACCTCCTCAGATTGTTGTTGAGAATTTACATCTATTAAGAGTTATCTAGCAGTGTGGAGATCCATAGCTCCAAAAGTTGAGTTTTCCATCTGTTCACTTGATCAATTGGAATTGCATCCCTGTCCACCTGGTGGTGTTCCACGTTGGTGGGAATGCTACCAGTAAGTAGTGCCTCCAGGCCACATTTGATTGTGTTGTAGGCACCATGGTGGTGTGTCTGTCTACGTGACACACCACCAGGCAGGCCACAAGAAGTTTTCCTTGTGGCTCGTCACAGGTGGTCCAGTCCCTAATTTGACACATGATATTTGATGTGGAGATTAAGATATATACGTGGAGAAACTTCCATATAATAATAGAGAACTCTAAAGGGCGAAAGTCGTGAAGTGGTCCAACATGTACAATGACTTATTTTAGTTACACCAAGTTAAAAACTTTGAAGGTTGTTCAAATGCTCTGAAGTTATTCAGATAACTGTGGTAAACTTGGATAACATGCAATATATGACATATGAACTATATATTAGTTATGAATTTAACCCTTTTCAATGTGTGGATTTATCCATAAAAAGTGGCTACATGCTACATATTAGTTTTGAATTGATCTGTCCTCAGTGTATTGAAGCATCCATAAAAAGTGGCTAATGGGTCAAAATTTTGAAAAATAAACTGTTACTAGTTTTGTTTTTCACCAATCTATGGTTATAAATTCCAAATATGTAAACTTTGTTTTCTTTCTTTTGTTAAATAAATATTTTTCCAGGTTAAATCTTCTCAATTCGCAGAACTGCCCCCTTGGTGAATGGTACATTTGCTCAGAGTTGGTTTGGTAAAACTGTTTTTATCATTGAGTCTCAAACGGCAGGTTCTGTTTACTGTTAGAGAAGGCCCTGGGGATATAACCTTGATATTCCTGATTTCCTTCATCATCTAGTATTTATCACGACCTGCCTTTCTTCTGGCAACGAATTATTTATTGTTGCCTCAAAAAGAACATAATAAAACAAATATTTTGAATTGCTCACATGTACTTAATGTAATTTTCTTGATGTTTTGGAGGCCTTTCATGTGAAGTCATGAAGATTGGTTGATCTAAATTGATTTCATTACATAGGGGCATTGATGGGGGTAGATATTCAATTTTCCCATCTTCAGCAACCCAGCTACCTGGCAATAAATTCATGGAAGAAATCGTTACTCGGCCCTCTAGACCTGCATCTGTTTCATCGGGTGACAGCTTAAATGTTGGTAAGTATCATACATTATTAGTTAAGGAACTGCATAGTCATCTGCATTTTCTTAGGTGAGCACATCTTGTAATGTCTCTTCTAACGCACATTATATTTATTACACATTTAATGCTTCAAGACAGAGCTTAGACATTGGTAAAGTTTTTATTACTTTCATTTATACTAGAAGCATCATATTTACCGGTTCTTCAAAAGGCTATTCCTTGCTTTCATCTGTGAATTTCAATTATTATGTTAGTGCTGATGCTCAACCTGTTGGAGTTTTTCTTTTGTTTCTTATTTGCTATAGCTAGAGATGCACTTCTGAAATTTGTTTATGATTTCTGCATTAGGGAGTTCCTGTCGACCTGCCAAGATGCAGTCAGTGGAGAATGCAAATCCTCGTGCGCATATGAAGAACCCAAATTTGATTGGCCATAGCATGAACCACGTGGATGGTAAAATTAGAGGGTTTTCTGTATCCCAGCCAAATGGCCTGACTGGTAAGCCTGGCCATGTGGATGGTAAAGGTAGAGGGTTTTCTGTATCTGCTTTATCCCGGCCAAATGGATTGACTGAAGAGCCTTGCCAAAATGGTGCATCTTCTCCATCCAAAAATTCCCACTATGGTGATTCACCCTTGGATCATTGTGTTTTAGATGGAATATCCTCTTTGGACAATAGCCCACCTTGTGTTGGAAAATCCACTGGAGGTCACTCTATAAACAGTGAAGTTGTTAATGAAGTCTCAGATCCATCTAGTGCCAATCATTACTCTTCAAGTGCAAACATCTACGAAGATAACTCATCTACAGATTCACTTAATCAACAGGGTTTCGTGCAGTATTTTCAGGAGGGCTATTGCAAAGCATCAGAACTTGATGATTGTCATGATCCGACTGAAGCTGTGACTGATGCAGACAGCAATAGCAGTCACTGTGATAAAGAAAAGGTTGAGGAAGATTTGGACAATGATGACATGTTGGGCGGTGTATTTGCTTTTTGTGAGGAAGGTAGAGACTTTACCCACCCATCAAAATTATTTTTTTCTTCATCCAAAATAAAGAAAAAAAATGGAAATAAGGGAGAGAGAGAAAAAGAACAGCCTAATTAGATAAGGTGATTGGTCAAGTCATTATCTCAAAATAATCAAATGGCTAAACATTAAATTAAGTTGTATGGGTAGCAGTCCAATTCATGAATTCCTATTTTTGTTGATATATTCTTCTTCAAATGATGGCCCTATATATGACTTTTTATTTGGTATCTTTACGCAGGTTGATTGGAAGTTAATATGAAGAAACTCCAGAATCATGCCACTTTCCTCTACCATTTGCATCTCACTCTCTTTGCCTTGTGGGTGGTTTCGCACTTGGAGTTTCCTCTTTCAATAAAAAAAATTCTCCTAGGGAGGTCAAAAATGTTAATCCATTGAGTTCTATTTGTCTCGGTAATTGGCATTTGGAGTAAATCGGTGGCAGAATTAACACAAGAACTGATGCGAGGGCCAAAATTTACAGTTGTATATAGGTGAAAGGGTCGAATTGGATATTCACCAGAATGGCTGCCTCTCCCACTCTCTCTTGTACATTTTGTAGATAGGGGATTCTTAACCCCTGGGCTGTGCTGCTGAGGACTCTCATAAGTACTGCGTTCGTTCTCTATCTTTTGATGGAAATTTCATCTCGCCTGGTTGCTGGTATGTACAGAATGAAAAGCTGATTATTGGTGATATTGCTATCTAGATGGAATGAGTGAAGTTATTGTCCATTCTAAATTTGTTATTAAATGTGTTGAGGATCGGGCCATGATCACTACCTTTATTATGTGATTGTATCAGAAAAAAATATTCATCTGTGAAAAGAAAAGTGAACTAGAGGGGGAAAAAAGTAAAGAAAAGACCTGGTTGTGGTTTATGAATTTGGAAAATATTGTGATGCATTCATCTGTTTCTGGTTATGAGTGATTGTTGTATGTGGAACATGAAATGAGTGGTAGGACTTCATTTGTCTGAAGTTGGGTTTTTTCTTGCAAGCACAATGCAGTAGGCCTTCACATGGAGGCCGGATCCGATCAGTATTGAATCCGGTCAATTCGGTCAGTATCGAACATGACATTCATTTAATCGAACGCATAACATATGAATTGAATTACTATATCAATTGTTTAATGTGTATTTGACTCTCTTATTGGATTCAACTAGTTATTGGAGAAAATATGAATTTTTAAGTATCATCACTATCTAATAAGAGAGTAAAATATATCCAATAGGAGAGAAATATATATCCAACAATTGATTGTATAGTTTGATTTATATGTTGTGCAATTCGATTAAAGAGGTATTCAGTTCGATTCTGGGCTCCTTAACATGCATTGGATAGAGAAATCGTGGTCTAAGTTTTGCTTGAGGATAATATTACATTCAGCCCCATTTTCAGTCTCAATTACAGTCTACATGTGTTTCAAATTTTTTAAAAATAGTATAACTCATCTAATGAGGTACATGTTCTTATAAAAAAATGAAGCATGTATTTTAATGAATTGCATGGATGTATTTATAAAAAATGTAAAAAAATTCTTTCGAAACATATCTTATTAATGTCGTTAATTTTTTATCGATGCATATAGGGCTGAAAATGGATCTCGGTGTAACAAGGCACACCCAAATTTACAATAGGAATGTAATTAGCGGCACCCCATGAAAGTGGCTTTCTATACTTCATTAGAAACCTCCAGAAGTCGAATTTCCCATGCAAAAAGCAGCTTATAAATCGGATCTTTGTAGATGAAGTTATAGCCAATTTATGAACAAATGCACAAGCCAGTTGGTCAACCCAAAAATTAACTGTTAAAGATCTCCATAGATTAATTACTCCTTTGCCGAGTGAGCTGAGGATATCAATGGTTTCTCCCACATCATTTATGTGGAAGACCAAATTTACATACAAGTGAATTAGGAATAAAGCTATATACGAATACCGAAATCAAGCCTGAATATGATACATGATGGGCTTAGTTGCAGAATCTCATCGGCCCATAAGGTTACCCCATTAGCAAGCCCACGGTAAGGTAACGACTCTCGGCCTAGCGGGTCCGATGAAGGGATGGAACCACCCATCACGAGAAGCCCATGAAATGCTGGTCGGGCATCAGGTGAGGCGGTTGCCTGACCATGATTGGAGGGACTTATCTTTCACCCGACCTAAATGGGATGACCAGACGCGGTGATTTAAGCTATCCCTACATGGCTCGACCACAGAGCCCGGCCTGATAGAGGAGATGCGCTTATACATCCACTTCGCGAAGATAATGGAAACTACAAAGAATATCCTCTGACACACTAGTGGCGGGCAGTTGTCAAGAGTTTGTTATGCTCCAAGATCATACGTGGCAGCGGATCCCGATGCCACCTGGACAATGTCATATGTATTCATGTTAATCTCACTCCTAGGAGCGAGGACGGCACACACTCTTTGAGTATAAAAAGGAAGATCATCCCCAAGAGGTGAAAACACACACATTGATATTTCTCCTGCACAAACTCTCTAAGCTCGAGTAGACTTTCACTGAAACTATGACCACTGACTTGAGTATTGGAGGGACGTTATTTGACTCCACACTAGTGTGAGCAACAGGTGGTCGAAGCAGGAGATAAAGCTAGAAGACTTGTCGGTGGAGCCTCGACAACCTTGAAGAAAGGCCACACACGTCTTCAGATCTTACAACCAAAACCTGGATCGCTTAAAGGATCCGACCCAGTGGAGGAAGACCAAAATCCATCCCCCACAATTTATATAGATACAAACTACATACGTATTATATATACATATGTATGTATGTATGTATTTTGTGTGTGTGTGTACGTATATACAAACACGTGCATGCGCGTGTGTGTATTTTAGAACCATATGTTTATATTGTTGGCAATGTCAGTGACAAAACAAGTAGTATGAGTCTATCATATGTAATGGTTTGAAGTTCTAAAATGATAATTGTTGGAGAACTGTTGATTGAAGGGATATTATTGTATAGATACAAACTACATACATAGTAGATATACATATCAACATATGTATGTATGTACTTTTCGTGTGTGTGTGCATATATACAAACACACGTCTCTGTGTGTCCACATGCATGTATTTTAAAACCGTAGTGCTTATATTGTTGGCAATGTCTATGACTGTGTTTGATTGCACAATTGTAAAATTGATTTTAAATAAAAGTTAAGTTTAAAACTGATTTTGTAACAACTTTCTGCAAATCCAAAAACTATTCGAACTTGTTTCCTACCGGTCCTATGTTATTGACAAAAAAAATAGTATCAGTCATCGTAATGTAATGGTTTGAAGTATTTTAGTGATAATTATTGAAGAATAACTGTTGATTGAAGGGATATCGACACATGGTCACTCTCTCTTACATGTAGGTGATGCACATATTTGGTCCTATTGATTTGTTAAATATCCTAGACTTAATGTATTTTTAAATTGAGAATTGAATTTTGGAATTTTTTTAATTTAACTAAAATATTAATTTATGGGTTTTTTATTTTTAACTCCCCACAAACCATCATATTTAGCGATCGCTCCCTCACTTCTTCGTATTTGGGTTTTACTCCTCAGATTTAAAGGATAATTCATTTTTACTCCCTGCAACGGACCTATCTGTAAATTATTTATTTTCTTTTTTAGTCTCTAATAGGGAATAAAAAAGAATTATCCTTTAAATCTGGAGAATAAAATCCAAATACGAAGAAGTGAGGGAGCGATTGCTAAATATGATAGTTTGTGGAGAGTTAAAAATAAAAAAACCCTTAATTATTTTATTATCATTTTTCAAAATTTAATCAAGATTTTTTTTATTGTGAGTGGTTTTAATTGATGATTTTTTACATGAATTTTTATTAATTAGAAGCCGTTTTTGGAAAAGGTTGGAAAATTAAATTTATTAAAAAAACTTAGATTGTAATAAAGGAAAAATGCAAAAGTTCTCTAATATCCACATCCCCCTTGTTATTCTGAAATCCTTATAACCCCCTAAAAGTCTCTGATTAAACAAAAAAAAATCCCGAGTTAAATTACCATCAATTTAGGAAGAATATTTGTGGGATATTCCGTTACTTAATGTTACCTTGAAAATATATATTCGTATAACCCTCTAAAAGATTGTGAATATACATATCGACCCCTTATTTTTATAAATATCCATATAAACCCTTGAAATTACACTCTTAATTTATATCACCCCTTTTTAAAAAAAAAAAAACCGGTAGACCTGCTACTTCTTTAATAAAATAAAAAAAGGAGTACACGCCAGGAGAACAAACAAAATAAAAGAGGAAATACAAGAAGATAGGCTAAAAAACTTAAACTAGTCTCCTCCAAAGCTAAAAGGGCATAAATGTCAATAAAAAATGAGACTCTGACGACTCGTACCAATGCAACCCCGAGGACTCGTACCGATGCAACCCCATCGCAAAAGCATCCCCAAGATGCAATGAACCCCTTAGTGGTCTCCCATACAACAAATGCTGAGAAGCATCGTTGCTTCCAAGCCATATAGCGCACATCACCACGGGGTTGAGGATCTGATAGACTGCGCCCAAATTGTCCTCGAGTTTCGGCAAGACTCCCAAATGTGGTTTATATCATGGCAATCTCATTCGCTACCCGAAATAAAATGAAATTGGAGCCAAACTTCCTTGGAGAGGGGACAATCACAGAAGATATGTTTAACCGTCTCAACAAACCCACTACAAAAGATGCAAGAGGATGGATGAGTCTAAAGGGTGCCAACGCACTCTATAGGCCGTGGTCAGCAATCACTCTCGGAAGAGAAGCCATAAAAAGAATTTCACCTTCAATGGGGCTTTAATCCCTCAAATGTCATGTGACTTTCGAGTCATATGCGTGTCTATATCATGGAAGTCTCATTCGCTACCCGAAATAAAATGAAGTTGGAGCCAAACCTCCTTGGAGAGGGAACAATCACAGAAGATATGTTTAACCGTCTCAACAAACCCACTACAAAAGATGTAAGAGAATGGATGACTCTAAAGGGTGCCAACGCACTCTATAGGCCATGGTCAGCAATCAATCTTGGAAGAGAAGCCATAAAAAGAATTTCACCTTCAATGGGGCTTTAATCCCTCAAATGTCATGTGACTTTCGAGTCATATGCGCATTGAATGGGGAGTCAAAACGCAGCCACTCATAAGCAGAGTGAACCGAGAATCCGGCTGAGTATTGAAAATTTGCAAGCACGCAGTACACCATCGAGTATTGGAGAAACTCACTATCAATTAGTTGAGGAATAAGCAATATCCGTCAACCTCCGCTAGCCCCTGATGCCACCCAACATTCCTTGACTGCACTGTCTTTGTTGGAAGATACAGTAAACAAATGAGGGTACAAAGCTTTCAACAGGTTGGAGTCACACCATTGCCCAATTCCCAACGCACTGTAGAGAAAAACCTCCCCCAAACCATACATCGATCTCCAGATTTTGGAGGAGCAGAGAAGACGTGGGATGGACAATCGACCTACACGAGATCAAGATAAGCAGGGTGAAAGAACTTTCAACCACAACGATGGACGTCCTCGAATAAACTTTCATGCCCATTTATAAAGAAGGGCCCAATTGAGACCATCTAGATTTAAAATTCCGAGACCCCCACTACTCTTGCTAGCGCAGACTGCGTCCCAATCCACAAGATGAACTCCCTTGTGCTCTATGAAGGACCAATTTTGAAATTCTAAATAGGGATAACATAAATACCGGAATGCTTGAAAGTACAGTTTAAAGAAGCACCAACTTGCCGCACGAACTAAGCAATCAACCTACCCAGCCCGCCAAACGAGTTTCGAAGCAGTTCAGGAGGGAGACTAGTCTCTGTTGGCAAGAGGCTTCAAAGACAAAGGAAGGCCGAGATAGTTCAGCGGGAAGGAGCCAATGGGGCAGTCAAAGGCGACTGTCCGTTCAACAAGAGAGGAAGTAGACTTGTTAATCCCCATAAACATGTTTTTTTGCCAATTAACCTCCAGACCAGACAATCAACCGAATAGCTTGATAACAAACATCGCCCTGGTGATCGAGGCCTCGTCTCCCCTACAGAGGAGTGTCGTATTATCCGCGTATTGGACATGCGTTAAAGAGAATAGAGACCAACCATATTGCAAGGCTGTACATACGGCTAACATAGCTAACATACGGCTCAACGCATTAGTGATGACAATGAAGAGAAAGGGTGAGAGGGGGTCTCCTTGCCGTAGGCCACGATCATATCGCCGATCACACCGCTCAACCTGATCACCAAAACTTTTGAAATCAGCTTGTAAGTAGCGTTGATCACTCATCGGTCTGAAGTTAGAAATCTCTTCTACCCCCTGCTTCTAGGGATAAGAGCCATGAAATTTAAGTTAGGACAACCCAAACTCTATGAGCCATTATGAAACTCAGAGAACATATCGAATACATCCTGCTTCACCACATCCCAAAAAATTTGAAAAAAATATGGAGTTAAACTCATCTAGACCGGGCGCACTCTATCTCCTTCAACTCTAAACACGGACCGCTCAATTTCCATATCTGAAAAAGGTGCTTCAAGCGCCTAGATCTGGGAGTGCAAGAGCCTCTTAAGCTAATCGTCCACCCGTGGAATACGCTTCCTTGAATCTGCCTTAAATGAAAGCTTAAAGTGGTTGACTAGAGAAGATTGAATTTCCACCGTGTCCTCCGTCTGATAGCTATTCAGAGTCAGGGAAGCAATGCGGTTTGTCCGGCGTCTCTAGTTGGCCACCTTGTGAAAAAAGCAGATGTTGTCCCCTCGTTGAGCCACGTTGCTCGAGACTGAAGGCGCCACTTGGATTCCTCCATCGATAGAATTCTCAGCATGTTAACCTTCAAATGGGAGCGCTCAGCACGATCATCCTCATCAAGAAGACCACATTCCTCGAGCGTATCAAGAAAGGCAATGTTGAGAGAAATTACGTCCTTCGATGCATTTCTGCACTTCTTAGCATTACTTCCCCAACGTTTGAGAATGCCTTTCAGCCTTTTTAGCTTGAGAGCCAGACGCTTAGCACTCTGACAGGTCCAGTTGGTGAGCACCAAGAGTTAATGAACACATCCCTGAAGCCGTCCACTTTCATCCACCGATTCTCAAAGTGGAACTGAGATTGTCCAGGCCCACGACAATTTCTTCCATCGATAGAATTCTCAGCATGTTAACCTTCAAATGGGAGCGCTCGGCACGATCATCCTCATCAAGAAGACCACATTCCTCAAGCGTATCAAGAGAGGCAATGTTGAGAGCAATTACGTCCTTCGATGCATTTCTGCACTTCTTAGCATTACTTCCCCAACGTTTGAGAATGCCTTTCAGCCTTTTGAGCTTGAGAGCCAGACGCTTAGCACTCTACCAGGTCCAGTTGGTGAGCACCAAGAGTTAATGACATCCCTGAAACCGTCCACTTTCATCCACCGGTTCTCAAAGTGAAACTGAGATTGTCCAGGCCCATGACAACCTCCGAAGATTAAAAGAGGGCAGTTGTCCGAAACCACTCTCGGTAGACCTTTGAGATCACAAAAAGGGAAAGTCTCCTCCTAGTCACCATTCACAAGTGCCTTATCAAGCCTCGCCAATGCAGGCACACCACATAAGATGCTCCATGTGTATGCTTGGTTAGAGAGGGAGGTCGATCAGGCCCTCCTCTTCTATACAAGACGAAAACTCTTTCTTATCTCCGGAAACCTCACTAGGTCTATCATGATCGTCCACATATCTAGTGACATTGAATAAGGGTCATGGAGCAAAGAAAGAGATGCATCTGAACCCCCAAATTCATTTTTCGAGCCATCGAGGTGTGAAGGCCCCCTTCAGAAGCTGGGAACATACCCACCTAGCAATGCCATCTGAGCCCATTTGATTGGCCTACAACCCCTGGCCCATAGAACTATGATAGCTAAGGATATTGCCCAAGGATGAGCCACCCGAAAGCGACCCACTTCATCCCCAAGGTCTGACCGTTACATTGGAAGGGCCCACACGATTTGCCAATAAATTTCGAGCAAGGGGGGCCACCTCGATAGTAGATCTGCCTCCATATTTGATCTTTCTCGTACCTCTCTGTTTCTTTCATACGCGCAAAACCGAGAAGTGGGTCTAAAGGCAGAGAAAGGAAGAGGGGCTGACCTTGGAAGAGACCCTCCATCCGACGCACAGTCCAAGGCTGAAAGAGCATTTGGAGGCAAGGGAGCCGATGTGTGACAGACTGTGTTCCAACCGCCAGCCATCTCGGGCCCCCCATTGCTCTGACCAGCCACCTGACTCGTCGAAGGATGGAAATTGTCAGAGCTGTTGACTGGGATGAACCAACCCCAACATTGGACTGCGAGCCCCACTCCCGTCCTTGCTACCTGGAGAGGAGGCTCTTGAGAAAAATGTATAAAAATTCAGATTATCATATATGTTCAACAATATAGACAAATTAGTTCTTGATAAATCCTGTCATACGACAGATAAGATAAATTTTAGAATTTATTTCATAGGTTTTGGAAGGTTTTACATTGGCCAGCATTATCAACTAATACAGCACCTGTCCTTTAGAAATATGTACTAATTAGCAGAATTAAAATTAAGATGTAGAGAACATCAACAATAACCATGTAAAAACTTTGCACCATTATATATCTCAATCTGAAACAATCTAATGCCACAATTTCTTTTATTGCATCGTAAAAACATCCAACAATTGGTAAAAATCAATAAATATGCGTCAGACTTCATGTCTCTTTGGTGCAGCCCTGTGAAATTGAGCCAGAAACAGTTAAAATGAGATCAAATAACTCAAACAATATGATGGTTAATTGAAGACTAGCTAAGGAGTTTAAATATTTTATTCATACAAGTACACAAATGACCCCAAAACACAAGAAAGGGAAAGCTGAAAGCATATGTACCTCTGCATCCTTTGTGGAGAAGAATTTTCTTCTGACAGAACAACATTCACATCAATTTCCATCTATAATTCAGCAGATGATAGAGAAGATTGTGCAAATAAGTTGTTGACCCAGAAGAATTCTTCATCAGATCAGAGTTGTAGATTTTTTTGTCACCAGGTTCTAACTATGAACACGTGGACAAAAATTGTGGTGGAGAAATTATTTCAGGACAGAGAATAGATCAACTAAATAATAATAATAATAATTGAATATATGCTATACGTATTAATTGAATGTGGAACTGAGATATGCAAGTCCTACTGAGCATAACTAGGAAGGAATATGTGTCAACTTTTTGGAGATTCCATGTTGATGGACACCAACTATATTGTGTACAATATCTGTAATATTAGGAGATGAGTGATGCTAAAAAATTAATTCTATCAAAGTTAAAATCATCATTTACCAGCAGTCATTTCATTCAAAATCAACATGCTTTACCAAATAGAAAAGGAGCAGGGAAGGCGCTAGATTTTAGCTGTCAGACTTGAAAAATCCAAATCATGCTGATGTGCCATTTTCCGTTATTGCTAATGAAAAGTTCGGTTTACACGCGTGGCACTGATTCATTTGAAGAATCAGTCAATCAGAGCTGGTAAAATTATTTTTCCTCTATTTCTATCTGTTTAACTTACACTCAATTCATTTGGATTAGGCCGTGGAGCATTTAGGCAGGTCTCGTTCCATGTATCTACCAAACCCCCCCCCCCCCCCCCCCCCAAAAAAAAAAAAAAAACTGTCCAGAAATAGCGAGCCAAGAAAAGAAAGAGAAATAGCCAGTAGAAGAGGCATCTACTGTAGAACAAGCAATGGATCAGCAAAATCGTACTCCTCAATTACAAACTTACAATATCTGTTAAGTTTAGCGTCCTTATGTTGAAAGTGTCAAATTCCTAGAAGGCCAATTGATTGGACCGAGTAGTTACCACCTACGAGGCCAATTGTCCTCCCAACTGAACAGTTCAAATACCATAGACATGTCAGATCCAAGAGGGTCACCACTCACCAGCAGTCACCACCAATTTCTGGTTTACCCATCTTGGAAATGTACAATAAAGCATGAAAAATAAGAGTATAATATGAGGATACACCTTTTTTGCTTTAAAAAAAGAATTATATTGTACTACTTTGTTTGTTTGGAGATCCCTTGTCTCCTTTTGTTCGGGGGCTTTTAATCTATACAAGTTCCTATATCTTCTCAAAAAACAAAAAGAATCTTATGCCATGAGACAAGCAAACCAATAACTTGATCTAGAATGTTGATATAACTAATATAACTTGAAATGTGCCGTGGAAAAAATCATGATACCATTTTAAGGATGATGGTCACGATAAAACACTACAAAATGAATAGTTGCATATGAAACACCATGATTTTGCATGCAAAAACTGGGGTTGAAAAAATCATGATAACCATTTGAAGGATGATGGTCACGATAAAACACTACAAAATGAATAGTTGCATATGAAACACCATGATTTTGCATGCAAAAACTGGGGTTAGCTTTGTGCAGCCTAATAAGCCACTAGATGAAATTTGGAGTTCCATCCCCACATGGAACAACTTGAAGGCAGAGATGTGAGATCCTTCTTTCTTCCAGTACAACTTTTTGCCATCTATTTCGTCCTTGCAAAATCTCAAGAAAAGATCAAAGATGGGGGTGTACTGGCAAATTTGATCGACTGGTAGCATCAATCGACCTCTAGGAGACAAGGGAATTCCTAATGTCCTCCATCTGTGAACCATAAACCCAGATGAAAAGCGCGCTAAGTCTCACAGAGTTCTGGACTGTCTTGCAAGCTTCTAAGCAATCTCTCATAGAAAAAGAACCAAGGAAGCAATTATTGGCACCAACAAATTGCGCCAACAGGTACAAAACTACCTACCATTTGGCTCTCTACAAACCCCACTTTGATTCATCCTCAACCTGCTCACCACACAAGTGGTAGGAGTGTACTGGAAGTGCGGAAAAAATGACATTGTTCCTTTGTATGTCACAAAAGTGAAAGTCTCTGGAAGGCTCTCCTTTAATAAGGTCTCTCAAATGATGCTCCCTTGAGCCTATCTTCGACGATCTACAAGAAAACCAGAACCTCTATGGTAATCAAGGGAAAAATTTTGATGACCCGAATTCCTCACCCCGCAGGAGGAGACCATACATGGCTCCAAAATACCCTATTCTTCATAACTAGCATTGTCAATGACAAGGTGTGTATAAGGATCGTGGACTCTAGAAGCTGTGAGAACATAGTGTCCCAAGTTGTCGTGACCATGTTGAAGCTATGCACTGAACCACACCCCCTCCCATATTCCCTAGCATGGTTCAAGAAAGGAGCTAAGGTACGCGTGACCAAATGGTGTCACATCCGTTTCTCCATCAGTGCTTACAAGGATGAATGCTTTTGTGGTATTGCCCCCATGAATGTGAGCCACATACCACTCATGTGTCCATGACAGTATGATTGCAAGGTATGTATGAAGGGCACGATAACACATACTCTTTTGTGTTCAAAGGCCATCATTTTACTCTTCATCTCTCGCAAGAATTTCACAATGGTACCCAAGGAGTCGACTACCCTCAACTATTCGCACAAACCATAGACATCATGACTCCCCTCTTGGAAGAACATATTCCAAGTTTGAGGATAAACACTTCCAAAATAGGGACAGATGATACATTTGGAAGAAAACAAGGAAGACTTGACAATACATTCTAATAGTTGACACCCAGTTCGTAAAGGATCCAACCAAAGACTAGACAATTAGAATGCATTTTAATTGTCTGCCGAAGCTAGGATGACATAAAATGCATTCCAAGTTTCTAACAATTGGGCACATGAAGAACATATCAAATAAATTTTGAATTTCAAGATATGAATTGCACACAAAGATTTTCCCAGATATTTGCGCAACAGAAATGAGAAGATTGTAGATGACGTGGTGGTGGCAGGAAAGAAGAAAATCGACATTTTTCTCTCAGGAGAAGACCACTGAATCCACAAGGGAGAAAAAGATCACCTCTTCTTTTGGGATAAATCCTTGAGTCCACAAGGAATCTTTTAATCTACAAGGAAAAAAGTATAATAAAACAAATTTTATTCATTCCCTCAGTCCACAAGAAGTCCTTGAATCCACAAGGAAAAAAAAATAAAACAAATTTGATTAATTTTGAATTATGTGTTTTACAATGAAGGTGGAACCTCTATTTATAGGCCACAATTGGATAACAAAATCTTATCTTAAAAATTCTCAAAAAAAATCTAAAAATTCAAAAGATCCTAACAACTTATTCAAATTTAAATACTTAAAATTTAAAATATAATCCTAACCGTGCAAGGGTGATTATTGGCATAATCCATCCTACATTAGTTTTCCCCTGCATGAAAAGAACTCGTCCTCGAGTTCAAAAGAAAAGGAACTTGAGCCATCCAGAGGTTGATATTTGATGTAATCAAATATGCCAATTGGAGATATTTCATTGCATGGAAAAATCTGGACCAAGTCTACTTCGTCAAAAATTTTATTTTTGCAATTCTTGTGTGACGTCCGATTAGTTTTTGCAATCCGTGGAATTTTTTTAACCCCCCCCCCCCCCTTCATAAGAGTTAGCCCTTGATTCATCTTGACATTCAATAGGAATCACTCCCGTCACTTTGGTTGTTCCATTAATCATGTTTACATCCAAAGAAACAGGCGTCGGGTTGGACATGGATGGTTTTTGAGAGGAGTCAAAAGAGCTTTTGGACACTGTATGTATCATTGACTTCTGCAGTAGCAAAAATAAAGTGAAACCCCCAATGATACATACAGTGTCCAAAACCCCAAAAAAAAGGGATTAGTAATTCAAGTATACAAAAATAAAATATGCATAGCAATTCCAAAGATGTACCGATTTCTGATTGAACAATAAAAATTGATTGACAAAAAGCACACCAATGATTAAAGAAGCACCAATAAATTGACTTAATGGATCCAGAAATCGAGTACAAGGAACAAAAAAAACCTACCTTGAATGAGTTGTACAAGCAGTAATGAAGAACTATCGACTGTGGAATTCCATTGGAGAGCAAATGTTTTGAACACTCGTGTTTCATCATGCCCATCAAGATTCAGATAAAATAGGTGCATCTTGAGGAACATCATACCCAAGCTTCCACAACGTTCCAATCACTCTCTCCACATGCCGCCTCATCCCAGCCTTCATATATGCCTTGTACATTATGACATATGTCCGTTTGACACGCCAGAGATTCAACCTATCCATCTGCATAAGTACCCCGTGCATATCCTCAAACCGGTCTTGCGCAGCATACATCACCATCTGGCAGTGGTAGAGCGACCGGCACATCCTCCACCTGGCCGCCTCCGCCCGTCTCGTGAATGCAGCGAGCCGGTCCACCGCATCATTATGGTAGTACCCTGAAACGATAGCCCGCATAACACCCATTGCCACGACCACCGTATTATGATCCAACGCCTCTTGTATCAACTCCTCCATCCCCTCCATCAAGCCCTCCTGTGCATAAACCCGTATCAGCAGAACATTCAGCCAGGGCCTATAATCCTCTTTGGGTATCAGCGCCATCAACGCCTCAATCTTCCTAATCTTCTCAGGGTCCACACTCTTGCAGTAACTGCATATCATTGTCCGTATCAAATGAATATCATTCTCATCGACGTGTTTCTTCACAAGCCTATAAGTCATCTCCATCTTTTCAATATTCCCAGAGTGGGCGTATCCACGGAGCATCAGGAGGTGCGTCTGGAGGTCAGGCCTGATGCCCGCCTCACCCATGGCATTAAAGGTCCTCTCCATCTCCTCCCACATCCACGCCGTGATGTAGCCCCTGATGAGGACATTGTACGTAATGCGGCTCAGCGAGAGGCCCGCGTCTCTGATGGACTGAACCACGGCCTCCATGTGGTCCACAAGCATCAGACGGCTGAAGACGGAGATGAGGATGTTGTAGGATGCGATCGTGGGGCTTCCGCAATCTTCATCCACCCTCAGATCCTCAAACACTGACAACGCCTTCTTGGACTCGCCATTGTACATATACGCGCCCATCAGAGCATTGTACATGGAAGACGACTTCACCCCGTTCGCGCACCCTGAAAGGAAGATCTCAGCCGCACGATTGAGGTCGCCTGCGCGCCCGGCGAGGGTGATTGCTTTCGCATGCTCCTCCTCGGACGCCTCCCCCAATTGTTCCCTCCTCCAATTAAAAACCTTTAAAGGAAAATTTTGTGAGATACACAGATGGGGATTGTAAAAAGTGAAACCCTAATGTGTTTACCTCGAGAGCGAGGAGAGGCCTGGATCTCAGGTGGAACATCAGTTCGAGGGACGCCGATCCGTCGGGGAACTCGCGGAGCAGCGAAGCGACGGATCTCGATTCGAGGATGGTGGAGACGTCGGAGATGTCGGGCTCCGATGAGAGTGAAAGGATTTCGTGGGCGATTCTGGAGATCCTGGCATTGACGGAAGGCCATGGACGGCGGCGGCCGGCGGGGAAGCGTCGGCCGGGGAAGTCGGGGAGGAATTCGGAGGGCGGAGGACGGAGGGCGGGGGCGAAGAAAGCGGAGAGAGGAGGGTGAGATGAAGGAGAGGAAGGTTTGGAAGAGAAAAGTCTCTTGAAGAGGCGGATGTGGAGCTTCAGTGATAGGTAACAGAGCCCCTGCGAAGGGGGCTTCATCTCTCTCTCTCTCTCTCTCTCTCTCTCTCTCTGTTTATGGAGCAGTGAAGAACGATTTGAGCTTTGGTTTTTTCAGAGCGGTAGCCATTTTTGGGTTTCTCAGTGGCTTTGGAGAGGTGGAAGAGTAGGGTTTAAGCCTGTAAACGGATCTAGATGTGTTTGGCTTGAATCCGGAATGGATTTGGTAATTTGGTAGGGTAGCTCTACACCCACCTCCTCTTTTGCTCACACCCCCCCCCCCCCCCCCCCCCCGCCCACCTAATTAAACACACCAACCTACATATTTGTTATTTCTAATCCCACCGATCTATACAATCAAAACCCAAAAATTCCTAAACCCACCAATCTCTCATTTTTCCACAACTTTGATGTTTGACTTTAAATCTGACGCATATGATGCATTTGTTTTACACTTTTTTCTTTAAACCTAGTTTTTTATTTTAAATTTATTTTTTGGAAGACTTTTATAGTTTCCATGTTATTTTGAACTTATATGTATTATTTTTTCAAACGTCAGTTACATTTTTAAAATAATCTAAACATTTATGCATAATTTTTTTATAGGGAAAAATTTATATAACCCCTGTAAACTGACTGAAATCCATATAACCCCTTGACTTTTCTTAAAATTTATATAACCCCTTGAATATACCTAGTAAATCCAAATAACTCCCTGAATAGATAATCATTATTTTGTGAATAATATGTTTAATTAACCCTGATAGAGAACACTATATACCTTAAAAATCTTACAATGTGTTAAAAATACGAAAAATCCTCTACAGATGAAGATTTGACCCCTCTTGATAGAGTTTTTAATATATCCAGAGAGGGTAAAATCATCATTTTCATAGGATTTTTTACATTTTTAATACATTATAGGGTTTTCTTAGTATATTGTGTTTTCAGCCAGGGTTAACCAAACAAGATATTCGCAAAATATTAATCATCAGTCAACAGTTATTTTATTTAGGGGGTTATTTGGATTTATTAGGTGTTTTTAGGGGTTTATATAGATTTTAAGAAAAGATAGGGGGTTATATGGATTTGAATCAGATTTTGGGGGGGGGGGGCTATATGGATTTTTCCCTTTTTTTATAAGTCAATTACATTTATGAATGTAACTGACTTTTACTACATAAGTCAATACTTTTTTTTGTAATGAAATTGATGTTTATAAGCTTACACAGGTAAAGTCAGTTATCACATTCATAAATGTAACTGACTTTTTTTGTGCAATTGACTAATTTGGCTATCATTTTCAATATTTGTCGATTTAAGTGTGACCTTTGTTATTGTTTGTTTTTGCATTTGTTACCTTTTTTTCTTGAATTTGGCGTTGATATTGATCTGGCTACCTTTGATCTGGCTTTTGTTTACAATTTTTTTTTGAATATGGTGTTTGATATTAAATTTGTTTTTGCAAGGATGTTATAAAGTTTTGATGTTGTAGAACATTTCAAACTAATCTGAACCTCTATACATTATATTTTGTAAGCCAGTTACATTTTTAAAATATAACTGATGTTTACAAGCCTTATATAATAACTGAACTTTTTGTGCAATCTATTTTGAAACTAAGTTACATTTACAAAATGTAACTACTTTTTTTTTTATATCTAATCTCAGTGATTTAGCAAAAGTTAGTTACATTCATCAAAAAGGTGGATGTGAAGGTCAAAAAATGTGGAGTCCAGATGAGGACTGAAAATGTAGTCGAACCACCTCTCATATAATAAAGAGTGGTGAGAGCAATCCATAGGTGGTGACGTCGGTCACCACAGATGAGCAAGTCGGCTGGAATGATTTTTTTATGTGGCAGATGCGCACAAAAATAAAATGGTTAGAAATTTTCGGGATGTGTTACGAGAGGAGGAGACCATAAACGGAAAAAAGAGGGTTTTGGCGTGCGAACATGTTTTAAATAGGGTTTAGAACTCCTATGCAGGTAACACAAGGTGACCCTGTGAACACCAACCAAAACGTGCCATCTATCCATACGCTCACGTGAAGGTCATGTGCATCACTTACCAAACATTTGGGGCAACTAACGCCGTGAACTCAATCACCAATGTCCAGATCGACTTCATCAGACGGTCTAAATCTTCAATTTTTTTAGTTTTTTTGTGTTTGCATTCTTCCGATCTAATTTGGACGGTAGGGATTAAATGATGGAGGGTATGCCCTCCATCTTCTCTCTCCTCACTCAGTTTTCTTGCAATGAAACTCTTGTCACCCTTCTTTCATCTTTGAAACCCTTGCCACCACCGTCCAGCACCGCTAATCGGCACCGCTGATGCTTGACAATCCCCTGTCCGAAGCCTTCACAATCCCTGCCACCAACGCATGATGATCCCATGTCCGAACCCTTCACTGATGCCTGACGATCCCCTGTCCAATCCCTTCATGATCGCCACCACCAACGCCTGACGATCACCTATTCAAACCCTTCACCGAAGCAGGGGTTCGTCCCCTCCCCTGTCCGAACCCTTGATATGACCCATTGAGATTTTTGTTTGTTTAGATGATTATTTTGTTTCAGGTGTTTTAATTTGACTTCCCAATAGCTATGTTTTGAGACAAGCTGCCTCTCTTTCTATAGTGTGTTTGTGAATACATAAACCTACAGTATATGTATAGGCTTGCAAATTATATTTATGCATGTGATACATCAATTCCTATTGAGAATGTATATAAATTATATATATACATCATTGGCATTAGGATACCTTAAGTATTCATCTTCAAATATTTCTACAATTGCTTAACAAAATCTCTTTAAACATACAATTACAGTTAACTCAGTAATCCTTACATATTCATCAATATTGTTCTGTCGATGTTCCATACGCCAACATGCGAAATACTACTATAACTTTTTGTAAAGCGGACAGACCAAACTTACTGACACCGTCTCTTTTTTGCACAAAGAATTTATCGTGCTCTTGTACTGCATCGAGAATGCATTGGAATAAAATCCTACGTATTCAAAATCTTTTGCCGAATAAACTTTCCCCATATATGGGGTTTTCAAACAAGTAGTCATTCCATAGTCGAGAATTACATTCTTCGCTCCCACGATTTGATCGTTAAATGATCAGGAATTGAGCCTTTACATTTTGGTTGCTCAAGTTTTTTAAGATGATAAGCCATGAGCCCATGATGGCCTTGTTGGAGGTATATACACGAGCTAAAATTTCATCCTCCTCCCACTCTGTCATTTCCTTCTCCTACTCTTGATAGTAAAGAGTAAAAGTTTCATTGTCATCAGAAGAAGATGATAGATGTGACTCAGCTGCAAAGTTCACTGTTCAAGAGGGGAAGAGAAAAAATGAGAAAGATATTCTTCGAGAGCTGAAGCACCAGAATGATTGATATATTGTTTTAATAGAAATTTCTCTATGGCATCAGATTCCCATCTCGACTTCCAATGCACTTGTTTTTTCTCTCATGCATCAATTCTTATCCCGATTTCCGATGCACTTGTTTTTTCTCTTAGGCATCCGATTTCAATCCCGACTTCCGATGCACTTGTCTTTACTCTCAGGCATCAGATTCTCATCCCGACTTTTGATGCACTTGTATATCCAAGAACAAGTCATATTCTATATCTAAATATTTGCTAATTTTATTTTGGGACAAATATTGGCTAATTTTAATTTTATTTTGGGACTAAGCGACAATGTTGTTAATCCATGCAACGTGATCTCTTCTCCATTAAATTCCAATATTTTTATTACTCAATTAATTACTTGGCTGGGCAATCGACAGCACAACGTCAAGGCAAGGGTCAATCGATAGCACAGACTTCTGCCAAACGAACAACCCCTCCTCTCCGGAAATGCTCCTCCAATGATGGGCTACAGCATGAGCAAGCACGACCTCGACCCCGACAAGTGCGACCTCACCTCCGGCTCCTCCTCCTCCTCCGGCTCCTCCTCTGCCCGCGGCAAGAACCCCCTCGTCAACAACAACAGCAACAACAAACCCCTCCCCTCCTCCTTCCTCGACCACGACATCGCCCACCTCACCCACCTCCGGTCGGCGCCGCCTCCCGATGTCTTGAACCGCCGCCTCTCCCCGTATTCATCGACGGTGAGGACGGTTTTCGGGAGGGAGGCCAACCTCTCCGGAAAGGGCGGGAGGTTCTCCCACTCCGACCGATGCCACGTCATGGCCCGGTACCTCCCCGTCCACGGCCCGTACCAGGTCGATCAAATGGACAGCCGCGCCTACGTCTCTCAGTTCTCCGTTGATGGTTCCCTCTTCGTTGCCGGCTTCCAGGTCTGTTTGTGAATTCTTGGGTTTTAGGGTTTGTTCATTTGGGGATGATTGGATTTTGTGTTTTTTTAGGGAAGCCGGATAAGGATATACAACGTCGAGCGTGGGTGGAGGGTGCAGAAGGACGTACTCGCCAGGAGCATGGGGTGGGCAATCACCGACACGTCACTCTCGCCGGACCAGCGTTTGCTTGTGAGTGCTTCATTTGTCATGCCTCGCATGGAATTGTTTGGAGAATCACTTGAATAATTGATTTCCAAAGTATATCTTAAATTGATGTGGAATTGATAGTTTTTATCTGCATCATCTTTTTGGATAGAAATGTTTTGCATGAGTTGATTGCAGTGTTGTATTTGTAGGAAACTTATTTGGGATTTTGCTTTCTTTTCCATAGTTTAGAAAGCTTAGATATAGAGGGTATGTGATTAACAGCACAAGAATTTCCATGTAGCTGAGATAATTGAAAAATTGGCTTATTGTTTATATTCTGGAATATAATAAAATCCATAGTTTTCAACATAACTAGCTTGATATCCGCATCAACGCAATCTAGGGGTATGGGGTTAGAACTATGTGTATGGGGTTTCCCTTGAGATAATTTTGTGTGATGTTCACTTACAGCTAAAGATGGGTCCCATAGAATGGCATCAAAGGAGTACTGAAAGATTAATACGCTTACTCTTTTACAGGAAAGATGACATTAATTCACAATTATCTGGGTGAAGACAGGTGGGTAGGCTGCCCATATGAGCTTAGGCATCCCTCTGCGGGCACCTGGTTCTCTATACATGTCTAGGTGTAATAAATGAGTTGGGCGAACAATTAATGTGTTTGACTCATTTATTATGTGACGGTTGAAATGGAAACAAATGAGTTACAAAGGTTTAATTAAAACAACAAAATATAAATAGCTAATCTAAGTTATTGGATAGGGATTGATAAAGTTGATTCTTCAATCGGTAGCATCATGTCCTTTTTTTTATTGATCTATAAGTTTGGATATTTTTTCATTGTAGTTTTGTTTGTTGATTGTTAGCTTTAGAACTATGGATTTTTTATGTCGCAACGAGTTATCCCCTTTTCATTTTGGTTGTTTATTCTCAATTGTATTTAGTGGTAGTTGTTATTTTTTTATAATTATATTATTTTAAGAGATTATTACTTAACCAAATAGGATATGTTTGTGAATTATGATAACCGTGTCTCTTTGTAAATTATGATAATCATGTAAATATAGCATCCTCATCTCATATTCACCTTTAGAAAAGGCCGGCATGGATAATTAGAGAATTAACATTATAAAATCACCAGCTTAAAAAACATATTAATATTTTTAATTAAATGGTGCCTAGGAGCGCCTAGCCTGCCTACCTTAATCACAGACCAAGTTTGGGCAAAGTTGCAAACCGCCAAAATGTTAAAATGTTGGATCAGTCTTTTTATTCTTGCATATTTGGTTGTACAAGCATAGTTATTGTCATCACTATTTTGTTTCGATTGATCTCCACATCAGTTTCTCCTTTTTCCATAGTCCCTCCATTAACTTGTGATGCAAGACCAAGGAAAAAGATAGAAGAAGAGAGAAGACTAAAACAGAGATAAAAATTAATCTTTCAAATTCTTCAATAAATCTGTCATTTTGACTAATCCCCTGAAGGTTACACAGGTTTTTAAATAATAAAACAATCACATCCTAACTAACTAAACAAATCATGTCCTAACCGATTAAATCAAATCATCCTAGCCAAACAAAAGCACATTATGAGAGATGTTGAAGGAGGCTGGTAGCTCCGATATATGCATCTATATAAATCTTCAAATCATCTAATTTTCCTAAAAAATTAAATATTATCCTAATCATCCACATCAACTTGCAACATATACTATATATAATATACACATGATACTAAATGTAAGGGTCATATTCGATGATACACTCTATATAACTTTGATGGTGACATCTCTCTTTCACCATGGTTGATGCTGTGTAAGGTCTGGACCATTGATTGAGAAATGTGGTGATGATATTACTTTTAATGGCCATACATTGAACAAACTTTCCACATTTCAGCATCTATTAGTAGCCTATATAGGGTTTCATTTTCACTTAAGAAAAAACAATCATGCACATCTAGTTGTTGTGATTCAAGAATCTACATCTCCTTGGTGTTCTTCCTAGAGATTGTGTTATTTTTCAATGGAATTTAGTCAGATTTGAGAGCTTCATGTGATATATGCACTGTGAACTTTAATTTTTTAAAATCCCTGCAACATTTGTAAGTCACCACCATAACGGTAGCTGATCATTCATATTAGCCTGATAACATATATGCTTGAAATGCATTTGATTCTGCTGACTGAACTTTTGATCTTTGATATCTGTCTAAAGCAAAACATATTTTTCTTAATATCATTTTTTACAGTCCTTGTGAGTGGGAACTGTATAACACCCATTCATACTTTCACTGTTTAATGATTTTGCTCTCTTTTTCCTGTATTTAAACTGAATCAAGTCCATGCTGCTGAACTGCAGGTTTATGCGAGTATATCACCAATCGTTCATGTTGTTAATGTGGGAACATCTGCAACAGAGTCTTATGCTAATGTCACGGTGTGTATATATCTGGAGTTGGACATATTTATTTGAAACACAACTTATGCATATGTGCACCTATTATGAGACTGTTTAATGATGTGTCTATTTATTTTGTGCAGCCACTTTTATCAGATGTAGATGATGTTTTATCATTATTATTATGATTATATATTCTCAGATGTCTTCTTTCCCATGAAGATTGTATATACTCATTATCCTATTTATCTGTTTAGTAAGAAGAATCTAAAATAAGAAGAATCTTAATCTAAATCTTTGCAAACCGTGGTTGGGTTAGCCGGTTGGCAACCCTCCTCTCAGAAAAGGAGGTTAGGGGATCAAACCTCGGAGGCCCCTTCAGAAGAAAAAAAAGAATATAAATTTATTTCGATGCCAAGCGATAATGTCAAACTTATAAGGGTCCGGCTAAATGCAGCCCTCAAATTACTCCACACACCCTGTGTCTATCCACACCCCACCCAAATAACTTGGGTTCTGCACACACCCAATATTTATTTATCATTTGGTTTTTCATTGCACACCCTTTCATTCAAATCCGTCGACTGAGCCATTGTCTAGGAAATAGATATATGTAGACATCCCACGTATCTAAAGCATTCCAGAACTTGTGGTTTTTTTTTTCTTTCTGTTCTCATCGACTGGTCCATTGTCTACGGTTTTCATATATGTAGCCACCTCAAGTGTCTAACGGATTCCAGAAGCTACGAGTATTTTTTTTGTTTCCATCGACTGTCCCACGTGTCTAACACATTCATTTTGGTTTATCTAAGATTTGTTGAATGTTTATGTAAGTAACAACAATGGTATGACCAGTTATGTGTTAGATGTGTTTATGTATTTATTTCAACGAGTATTTTGGTTTTTGTATGATCACTTGTTGAAATTGTAATTATGTACTTCAAACAGTGTTTACATAGCTTTGAATGGTGCTGTTGATCAGTGTTTATATTGCTAAGAATGCAAGTATGGATTTGAATGGTGGTTTTAGTGAATGCTTTGATGACTTTGAATGCAAATTTGAATGGCATGCTTATACTTTTCAATGTCTATCCATCGACTGGGAGTTTGTCTAGGAAATAAATATATGTAGAAGGTATATGTGTCTACTCTATTCCGAAACCTATGGTTTTTTTTTTTTTTTTTTTGCTATTCCCATTGACCTTGCCCCCGTGACTTTATATTCTTTAGCCATTGATGTCCACTGATGTCAAGTAATCCCATTTATATTGATAAATTGGCTACTAAATGTATAATGATTGTTGGATCAATGGCTCAGAGGAATGAGCCCTTGTTTGTCTTCAATATTGTTTAATTAAATCACGTATTTAATAGCTTAATATAGAGTAGGAATGAAAGTAGGGGCCTGCAACTAGAGTTTGTGCAAATACTCGTATGTATTTTGAATGTAATTGCCAAAAATGAAGCTAGATTGACTTAAATTTAATAGATGCATTGAAAATGAAGAGAGAAATGCCATTCGGAAGAATGATAAGAATTGTCAAGTTTCTGCATTAGCGGATAACATAATCACTTCTATCTGTGTGTTTTTTCTGTAACTTTTTTGGACAAATTTCTCATTTCTCCTTTCCTTATAATAGTCTTTCTTGTAATGTTTTTCTGATATCCTTTCTGGTTGTCACTGCCTAAATTTTTTTACATCCATTTGTTTTCCAATCCAGCAACTATGGGAAGTTGGTGCATTCAGAAAACTACAACATGAAAATGAAGTATTATTTGTTTATGGGATGTACAATCCACACATGACAAATGATGCCAAAATTCTTGAGAAAATGCATCACAAGAAGACCGTCGACTGGGCAATTGTCTATGGTTCTCACATTTGTAGACACACAATGTGTCTAATGAATTCATGAACCTACGGGTTTTTTTTTGTCCCATCGACCATACCATTGTCTAGGAAATACATATATATAAACAACCCAGATGTCTAATACATACCAGAACTTACAATTTTTTTACCTGTTCCCATTGACTGTAGAATTGTCTACGGTTTGCATATTTCTAGATCCCTCACGTGTCTAACGCATTCCAGAATTTATTGGTGTATTTAGTACCCAATTATAAATGGATATTCAAAATTTGACCCGCTTAAAATGGGTGTGCGGAGTAATCTAAGGGGTGCATTTAGCCGGACCCAACTTATAATTGGTTTTTTTCTTGGATGTCAAAATTGGGTTGAACCATCTGTGACAGAAGGGAGGTGAATAAGAAAAGGCAACCCATGGGGGGGGGGGGGGAAGGGTGCGTTTGACAACTGCTCAGAAGTACTTTTGGACGACTTCTCCTTTTGCAGAAGGAGAAGTGATTGTGTTTAGGAACCCGGTAACTACCACTTCTCCTTCTGCAAAAGGAGAGAAACTCTTCTTTCCAGGAGGAGAAAATAACTCTTTTTGTGGAAGGAGTTTTTTTTCACTTCTGCAGAAGTTCAAAAAAAGTTAATGTTTTGACAAAAATGCCTATGAAATTTAACAAATTCCCAAAAAAAACTTTTGCCCATGTTTGGTTAGAATTAAGTTATTATAAGGTTTATTACTATTCTAGTATAAATAAGAATAAAGTAATTTTTTGTTTGATTGTGTTTTGAATTATTCTCATTGGGAAACATAAATATAATAAAGTTTTTGTGTTTGGATAAAATATGAATAAGGTGTGGATAAAGATTTATAAAAAGGAAAAAAATAATGACAATTGATTTATAAGAGGTGACGATAGTTGATTTGATAGTGAGCTCATATATTCTTTTGGGTTGAATAACCTGGAATAACTTAATTCTAAGGATTAGCTGGAATCCATATACCACTTTATATCAGTTAATTATGGCATACAAATTTTCATTTATTTCAGCCTTCCAAACACTTATTTTGAAATAATTCCTATTTATTCTAGCCCTATTCTCGAACCAAACATGGGCTTTAGGTACTATATAAAACAAATTTTCTCTCACCTCTCGCATTAGGTGATGTAGGGAAAATCTAGGATCTATTTTAGATCCGTTAGTTTAGTTTCTTTTATTTTAAATTTGAATAAGTTTGTTAGTATCTTTTAAATGTTAGAATAAGTTTGTTAGTAACATCAACCTTTCGTTAAAAAAAAGAAGGAATAAGTTTGTTAGTTTTGAGATTTATATAGTTGATCATATTTATTTATTTATATTGATATATTAAGATAATTGTATAATATGGGTGCAAGGGTGTTGTAGGCAATTTATATGATTTCTATTACAAAATACTTTTTGAAAAACATACATCAATACGTGTTCCCAAACAATGTCTACTCCAGATTGAAGCTCTTTCTTTAGAAGTACTTTTAGACAAGTTGTTAAACGCACCCTAAGTCATCCAAATAATGAAACAGAAACTGAGCGAGAAGAAGTTTTTGCAAGATGTAAGAGGGTATGATCATAGTTTTAAACTGTGTGCGGACCGCATGTGCGGTGAGGTCCGCACACAGCATATGCGGCCGCATGTACTGTACATGCGGCCGCACTTTAGTATTGGAAGGCGTTCGAACGGGCGTTCGAACGCCTTCCTTTTTTTAAAAAACCAAAAATACACAGGACGTTTGAACGCCCGTTCGAACGTCCTCGGGCTTTTAAGTCAGGTTCATCCCGAAACCCTTCCCATCTCTCCTCTCTCATTCCATTCGAACCCAAATCGTCCAAAACCCTTTTTCCACTTCAAATCTCTCTTTCAAACCCCCCCAAATTCATCCCAAATTCTCCTAAAACACATCCAAATCCTTCCAAACACCATTTAAGGTATGCATTCTCATCTTCTTCATCTCCATTATCAATGTTTTTTATTTTTTTTGTTTAATAGTTGAATATAAATGATGAATGATGTTTATTGTTGTATATTTTTTTGTTTTGCAGCCTCAATCATTCATTTTTTTCATTTCAAATTTCTCATCTCCCTAGTCCCAAATTGAAACCCTAGATCCCAAAATCACAAATTCTCAACCATGCATATCACCCAACTTTTTCTTGCATTTGTTATCTTGATGGTAAATAAGAAATTGCCAAAACGTGCTAGGGAAACTTTTTCTTCGTCCGATGCCAATATTTTCTATGATTCGTAAGGCGAAAAAGGCCTTTGACAAACTTTTTTCAAAACGCTCTTTGATCCTTGAGCGCGAAATTGTCCTAGAAAAAATCAGAGATATACCATCATATCATAACATATGGACCATGTTTCAATCCCGTGGTTGGATGGACATTGCCTCACTTGGTAATGTAGCCTACCCTAATTATGTGCATTTGTTCTATGCCAACATTCATGATATACTTCCTGATAATCGCACTTTCAGGACTTATTTGAATGGCAAATATTATACCATTTCTACCCAAACCATTGCCGAGCAACTCAATATTCCTCGTGAGCCTAATGCCATATATTATAAGAAATTATCTGCATTGAAAACCACCATATCCGAAGAGATATGCGTAACGGAACTAGAATATTACACTACCATTCAACAATCTCAACTCAAACCTATCTACCGCATCCTGAATACCATTATTTCTCATTCAACAATTCAATGATGACGGGAAGCTTGCCAACGTTCTCTGCTCCTCGTGATGATGGCCAAGAAGAGCATCCTGGGCCCGGACAATGAGATTACATATGTTTTTGTTTATCAAACTTGTTTTATGGTTATGTGTTTATGTTTTATGTTTTATGGTTATGTGTTTATGGTTTATGAATTATCAAGATCTTCTTGTATATGAATTATGGTGTATGGCTGAATTATGAAATGAAGTGGTTGTTTAAATTACATGTTAATTGTTAATGGTTTATGGTTAATTTCGAATTCATTTAGTTGGTTCATTGGTTATTGTTCAATGGGTTGATAGGGTTGTAAACGGCCACTGAACAGTTAAAAATTTGAAAATTTAAAGCTGACCGTTCGAACCTGATTCGAACGAGGTTCGAATTCTGTTTTAACGTTCGAATTCCGTTCGAACGGAGTTCGAACGCCCCTTTGATGTTCGAATTAACGTTCGAACTTCTTACGAACGTTCTCTTGACGTTCGAACATAGTTCGAACGGTAATCGAACGGTGGGCAATTCTGACCCAGAAAATTCTTGAGTTTTTTTTGTGGCCCAGACTGGGTTTTTTTTGGTTTTTCAATTAAACTTAGAGAGATCAAACAATAAATTCTGAAGATCATACAATTGTAGTCGTAATAGGCATTCAAATTACAGTTACATACGGTTCTTCAAAATGTTAAGATTACATTACTGATAATAATATCCTAGTAAAGAGGAGGCAAACTCAACATTTCCCTCTCGGACCCACTGGGGAAAATCCTCTTCATTCACGTTCGGATCGTCCTCGTTGATGTAGACACCGGGCTGTTCTCCAGTGACATTGCCTTGTAATGGAACATCTTCATCTTCATCTTCATCTTCAGCTTCCTCTTGCACATCTTGTTGATGGTCTCCCGCTTCCTCTACAATTGATCTTCTTCTTGATCCACTCCCGCTTCCTCTACGAAAATGTTAAGATTACATTACTGATAATAATATCACCAAACGCTTGCCGCTCGACTTCATTCCATGTCAAGCAATACGTGTTCCCAAACAATGTCTACTCCAGATTGAAGTTCCTCTTCTCGTTCTGTTCAAATGTACACAAGAGCATTTAATCCTACTTTTGTCATTCGCACTCAGATATTGGCCATACTTCCAACAAGGGTCATTGGAAACTCTAAGGGGAAATTCGGAAGGGGAATGCGGCTGATGACATGTTTAGTGTTATGTAGTGAGTTTAATGGCTAGACAAGATATTGAGATAAGAAGATGCAAACAAAAGATGAACTCCTCAAGAATCTCCTCCAAATGCCTTCAAGATCCTTTTAAGTCAAATGAATCACACACTATAATAACAAGTGGAAATGGTAAATTTCAAAGAACATGAAGAGTTTTGAGAATTGAGAAATTTGGAAAATTTGAGAGTTTTGAGAATGTGAGAGTTTGGAGAGATGTTAGAGTTGTTTTAGAAACTGAGCGAGAAGAAGTTTTTGCAAGATGTAAGAGGGTATGATTGCACTTAATAGTTTCTACATCCTTGAGAGAGTTGTTTTAGAAAAACAAAGTTCTTTTATTTATTCTTTTTCATGTGCACTAGAGTTAGAAAAAGAAAACATGGTCATCTGGAACTAAAGCAATTATGGAATGACAGGAAGACCTCAAACCAAATCATGATGTCTGATTTTGTTATCTGATATTATTAGAGACAAGGATCATTAAGAGGTTCGTCGAGATGGAGAAACCTTTGGACAATGAACTCTGGGGACGAGATAGGTGTTGATGGAAGCGAGAAACTTAGATGTGTCCTCAACATGTTACTTTTTGGTGGTGTAAAAATAGGATGAATAATGTTAACAACAATGAACTATCCCTGCGGGAAGAGATATGTGTCTTGAGATTTTTTGTCTGAAAGGAACTGCTGAATGTTGATGGAAAGTTATGCTAGGTAATGACATATTCCAAATTTAAATACCATTATGCTATGTAATTCATTGTTACCCTTGATTGGTCAAGCAAATTTGCTTCTGATTGTTTCTGCATGTTTGTTCTTCTGAGAATTAATTGTTAATTGGTTAAACTTGATTGATGCGGAACACAAGTAGTTTGCTCTGGTGGGTCTCTGTATGTCTGAGGTTATGAATGAATCGTTTATCATATTTCAATGGTGATTTTCTCATTGTTGATTGTTTAATGAATGTTTTTACACCCTATTGCCTTTGTTCTTTTCTTCTTTTTGTTGAAAATACGTGGTACTGCTCAGTTCTCAAAAACATGTTAAGCTATATAACAGATTCTATCGAAGCAATAGTGGGGAATAAATTTCCCGTCTTTTCCCTATGTATAATATTTTATATTGCAACATAAAAATATAAAAAAACTTATTATCAAATAAAAAAAAAAACTTATCCCTTTATTTTATAGTTTGAGGAAAGCAGCACTCGGCCTTGACTACGATCTATCATATAAGAATTAAGGCTTTCTTTTTCTCTGTAGCGTGTATGTCTAAAACCTAATATTGCCTCTTTTTGGTGTGTAGGAGATACACGATGGTCTGGACTTATCTGTTGATGGTGATGGGGAATGCAATTTCGGTATATTTTCTGTGAAATTCTCCACTGATGGGCGAGAAATTGTTGCTGGAAGTAATGATGAAGCAATATATCTTTATGATCTTGAAGCAAATAAACTTACACTGCGAGTTTCAGCGCATAAGGTAATCAATCACGTGATAAAGCAAGGAATTGAGAATATCGTATATGAATTTTGAAATTTTGATTAAAAAAGAAAATCAGGCTGAAAAAGTGAGTATAATGAAAAATCTTATGGTTTCTATTTATCATGAAGAATCTATTATAAATTTGTGTGAAAACTTGATCATGTTGTGATACTTTGACTTTGTTGATTTATGTTTTCTTTTTTTTTCCCCCTTTTTTATGAAATAAGATTGGAGTAATTTATTAAGAAAATGCCCCCGAATAAGAATTAGACAAGGGATCTCCAAAAGTTAGAGAATTAAAAGGAAAAAAATACTTTCCCAAATGGGTTTGGTATGCGCTTTTGTTAGGTGTTTTGGGACGTGGTCAGTGTGAATATGGAGATATTCGGGGAGTTCTTCTACTCCTCCCAGGGGATTGGCAGTTTGAATGCCACCTTCTTCGCGCTCATCTCCAAGGAGGGGAGCGGTGGACATGGGCAACTTCAGACTAATCAATTTGGTGGATGGGATTTTTTTTTTTTTGAGAGAGAGAAAGGGGCCGGCCTTCATTTTCTTATTCTAAAATAGAAGAAACAGCTAAAGGCAGGCATTACAACCTAAATGCAAAAGAACCAAAGAAAGAACACCACCACCACAAAAATATTACAAAAGAAGCTGGGGAAGTGGACTCCCGGTAGGCGAGAGCTCTATGTGAAGCCTACCCGTCCTCGCAAGAAATGCTCAAAATGTCTACCCTTGCACATCAAAGATTCCACCCTTGTACACCATGGAGCTCGCCCCAGCGCAATGCCTCCCCCAAGCCAAAGTAAAGCAAGTCGTCGCCTCACAAATATTTTCCACATGCAGAATGGATCCCTTGAACACAGTATGATTCTTGGTAAACCAAATGGACCAGACCACTGCAGGTGTAAAGGACATAGAGATCTTCGCCCTCATGCTTGTCTCCTAGTCTCCTCAAGCTTCTAAAATAGAAGAAACAGCTAAAGGCAGGCATTACAACCTAAATGCAAAAGAACCAAAGAAAGAACAACGCCACCACAAAAATATTACAAAAGAAGCTGGGGAAGTGGACTCCCGGTAGGCGAGAGCTCTATGTGAAGCCTACCCGTCCTCGCAAGAAATGCTCAAAATGTCTACCCTGCACATCAAAGATTCCACCCTTGTACACCATGGAGCTCGCCCCAGCGCAATGCCTTCCCCAAGCCAAAGTAAAGCAAGTCGTCGCCTCACAAATATTTTCCACATGCAGAATGGATCCCTTGAACACAGTATGATTCTTGGTAAGCCAAATGGACCAGATCACTGCAGGTGTAAAAGACATAGAGATCTTCGCCCTCGTGCTTGTCTCCTAGTCTCCTCAAGCTTCTTCCCACCTCCTAAAAAGCTCCTCCAGCAAATTAAAGTCCTCATGCATCCCCGAAGCAGAACATATCCATCTCCAGACTGCCCTCGCCGTTGAACAGGAGATGAAAAATGAACCACTGACTCCTCTGCACCCTTACAGAGGACACACGGTGTTTTGTGGATGGGAGTTAATAAAATGATCTCAAAGGTTTTGGCGAACAGGCTTAAGGGCAGCCCTCTAGCTCAGCAGCTTGCATTCCAAGAATTGTGCATGATCAATGGGTCGGTGACATTAGTTTGAAAGTCAACCATATAAAATAATCTCAAATCATGACCTTTGATTTATAAAACAGACCCCAAATAAATTGCATACAGCTTGTTGGAATAGTCATGTGGTTTGCCGACATAGAGACATGAAAGCAAGACGTTTCAACCCAATAAAGTATAAGGTTTCTTAACCGGGTCTAAGTAATGCATATTTATATCTTCGATAAATGTATTCATGAACTAATTGTTAAGTGGGCTGTTGATGGCCCATCAAACTATGGATTTACGACCCTGACATGAGAACATATATTTAATTATTATGATCAATTTCAATCCTTGTATACTTAGCAGATATCATTTTCCTTTCACAGTAATTGGAAAGAATTTTATACTCACAATTCTGCAAATTTGAATTTCTTGTTGTAATCACAGAATGACGTCAACACAGTGTGCTTTGCTGATGAAACTGGGCATGTCATATATTCTGGAGGTGATGACTGTCTCTGTAAGGTATGCTACTACCTATACATATACATATATATTTTTGTCGTCTGCATGTGGCGATATGATATTTCTTTCAATAATGATAAGATGCATAAAGAAACCGCCTTCCCCCTTGGGTGGTCGTGGGTGGGGAGCACCGATTTTAATAATAATAATTGATGTCATGCACACTAATTAATACATGAAAAGTCTCCAAGCTTACATTATAGGTCTTCACTTATTGATCCATATGGCCAAAAGTTTATTTTATTATGGAAGCAACATGTTTCATCGAACTAGTATGAGTGCGGACGATACAATCCAGATGAAAACAAACACCTTGAATTAAGGTGGCAAATACTGTTTCTTCTCATCATCGTTAATAGAGCTACTAGGTTCTAGATGGATATAGATTCAAAAGTAAGATATATTTAACAAATTGAAAATGTAACATTCCCTACCTTGTTAGAATTCTACCTACATGCATCTTTAGAGTTTTTTGCTCCTCCCTGAGAACTTTAACTTTGACAACTTTAACTCTCTGAGGTTGTCGAGGTGAGCGAAGTGAGTTACTCATTAAACTGAACAAGACTCCCATAGACCTGACAGACATACACAAGCACCATAACTCAATTCCTGCATCAACCATAGTTGTGCTACTAGTGGGGGTATTTGGTAGGAGCAAAGTGAAGGTGACCATAGGGAGTAAACAAACCAAACCTTTGCCAAAGTGAGAGAGGTTGAACAAAGGTGCAGAGCATTTTGAGTTTCTAATTGAGTTGAAAGTGAGTGAAAAGGGTCTAGAGCTGAGTTTCAATTAAAGAGTGAGGGCGATGTTCATAGCCACTTGGATAGGAGGGCCATGCTCATAGCCTCCAAGTTGTGAATTCCCAAACCCCCAAGCTGTTGCAGTCGATAGACCACCTCCCATTTTACAAGGTGTGGGTGTTGGATCTCCGAATCAATCCCGTTCCAAAGAAAGCTTCGGTGAATTGCATCAATCATTTGACCCACTCCCTTTGGCATATGAAAGAATGATAAAAGAGGATCGAGAGGCTGGACATAACAGCTTGAAGGAGTATAATACGCCCTCCAAAGCTCAAGTGTTGCCTTTTCCAACCCGCCGGTCGCTTGCACATGTGCTCCACCAATCCCAACCAATCGTCTTTCACATGCTCCACCAATCACATATATTAGTTAACTAGTAAAAAGCAACATACATAGTGGGTTTTCAAAAGCTAAGTGGGGGCAGCTGCCCTCACTCGGCCCCATGTGGCTCCACCACTGCTCATGTCCCACACCTCTTTGGACTTGGTCGCCATGTGGTTCCTCTCTTGGCCTGCTCCTCTTCCACCAATCATAGCCTCTCCTCACGGAAAAGCCATACCCCCCCCCCCCCCCCAGGCTGGGGTCTCCATACCATGCTGTCCTTCACATCCTCCTCTATGACCACCTCTTGAAGCTCGCTCAGCAGGGCTGTGAAGAGCTCCACCTCCTCGTCTGAAAGGTTCCTCGGAGTTATGGTGTTGCAACTATAAAAATTGTAATGCACTGAAGTATAGTATTTTTAGATAGAGATGAAATTTTTTGATTGAATTGATCTAGTTTAAACTATTATATAGAGCTCATGTGGAAACCATTATCAGCAAGGATGCAACCAAACATTTTACTGTTGTGAGAGAGTTACGTGTGTCAATGCTCTGCTATTGATTGGTTTGTATCCATGATGGGCCTCTTTGACATGTGAACTTCTTCTGCCAATGAATAAGAAAATCCTCTTTTTCCTAATAACTGACACAAAAACTTTGTTGTTCACCCCAGACCATCTGGCTAGGTTTACGTCCCACCACTGTCAATGTGCATTTTGGGGAATGTTCTCTTTTTTATATTTTTGGGGTGGGGAAGTGTTTCACCTATTTTCAAAAAAATAGAAAACAGTCTTTTATAGTATAGCTGATGATCTATGCCATAGCACTTGTGCATGGTTGTGTACTTGCATACAACCAACACTTGTATATTTCACTGACATTGGACATATACACACTCCTATAAATGACGAGTCAAATTGTATCATATACTCTTTACTTTCTATGATCATCCACCATTTGTCATATAATAAATTTACATCATAAGCCGCAATGTCATAAATTAGGAATAATATATATGCATGATGCATTCATGATTGTATGCTTATGGAGTAAGAATATCATTCATATATTGTGAAAAAGGTTTAGATCCCACACAAGTTATTCCCAATCATTTAGTCATCTCATTATGACTCCCAGGTGTTTCATAATATAGCTTGCTTCCTCTGAACGCATCATTTCAGTAGCCAGGCCCCAGCACAGAGCATAGAAAATGACTCGAGAAAGTTGCTTTAACATTACAATCTCCTTTCTTCATTTTTTTCAAACTTCTGACATATGCTGAGGAGCTAAATTCTTCCCCTAACCTCCCCCATTCTCTTCCAAATGGACTTTCTAAATTCTGATCTTACATCCAACCGGTAAGTGCTCATTTGTCTCATCATCCTTATTGCACAAGTGCTCATTTGACCCATCGTCCTTATTGCACAGCATGCATGTGACATTATCATCATTAGCCCATTTAGCCCAATTGACTTTTGAGGAGATCTTGTATAGGTACACCAGCCACATGAATGCTTGGCCTTGGGATGTAATTTAACCCCAAACCTCCTCTTATATTTCTATGGTACTCTCAATTTCCTAGCATCTTTCATAAGTCAAGAGAGTAGCAGGATTTAACATAGAGCCCAAATCTATAATTGGCTTCCAAATCACAAATTCATCTCGTCATGTCCACTTGACTTATGATGCTTCCCCAGCAAGGATTGAAAGTCTGCAATTTCATTTTCATTCAGATTCCTCCTCATCACAGGGGTTTAAGTGATTAAGAGGAGGTTCCTGTAGACCGGGTCATTGGCAAATCCTTGGGATTCTGACCTACACAGCCTTCAGAACATTTATCTTCCCCAAATGCTAAGCTTCCTGCTCTTTTTCATCCAGTTGACCTGCACTGAAATCTTTCAAGTGAAGGGCACCAATCCTGGTTTCCAAGGTTCCCCAAATGAAGATGAAGGCTATTACCTAACTGGAATGAGTTCAACCTGCAGGCATTCCACCTCAAAGTCATATTGATAGTAGCATTGCACTTTCTGGTAGTTATTGCAGTGTAGTCACCATCTCGTAGCACCTAAGAAATTTTTTATACCTTTTAAGAGTCCAATAGACCCCATCACAGAAAATCAATGTGTCATTTGCATATCAACGATGCGAAATAAAAGGACCAAATCTGCTGGATTTTCATGCCTCCGATTCACTCACCTGCTTCAGCCATTTTCATCATTCTGCTTAGGACATTTGCAGTCAAAATAAAGAGCACAGGAGGTAGAGGGTCCCCTTTTGTCAAGCCTGATGGAAATCCTGAGTCCAATCCTCGCATATTGTGTTCACATCCATGTCTGTATCCATGTAAATGAACTAAAACTAAAACAACGGTGAACTTCTACTCTTTCAGTTCACAGTTACCTGCTCCAAGTTCTGTCTTGGTTATTGTTTGATGAAGTTGGGTTTGGGTGGTGTCTTTTTAATATTGTGTAATTTTAGTCATCCTCATAAAATGACACATTGTTACCTCCACCAGGTGTGGGACAGGCGATGCCTTAATGCAAAAGGACAACCATCTGGAGTATTGGTGGGCCATTTGGAAGGCATTACATTCCTCGATAGCCGTGGGGATGGCCGATATTTAATTTCAAATGGTAAAGATCAGTGTACAAAACTTTGGGATATCCGGAGAATGTCATCCAATGACACTTGGTATGTTTGTATTGGAACATTGTTTCTGGAATAGTTTCTGTTAAAAGGGTTAATGCGTACAAAATCAAGATTGGTGATCTGCATGTTAAATGCAAATATATCTGATATTTGCATTTAAATGTACTCAACATGTGTGCATTTGGGAACTTCATTGAATACATGCTTGAAAAGGATTGAGCTATTGTGGACTTTCTTCTTGAATATGCAAATAGGCCAAACATTTTCATGCCTGCAGCATGAGTGAAAATGGTGTAGTAGACATTTCATCCGTTGTTAAATTTTTGTTATTGGGAGAAAATTAATGAGTCTGTGATGTGGAACATATATATATTGTTAACTAGAGGAATCTTGGCAATAGCCTACCATATTTTCAAAAAAAAAAAATTGTTAACTAGAGGAACAGTAATATTTGATCTTTTTACTCATATACTTCAGAAGTTGCATCTTGGTGGCAAGCATGTGGTCATTTGTGATTTGCCAACACACATTGATTTATTTCCTCAGATCATCAAATATATGGACATCTTCATGAAAATCTTCTTTATAAACTTAGAATAATCCCTTGTATCCATTTTCAGTTGGAATTTTTCTACAGCATAATTTCTTTCACGACAGTTTTCCCAAAGGCTAAAGTAGAATTCTTTCTGTGTTTGTGCAGCGTGACAAAGATCAGACGGTTTGACTGGGATTACAGATGGATGCCTTATCCACCCCAAGCTAGACATTTGAGACATCCATGTGATCAGTCTTTGGCAACATACAGAGGTCATAGTGTCTTGCAGACACTCATACGCTGTTATTTTTCCCCGGCACACAGGTGGGTAGAATATCTAATTGCAAAAACTTATTTTTCAAAGTCTTTGATGGACTGGATATATTATATTTTGGCTGAAGATGAAAATAAAATACATAGTTTAAAAACGTGTGCGGACCCCATATGCGACGGGGTCCGCATAATACATGCGGCAACACGTTGTATATTTTATTTTTTTATAAAGAAATTAATATATGGGCGTTTGAACCCTGTTCGAACGGAATTCGAACGCCTAAGGGTCATTTGAATCCTGTTCAAACTATGTTTGAACACCTAAGGGCTGTTTGAATCCCGTTCAAACGGAATTCGACGCCTGAAGGGCCGTTTGATTTGCTGTTCAAAGTGGATTCAAACACCTAAGAGCCATTTGATTCCCGTTCGAACTGGTTCAAACAATTGGCCAGACATGTCCGCATATGGCCGCCTATGCCCACACATGGCCGCACTTGGACAACACCAGGTGCGTCGAGAGGGGCACATCAATACGTGCGGTATGTGTGGCCGCACTTTGAACTATGATAAACTATCATTTGTAAAACATAATTCAGTTATCCATTTGGATGGGCCCCAACCAGCCCCAATTATAATTTCTCAGGTCTGCTCCTAATATAACCATGGAAGTATATCATAGCACTGACAAAAATACATAATGGTATTGTACTGTTGTCGTTATGAGTAAGTAATACGAGTGATATTCTGCAGTGGCATGCTAATGGACAGTAAAAGCTTACAATCAGATAAGGTCAAATGTTCGAACAAGTGTCATCACGTGTTGGGCATGTGTTTATAAGCTGCTTGGAGATGAAAGAATCTATTTCCGAACCCAGAGGATTTTGAGTGCTGTTCCTTGGTTGCATGAACCATTGATATATCCATAATATACATTCACAAGCTATTTCCATGAAGACAGGGTGCAGGAGAGAGAGGGTTTTCTCATTTAGAAGTATGCACTCAATGGTTTACCGTCTCCTGTAGGGATATTTTTTATTCATAAATATTGGCAGGCCATACTTAAAGGTCCAAAATCATTTTAACAAGTCTAGAATAAGTGATTGCTAAACACAGCCACTTCAAGTTGGAAACAACTTGAAAATAGTGTTGCTGTCTATGCTCCATTGTTGCCCAAAATGTTGCTCTTTTAGTTTATGTACAACATTTACTGATACATATACACAATATTTCTTGTGTAGATACATTAATAGGGAGTGTAAATGGTAATGATTGGGGCAAACCTCTGGGGAGATCTTTAGCATTTTCTTAAAAAATGTCCAAACTCCACCAATCCCACATGCATGGTAGTTGAGGCACACTAAATTTTTAATGAAAAGTGTTGTCACCATCTTATTTAGTAACCAGTAAACTATTAAGGGCTACAAAAGAGTGAAAAGGAAGTAAGAAAGCATTAAAGGAATAGATAGAGAGAATATAAGAAATGTCCTTAGCTCACCCCCACTTCTGCCTTCACGAGGCTTACTCAACAACAAATATCCCCTCACTCTGGATGCATACTTGGTCTGCCTTCAGGATGTGAACACACCAATCTTTCAAATTCCAAACAGAGCCCACCTATGTTTTCTCGAGATATCATTGTCTTCCTACAAATAGTTTTTTCATTCCTTGTGTACCATTCTGCCCAATATGCTAATTGAGGTAGGAGAGCTGTAAACTTTGAACGTTTGCTCCTCCCTCCTTTTCTTCCTCCTTGTAGAAACACCAGCATATCTCCAAGGGAAAGTCTCTTCCCCAGAGCCATCCCCAACTTGGCCCACATGTCCTTGTTGATGAGGCGGTCCTGTTAAATTTTTAAGAGGTGGTCTGCATCTTCATCCTCATTGCCACAGATAACATATTAACCAACGGCCAGAGTCTTCTGTTAGCCATTGGCAGAATTTTATTTAGGCCAAAGGTCCACATGATTGCTAGAATTTTAAGTGTTGCTTTGGATCTCCAAGCATACAGAAGTTCATTTACATTTTGAACCTTTTCTGCGATCACCTTATATATAAATTTTACAGAGAATCTCCGGAGAAGATGTTTGTTTCACTTGACTTTATCCTCAGAGTGAACACTGACTGTAGCATTCTGAAGAAGGCTAAATAGGCCGTGGGCTTCTATAATTTCTAGCTTCATTTTGATGTCTTCCAAGTCTTGGATGCCATATCTTGCCTTCCTTGTGACACCTGGAAATTCGATTCCAGTCTATCCTCTTTACAGGCAGCATCCTGAAAAACTTTGGAAAAGCCTAAGCAATCTTCCCTTGTTCAGCCATCTGTCAGTCCAAAAATGGATCTGTTTGCCATCTCAGTGACAAATCCACCTCATTCATCATATACGGGTGTCCCCATATCAGAAATGTCTCTCCAAGCCTCTAGTGTTTGTAAGACACATGAGGGATTACATCAAACCTGCTACAATCTCTGTAGTACTTCACCATGATCACCTTAGCCCAGGGAGCCTCAGGGTTTTCCATAAACCTCCAAAGCCATCTCCAAAATAATGCCTTGTTGACCCAGTTTAAATTCATTACACCCATTACCTCTGCCTCTTTACCTCAAGTGATCAGATCCCATTTGATAAGGTGTACAACTTTTTTTTGTACATCTTATGGAAATTATATATACATTTGAGGAAGGTGGTTCCGATTATATTAAAACTGGGTAACTTGTAAAGGTACAGAAAGAAAAGAAAAAACAAAAATGACTTGGGACAGAAGACATTCCAAGATCCACTTGGGAAATAGGGCAATCCCTTCCGTTATGCATTTTATTTGCCTCTAGGGCATATCAACTTCAGCCTGAGTAAATCCAAGTGTTCTCAGAACACACCTTTCCTTGAAAAAGATTTTTGTTACTAGACAACGAGATGGCCAAGCAAATGGCATGAGGAACCATTTGGCTGAATTTCTCTTTCTTTCTACATCTCTTTTCTGTTTCAGAATTCCAAAAATATCGTACTATGTATAGAATCAAAATTCAATTGTTGTCCACCCTCTTTTCAGCCTGTCCATATTCTGTTGCTGTAACCAACTCCATGTAATGCCCCGGTTGACTGTTACATAAGTGTTTTGGCGGTCCACTTTGCATAAAGCCTCTGCCACTACCCCCTGAGCCACCATGAACCCATCCAAGAGTGAGTCCTCTCATAAAAAGTAGTTTGAGTATGGTCTGCCAGCATCTCAATGACTGACCTAACGGTTTGAACTTGGGCAATCAATTTTTATGCAGGTTGATTGGTCTGAAATCACTGATGCTTTGGGGACCCTAAGATGAAATGTGGAGGCGTGTATAATATTGTTTGTATTATGTTTCCAAAGAGAGATCACTTACGATTAAATAGAAATTTAAAAACTGTCAAGCTGTATTCAATACAGGAGGCAAAAAAGTACAATCAATTATTATAAATGAAGATGCGCTTGAATCCCTGTTTATTTCAGGTATAGGAATAGATAGCATAGGATATAGTCGTCATACCTATAACATGGCTTGGGATTGTAATGTAACAATTATAAAACTCAATCTCAACATATTGCATATAATGGCCTTACCCAGTTGACATTTGTTTGTCCAAAGTAGTACAATATTAGTTCAACATATATTTGAAAGTTATAGAATTTCTCCTACTGCGCCTTTATCCCGGCTTTGTTTTTGGTTTTGTTTCAGCATTTTTTGCTGCTTATGTTTTTGTTTTATTTTTCGATGGGGATTCTCTTCATATTATTAAAATTGGGGTAGGATGCCTATGGTTTCATCAATTAAAAAAAAAATTCTCCATTTCTCCATATACTGAATCTGAATTGCTGAGAAACATCGAACTCAGACCGTATTTTGTATCCTTATAAAGCTTCTCCTTTTATCTGCTTCTTTCATGTTTTATGCTTAGACGCAATTCTTAGGACCATGTGCTTTACGTTGTATCCTTATAAACTGGTCTTTTATCCATTGAAAGATTTGGATGGTTTACTCCCCATGTGGTATCTATATATCTTGTTAAATTCATCTCTGATAGATACTGATTTTTTGCTAACTTGTATATGGTGTTGTTTCAGCACTGGGCAAAAATACATCTATACAGGATCAAATGACGGTAACATCTACATTTATGATGTGGTATGCACTGTTCACGATCCTTCTTCATCCATTTGAGCAAAATTCATTCCTTGCTGAGAAATTTTTTTTCATGCGATGATTTTTTTCACCTGCCTGTTAATCTGATATTCCGGTTCCACCGTAAAAAACTCCAGTTTTTCTTCTTATACATGCATACCAAATTTTACCAAATTGGATTTTCTAAATCTATGGTTTGCTTTCAGAGTGAGCTTCACACCATCATTTCAACTTCTTATATCATGGATTATGGGGTTGTTTCAGGTGACAGGAGATGAAGTTGCTAAGCTTGAGTACCACAACGATGTGGTAAGGGACTGTAGTTGGCACCCTGAATACCCAATGCTTGCTAGCTCATCATGGGACGGTGAGATTGCCAGGTGGGAGTTCCCTGGATCTGAAGGGGTACCTAAACCTGTCAGGAGAACCAGGAGGAGACGTGCATACTTCTGAATTTATGCCATACGTGTGATGTGTTTTCGCAACTAATTTAATGCAGTGTGTACTCTATTACAAAAGTATTATCTTCATTAAATAAGTACATGTATATAAAGAAGAATTGCAACCGTGTGTGGTCACCTAAAGTGACCATTAATGAACACTTTTACAAACCAAAATAAAGTATAGTATTTCTCCCAAATAAAAAAAAAGCGATTATGTGCAAGAGTCAGGTTATCTCAGTATGTAAAGCCAAACATAACAGCAGAGATAGAAAGTGACTGCAACCCAGGAAGGGGAAGGTTCAAACTTCAAATGTAGGGGCTGTTGGTTTTAATTTTGTGGAAGAGAATGAATGGTCAGAAGAATGAACAAAGACAAGGACTCTCTTTTGGCCTTTCAAAGACAGAAATAAAAAAGAATTTTTTTTTGAATGATTAATTCCACCCTATGCCACCCATGTACATTACCAAATATCTTTTTGACAGTTAGCAGGGTTAACCCCTATTTGGATTGCATTCGAAGGTCAAGTGTGGAAAAGAGTTGGCTTTTTCTCAAAAGCTAGGTTTTAAAACTGAGTTTATAGAAAGTTGTCATTTCATATATTATGAAGAAGCTAGTTTTTAAGCATTTATTTACAAAAAAAATTGTCCACAACTTTTAATTAAGCTGTAACTTTTTTTTTCTGTTTGGAAGTAGGATTAGGGAAAACAGCTTCATGCAAACCCACAACTTCTCCAAACTCATTTATAAACGGAGCCTAAGTTTATAGGATAAGATATAATCATAAATATCTACAAAAAAAATACATGTACATTCTTTTCCTTGGATGTTATGTATAACAGAGTATCTGAATTGAGAGGTTGGTAAATCAACAAAACTCCTCTTTGTTGCAATGGAAAGGCAATCGAAATTTTAATTTTCTTCATCACAAGTAGGTTGCTTGATTTGACTACTATATCTGCAATTTTGCACACCTACGTATCCATCGGAATCCAGTTCTACCCTTTTTTTTGGTGGTGAGTGGGGCCTTTTAATGTTCATCTCAAAAAATAGGGGCTATTTGTCATGAATATGAATTTGATTTTGAAACAGGAGTTGGAATGTATAAAAGGAGAATATCAGTGCATGATACCCAAGTTCTAGTGGAGGGAGCATCCTATGGTTCATTGGGCACTGATACACAGTTTATTTGTAATCTTGTTTACAGTCAACCACGTTCTATATGAAATCACATAGTACAATATATTTAGCAACGTTTCCGACACTGTGTATGAAATCACATAGTACATTATATTTAACCGCGTTCCCTACACTATGTATGAAATCACATAATATAATATATATTGTATTTGCTTAGTATATATTCCATTGTAAAGAACGTAAAAGAATGCATTCAATTTGTATATGAGTATGTACGTGTTGCAAACAAGCCTGAACGATCATTTTCCACTTGTAATTCACTCAAAATCAACCAAGGTGGAGACTTTTGCAATCAATTCTCGTAGATTTCGGGCAAATTTATACATATTTTTCAGCCGTTCAACCTCAAATCATATTTTAAAAAAAAGAAAAAAAAAGAGTTTTTGATAGTTTAATATTTGGAAATTTCAACTACCTGGATATTTTATATAGCATGAAAGCATGAAAGCTACACTGAGAACCTTCACAGAAAAAACTAACCATAATGTATTTATATGTCAATTCAAAAAACTGGTTCTCTTTAAAATAACAATGACTCTAATAATAAGAAACAATAAATCAGCACACATTTTCTAGCACATATCCCTATCACGGGGGTCCTAGTGGTGAATTTGTGATGGATAAGTTATATCAAGCCACATTTTTGTAAGTGGAATAGCTTAAAGGACCAGTTTAAAGATCAGCCCTCCCAGGATATCTAGGGAAGGGTATAACATCTCTGATGTTGTCAAGCCCGGTCGCGAAAAGGATCATGCGTTCGAAGCCCAAACCAAATCCACTGTGTTTGAGGGTTCCGTAGCGCCGCAAGTCAAGGTACCACTCGTAAGGCTCCAGGGGCAGTCCTGCCTCTTGTATCCTATAAAACCCATCAGAAATCAACAGAGTTAACAACCCATACACTTTCATATCAGTGCAGCACAATCAACAACTAAAACCACCCCAAAAAATCTTCAACTTGAAAACAAATACTGATGCATTACACAATCAAGGTAAATCTTGAATGTGGAGATGTTCACACCACGGCATTTAAATTTGAAAAGATGGCTCCTAATTAAACAAGTCTCTGATATCATATCAATATAGCTCAATCAAAAAGTAACTTAAACCACCCAAAAAGAAACCATCCAAACTTGAAAACAAATAACAATGCATTATACAATCAAGCTGAATCTTGAATCTAGAGATACATTCACAGCACAGAATTTAAACTGAACAGCTGGCTTCTTTTAAAACAAGTAGTGTGTGTTACATCCATCTTATATGTCAAAATTACTAACATCTCACACAAGGTAAACAATTGGCACGCAAAGAGAAAGAAGCACACAGAAAAGCAACAAAAGGCAGGGGAAGGTCTTGTGTTACTGACAGATTATAAAAACTAATCTCCTATGAAGTAAATGATATAAAAGGGAGCATTCACATGATACTGAAAAAATATTTGGGTGATATTGCTTGAATGCTTTTTCATTTCCAAAAAGAAAACAAAATTATGAACTTGTAATATATGCTGCCACAAGAACAGCATAAAAAATTTCCAGCTTCCAAATCAAACAGCTTAAAGAGCATAGCACATTTTAATTTTCTTCAGCAAATGTATAAGTATATAAAAGACTGGTTGGTAATAACTTAAATTTTATATTGTATCAACTGCGCTTTATATGTATTTGTACTTGTATACTTCTGTTTGATCATCTGTTCAAGAAATGTGTGCCGCATCATCACATTGTTAACAAAAAGAGTTGATACAGGTTTGAGGGGGCTCTTTCATCATATTTTACAACGGCGTTAAGAGAACTCTCTTCCTAAAAGAAAACAAAACAATATGCACTCAATCATAATTATCTACAATATGTCAAACAAAAATGGAGATTCTGTAAAATTAAGTCACTTTCTAAATGCACATGTTTCCAAACTTGTCAGTTTTTTTATATTGAAAATAGAGAGGCAATTTTAGTATCTGCAGGAAACCAGGGATGTTATGTAATTAATTATTTTTTACCTTTGCACAAGGACATCATACCGTTCCTCCCTTTGGCTACCACCGATCAATTCTCCAACCTGTAAAATAGCACACAAAAAACCTCGAGTAGTGCAATCAAACAAGTAATGTTCCGTATAAATTTAGTGACCCAATTTTATTGCAGTCTTCATGCAAATTTATGGTAAATAAAGCTAAAAACATCTAACTGTAATGCTGGATCATGTTCAGGGACAGCATTTAAAATCAGGAAAAAGAGGGAAAAAACACACCTTGGGCACAAGGACATCCATAGCAGCCACTGTCTTATCATCATCATTGAGCCTCATGTAAAATGCTTTGATTCCTTTTGGATAGTTATATACAATTACAGGCTTTTTGAATACCACTTCAGTCAAATACCTTCATCAGGGATTCAGGGGGATAAAGTTATATCCAAAACAATAAAAAAACACGTTAGAAATATGTATAGAAAAGTTATCTTCATAGCATAATAATTACCTCTCATGCTCGGATGCAAGATCGATCCCCCATTTCACCTTATTCTCAAACTTTCTGTCTGTTACAGATTCTAGAAGCTTTATTGCATCTGTATAGGATAGACGCTCAAAGGGTGTTGATGCCACCAGCTGTAGACGATCGATGGCTGTTTTATCGTAGTTTTTTACCATGAATTCCATATCTCGAAGGCAATGGTCAAGCAACCATTGACAGAGAAATCTAACATAACTTTCTGCATAATACATATCTTCCTGCAAAATGTACAGGAACTTTAGCTATGATGGAATCTGCAATAAATATATGGGGTAAATTTCCTTCCATTTCTAAGTGGAAAGAATCTGAGATCCGAGTATTGATAAAGAGCATGTAATAACTGCCACTTGCCAAGAGAAAATAATATCAAACCAATGGCAAACACGAAATCAACTTTAAGACATCAGTATTAAACACACATTGTCATCGATATCTGAAAATTAACAGCATAAGCAAATCTTTGTGAACCAGTTGGCATCTCATAAAACTTAATGAAATGCAGCATAATACACCTGTAATGAGTTAAAAACATGGTGCAGTTGAGAAAATTAGTGAACAACAGAGAAAATCCCAATACGCAAAAGAGGAAGCACGTAATTGTGGAATCTTTCCAACAAAATTATTTTGAGTCACGGGAATCCTGTAAAACAATGAAAGCATTTCCATGTGATGGCCTTGAGGAAGATTACATGATGAATATGTTCATCAATGACACTATGTAAAGTGTAACTTCTTTAAAAAAATGGCATAGTGCACACTATTGCCAAGACACATCTAGCCCGTACATCAATCATCTGAATTTGAACAGCAGTGGAGATGATGAATAAATAATCTGATGCACACAATTCAGGCAAAACAGTAGGTGAGCTATAACAATCATTTCTGAACATGTTGCAAAAATATAAATTCAGAAGGTGATTTAACTCCACATGTGAAGAAAACCAGGGATAGGACTCTAGAATGTTTAAGAGCATCAGGAAACATATCGTGGGTGCGCCTCTATTGTGGCGATTAAGTGATTAACTAGGATGGGATTTTTGTAATCGTAGATCCTGTGGACACTATGTTGGTGGTCCTTGAAAGGACTGTGTTTTGGAAAATGTTTTCCCACAAAGGATATATTCCTCATCTCTTTGGTCACTTTGGAGGCTTCATCTGATGATTAATGAAATCATTGATGGTATGTTTTCACCTTAGTCAACAAGAATAGTAAACAAATGACAAAATTTGTAAATAGAGGAGTGCATTCACATATGCAAATCTTGGGATATGTTAGCGTTGCAAATCGAATAGCGGAAAAGATCTTACTATACAGGAACTGGTTAAACTGAACCAAGCATACCCATCAGATTCATAAAAATTTCACATGAACAAGACAAACTGACAGCAATTTTCCTTTTTCACTTTTTTTTAAGTGACGGCAAACTTTCATTGTATTGGGAATTTATAGGCAATAGACCCTGCCCTATTAAAACATGAAAATTCTAGCAATGAAATACATGAAATTTCTACTGGGAATTTATTGGCAATAGACCCCGCCCTATTAAAACATGAAATTTCTAGCAATGAAATACAACAAAAGGAGACATGCAAAGTACCTGCAAATCAGCAAAGGCAATCTCTGGCTCTATCATCCAAAATTCTGCCAGATGCCTTGATGTGTGAGAATGTTCAGCTCGAAAAGTTGGCCCGAATGTATAAACATTACCAAGGGCACAAGCATAAGTTTCGACCTGAAGTTGGCCAGAGACTGTTAAAAATGCTTGGCGCCCGAAAAAATCACAGGAATAATCAATCTTCCCATCCTTCTGAGCAATGCCAGCTTTAAGTTTAAACCTTTCCTCCAGCCTCGCAAGATTTTCTTTCGCACTCGTAAGCAGAGAAACAGAAGCACCAATATCTGCTTTGCTTGCCTTAATAGATTTTAAATGTGAGACTGCCTCTCCTTTCTCCTTGACGAGAATCTTGGCAGCTTCTATTTCATCTTCTGAAGGTGGAGGGTTTTCTTTGATCTCTCTTTCCAGCTTGTCTGCATCGCTGAACAATGTCGTCACTTGAAACATTTCACCAGCACCCTCACAATCGCTCGTTGTGATGATGGGAGTATGTACATAGCGAAATCCGTTCTCCCGGAAAAAAGTGTGGGTAGCAAATGCAAGTTCATCTCTAATTCTAGTGACAGCAGATATCTGGGATAAGAAAACACCAAAAGATGATGGATGCAAATCATTAAACAACTAGGTAATAAAATGCTGCTGAAAATTTTACAACCATGAATAATAATCTACATACGAACAAGAACAAATTGATCTGAAAATAAAAGGTCATACAAAAAAATCAAACAATTAACCAAACACTAATGAATTTTGTATGGTAATAAAACCACAAAAATGCTGCTTTAGTAAACAATTCCTGTCCCGATCTATGGGGAAAGCTGAGCCCTTGTGTTGACCACAAGGGTTTTTTGCATAGGAAAATGCTACATGGGTGGGCAGAGAGAAGAAAACAGGACTTATCCCATCAGAATTATCTTTGTTGTAAAGCACCTCCCGAAGAAATCGAGACAACAGAAACAGTAAGCTAAAAATGATAAGCCAGTGACCGTGAACCTTTGATAAAATACCAAAATATTGGGTTAGAACAATTTCCACATGTTTCTGGCATAAAGAACAAAGATTAATCAAAACATTGCTGCAACCTGATACAGAAACCGCCATTGATTGATGACAAAATAAATTAAAATTGAAAACGGCTTCCGCATGTCCTCCAGTATAGCAGAATCTTTTAAAGAAGGCTCCTCAATTTTATCTTACTGTTCTAAACTTTATGAATTTTTTTACCCATGAAAATAAACGCATTTTAATGGAAAGACCTTGAGATAGAAAACTTAAACGCCAATATATAACACTTCACAAAAAATTCAACTTTTTGTTTGATTTTTTGTTTTGTTTTTGTTATGTTGATGGCTCTTGCCGAATCTGAATCTTCTCACCCCCAATTCAGATATTCTCTGTTTTCATTTAGTTTTAAAATAGAAATGCCCACAATTTCCATCAAAATAAAATTCAACTTTTCTTCTTTTGAGTACTGGGATTTGGAAGTAATCAGTTACAAGTAAGTTAGGTGAACGATGCAATTTTTTAGGGGATATAATACTATAATAACTTCAATATAAGCATACCCTTGCCTTTAATGAGGGATTCCCTGATGGATTTAAAATCTCAACAGAAATTTCAAATTTACTAAACAGGTTTAAGTTTTCCGTTTGGTTGCGCGGTTTGGGTCAATTCCGCTTTTTGAAAAACTGAAATCCCAAAATCGTGCAGCCAAACGGGTCGGATTCCGACAGAATCAAAAGTTGAATTCCTTTTAATTTCTTTCTCGAAATCCATGTTTTAAAAAGCTAAAAAACAACGATTTTTTGTCGAAATCGATTTTTTGAATTGAAAAGCAACTTTCTCTACTAAACATTAAACTCCTTCCAAATTTTGATTCCTAAATTAAAAAAAAAAACATTCCAAAAAGTCAAGGTCTAAAATCATCTTAAAAAACAGTTTTATTCCAAAAGCTACTTTTCAATCTGTGTTTTCAAACGGAGCCTAGAGATGTACAGTTATTGGGGTGAATGGATTACTGGTATAACAGTAAATGGAGCATAAAATGTACATGCATCAGGCTTCCAAGGGTGTGTTTGTGCCAAAAGAAAAGTAAAGAAAATGATGGAAAGTGAAAATTTTCCCGTTGACCATCCAAAAATATAGTGTGTGTGCTAAATAATGGAAAGAAAAGAAAATTTCATCGCTTTCCCTCTCCTATTTTATCTTACTAGAAAAAGTGAAAAAAAATTTCCCCTTCCTGTTAGGTGAGAATTTAAAAGAGTGATGGAAAATTTTTCCACCATATGCACAAACACCATGAAAGTTGGTCAAACAGAAAATATTTTACTTTCCCCTTCCTATTAGGTGAGAATTTAAGAGAGTGATGGAAATTTTTTCCACTATATGCACAAACACCATAAAAGTTGGTCAAATAGAAAATATTTTACTTACCACCACTTTTCTTTTGACCCAAATTCCCTTACTTTTTTCACTTTCCCTTCCCTTCAAATTTGTGCACAAACACACACCAAATGTTTTCTGGCATATAGTCTATAGAACGTAGATTAATCACAAGTTCAAGACATGGTTGCAACTTGATACAAAACCAACTAATAACAATACAAGAATATCAAAACCAGAAATCACTCAATAAATCTCCAACAAGAGATTAAAATAAAATAAATAAATAAATAAAAACAGATGCACATACAATACAAATCCAAAATAACAGTAAAACAAAATTCCAATTCTTCAAGATTACCGTGTTCGTTCGCGCTCGGAGGTGCACGAAATCCCTCAAAAACTCAAGAGTGAGCTTCGTCTTGGGGATTGGATACTTCGAAGGATCGACGGACCCGACGTCGAGGACCCTCTCGACGCGCAACTCGACGGGTTGTTTCGTCCCGTCGGGGGTCTTCTTAAGCTCCCCCTCGACGAGGACGCTCGTCCCCGTCAACACGAGCCTCCCGAGGTCGGCCACCGACGAATCGACGATGACCTGGAGACTGTCGAGGTAGGACCCGTCGTTGACCTCCAGGAAGGCGAAGCTCCCCTTCCCTTGCTCCCTCCCCGTCTTCACCATCCCGCCGACGGTGACCTTCGAGCCGACAAGGCCGAGTCCGCCGTCAGGGCGGGCCACGATCGAGCGGATCAGGGTGCGACGGGGGGCGGAGGCAGGGGGAGGTCCGTCGGAGGTCAGAGTGACTGCGGACATCTGTTCCTCCGGCGGCGGCGGCGGCTCCATGAGAAGAGGAAGGGAGGGTTGGCACTCTCTGTTAGCGGCGGATACGACGTTTTCTTGTTGAAGGTTTTGCTGTTTTTTTTTTTTTTTAATGGAGAAGGTGATAAGAGATCTGATCCGTTGAGACGATGTTCTTTAACATCTTCCATTGCGAGAAGGGAAAAGTCCATCCATCGTACGGTCTACGTCTACGTGTAGAGATGCGATTGGTGTCACTAGAATTGTATGCCCCTGTTCGGTACTAACATGAGTTATTATTATATGATAATTAAATATTTAGTATAAATTAAAAAAAATAAATTATTTTTAATTATTTTTATTTGTAAATGTAATAATAAAATTTTCATCGTTTAGTTGATAATCAAGAATAAGATGTTAATAAAAATTTATATAAAATAAAAAATGAATTTGACACGTAGGTCACTTTATTCCTTCATATAATATCGGTAATGACATATGATTTAACATGTGAATATTTTATATAAGTTGAATAAATTAGATAAAATAACACAATTCCAGAAAAGAGTTAGAATATCAATACCAGTTTTCTCATGTATTTTAATATACTCATTTATTCCTTGTAAACAATCATCCAAACGGGGTGTAGCGTTTGTAAATTTTGTTCAAGGAGCATCCATCCCCATGAAGAATAAGCATTTCATTTCATTTCATTTTTTTAAAGGAAACTCGATGCTTATTTTGATCTTGGTTCAAGGATGATGTGGATCTTCCAAGTAGGAGTGAGGAATGAGGATACATACAATTTGTTTTTAAAGTGATTCCTTTTTTTTCACATTTAATTGTTCCCTTGTATCATTGTATGCTATTGTTGCATCCACGTTAAATCTTGGACTCACAAGTATAAAGATGATCATAAGCTTTCTTCACTTGGCTTTAAAAAAAAATCTCATGGAATCTAATGATATTTCATTAAAAGCTCCCCATATTTCATCCTCTTTTTTCTCTCCCCCACCCTACCGTTCTTTCCTCGAGACAAGAAAACTCATACTACCTTATGTCAACATTTTGGAATCAATGTTAGATGGTTAAGGAGATATAACCCTTTAGCCCCCAATCTACAGTCCACACTAGTTATCTATTTTTAAAAAAATCATACACTCTTCCATTAAAATATAGATTGTTATTTGAAATTAAATATATACTGATACAATACAAATATATTTTTTTGTTTTGAAATTTTTTTTTAAAAAAATTACGTCATACACTATGAGTCTATGATAGCGTCATGTATATTGCGTTATCATAATGTATGGAGACTGTAGATCGGGATGCAAAACAAACTGAGTTTATCAACGCTCATCTGATAAACATAGATTCCATAGAAGCAACCACAAACATTCCTTGAGAAGGCACAGATAGCATATAGTTTACGCTTCATGAGAAGGATGAAATGAGACTTTTAGGTACACATCCATGCTTCATCTCCACAATTGATTGAAATTCTCCCTGTTTTTTTTCAATGTTCTACAATCAACATCCACACAAAATTTTCTTTTGATGAGCATTATCTCATGCCCGGTACATTGACACAAATGAAAGAACAATTGTCCTAACAATGGAAAGAAAGAACTCTAGATAAGTTGGGTGAAAGAAACTTCACTGATCTTCAAAACTTTACAAACGTCCATGGCATAGTGTTGGTGCTAAAAAATGCCACTCAAGTTTTCCAGAATCAATATCTACAAGTTAGAGAGGATGAGCCCACACAGGATAAATTTTCGGACAAAGACATTACTTTACTCCCTTAGGTTCAATATTGAATCCCCCAGGGCAGGACCTGGTACATAGGGTCTATAAGCTATTTTGTGCACCCAGGATTTACCCAACTTGTTGGGTTCCTCATCACAAAAAAGGGTTAAAAGAACAAATGACCTGTCTAAATTATAGAATATCAAAAGTTGGCAGAGGATTTACCCAAATTATAGAATTAATTGAGAACTCAAGGAAGTGGTGCTATGAGCTATCTATTCCTTTGGCATGAACCTAGTAGCAGGAGCTCAAGATACCTCAAAATTAATGCCCACTGCATTGTTGAACAGAAAGCAATTGCACCCATTTCAGTGGATTCCTTCCTTTATAAAGATTCCTGGCATCAAAACTAGTGCAGCATCTTCACTGAATGCAGAAATCTACCAAAAATTGGCCATCAACCTACAATAACCTATTCATTTTCGGCGAAGCATATATTGACTTTTAAGAATGAATGAATCCCCCAAAATTGTAACTATGCAACCTAAGCATTTTTGTTTTTTGCAAATGTAGACTTCCTATTCCAGAATAAAGAATTAACTTAAGTTTATAAAAATGTATGAGAGGAACCATAATCATTTTGCCTCCATAGAATTACAACGAATAAGATATGGGTGCCTCAGATTTACATACCTATCCCATTGAGGCTTGTACCTCTCATAGGCCAGCTCGAGCCACGGCTTCATATACCCATCATAGTGCAGGACGGCTGCGCTCTCAATCAGACGGTCATCCAGGCCCAGGTCATGCCCTAACCCCAATACGTGCCACCTCCGATCAAGTGGTTCTGTGAGCCCATTGAATGTGAGAAGACCTACTGGCAAGGTCTCCTTCTTCCAGAGCATTTGATCGATGTTCTGCTCCATCCAGTAACGATATCTTGAGGTGACATTCGCTTTTTTCCATGCTATCAGATCAAAGACATTCATCCCAAATGCCCACCCACAGGCCTGTGGGTCGAATTGCGAGCTGATGATGGGGTTAGAGAAATTAAGATACCTGTGGTACCGGTGGAATCCTTCAAGACAGGTCTCCACTGCCCCATTCACATTCCCATGCAAGTCCAAGGAGAATAATGGGGTCAGGTCTTTCTGGACTATAACATCGTCATCTAAATATATTACCTTTTCCAATGATGGGTGGATATCAGGGATATAGAATTTCAAGTGATCGAGCAAGGGAATATACTTTGGATTTGAAAACTTTGAGTCGCTTTCATTCTCAGAGTTTCGGACAGGAAAGTATGATGAATTCATCCAGTGAAAGTCCTCCAATTTCTGCACCTCGATCGTGGATCCCTTGAAGTCATTTGAGAGAAACCAAACTTGCATTGCATGGTAATTGGACTCACTTGTTATTATGTGGAAGACAAGCTGCTGTGGGTGGTCAGCATTGGAGACGGTGGAGTTCACGACAGCCGAAGATGCCAGAACATTTTCTGAGAAAATGCAGAAATGATAAAGGCTGTTGTCCACGAGGCGAGGAGAGTTCCTCAAGTCATCCACTTGTTGCTTCAGGGCAGGTTTATTGAACCAATCAACCATCAGTCTAATGGTTAGGCAATATTGATTCTTTGGTACCGCACCAGAAGCTACTCTTGCGAGATACACACTCTGGACAGTTGCTGCAACTGCACGTTCTTCAAGGGCCTGTGCATGATTTCTCAGTGTGACTAACTTGGTTGCAATGTCATAGTGAGCGTCTTGGGCTTTGTTGATCAGGGAGGCTAATCCACTAACTAGTGGTCGCGCCTCCACCTCTGTGATAGATTGCCCTCTGACGGCTGCCTTTGACAGAAGGCGTTGGCAAGTCCTGATGTGAGAGCTAAATTCCCATGCAAGTTTGAGGTTGTCATATTCCTTGGCAATGATCACATATGCTTTGGCCAGAAGCATCTGATCGACCAACTGTCTCGAAAAAGACGTAGCACTCAACAACTCTCCAGTATAATTTAACTCTTCATGGACTGCTTCTTGAACCTTTGCATTTGTCTCCTGGAAAATATAATAAAATTAAACATTTCTTGTGGTTGTAGTTTCTTATAATAAAAAAATAACTAATATACCAAATGAACAACTAATAGAATAAATGACAGTCATATAGGTGAGCAGTTCCATGCAAATTAATCTAACAGTTAAATGTCAAATGCATTAATCCTGCCTCCCATCTGAATGCTCAGGTCAGTCACCTGAGCAAGATCTATTACTCACGGAAGAAGCTTGAAGTAGTAGCTCAAGATTCCACACAGTTTTGCCCCAATATATGTAAATAAAACCATTAAACTCACTGCACATTAGTATAGAAAACAAATGTATCTTCTTCATGCATGTAAGTTGGAATATATTTTTTTCAACTAGAGATTCCTGGCATAAAAAAAATTAGTGGGGGGGCGTTTAGCTAGCGGAATAGGGGTGGAATAGGGGAGAAATAGGGGAGGAATAGGAAAAACGGTGTTTGGGTAGACGGAATAAGGGGGTATAGCTCCGTAGAATAAGGAGAGAATAAGCTGATATTTATATTCCAAGTCTACCCATGGAATTGTGTTATTTCTCCACTAGAATAAGGAGACTCACCTATCAAATCACATGTCATCACATCAAATCATCTGTCATCACCTCTTATACATCAATAGAGCCCACATGTCAAATCAACTTTTTACACCTTATTCACATCTTATTCTTCATCAACCAAACACTTCAACCTTTATTATTACGTTTCCCAATGAGAATAACTGAAAACACAATCAAACACAAAATCTCTTATTCCAAATGAGAATAACTGAAAACACAATCAAACACAAAATCTCTTATTCCATTAATAAAGTTAACAATTCCTGGAATAGGTATAACCGTATAAACCCCAGAATAACGTATGTCTCTATCCAAATGGGCCCGTGAAGAATAGGCATACCCTTAAGCCTCAATGCACGAGGATGACAACATTACAAGAGAGATGTTCCTGAACCTGACGCTTCATTAAAAATAATAAATAAATAAATAAAAACTTCGAAACTGGAAGTTGGAACAAACCCAAAAAGTTTCCTTTGGAAAGGGTGTTCAGGACAAAGAGCTTTCAGTCAGACATGAAAATAAATCTGCAGAAGACAGTTGCTGAATATAGATAGCCGACAAGAACAGTAGCGGCAAAGATACAATATTATGGTTATTGAAGGGCTCCTGCAAACAAAACAACACTTGCTAGAATGGAATCACTTCAATAGCCCCAAAATTTCTCCAAATCTTCAGGAGGTTAAGTGAAATCCTCTAACCTGGTGCTTTGAAGAAGCAATCAAAACATATTTTCCATGAGTGACTGGAATATCCAGAAGCAAACATTCTACTCGAAAATTGTGGAGAAAGGAGAAAAAGCAGACATATATGTTCTCTGTCTCGCAACAAACTACTCCCTCATTTAGAGAGGGCAGTCAAAAGTAAACCTCTTTCCAAATCTCCAGTAAATTTAGATATATCCACTTGGTCGAGGATGATATCAATGATTGCTTGCACCTATGGCAGGATTGCAGATGCCTTTCAAATTATGGAGGGATTGGTGATCCGGTGCCAATACTGAGGAGAGACTTCTCAAAGGAGGAGAATATGGAGAAGGCTGCAGCTTTGCTAAGAGCCTAAGACTTCTTCAAGAGGTTATCATTAACCCAACATCAGATTATACTGTAGTATGAAAAAGGAAAGCCGATTTGGAATTCTCTGACATTTCCTTCTACAAGGTAATATCCCCTGCTAGATGGGTGACATCTCCAAGGCTTGGTGATTCTGACAAGAGATTGCTGAAAGAAATTTCTTAAAGTACTTCCCTTTGAAGGTTCAAACCTTTATGTGGGATTTGATATTTAACAAAATCCTTATAAAACTCAAAAGAGGTGTATGGGATATGGAGAATCCCCCATGCTGTGACTTTTGTGGGGAACGGATTGAGATATCTAAGCATTTGTTTCTCACCTTCAGCAAATTAGTTTAGGAAAAAGCCAGAGATGCATGGGAAAAGCCATACGATTGAAAAGCTTTTGTGGAGTTTACAGGTTAAAAAGAATAATGGAGACTTGAGCAAAAAGAACTTGCATACCATGATCCCACATGAAGTCTGTTGGGACATTTGGTCCACAAGGAAATGCAAAACTTTTTGAAAGGAGGGAAACCTATGTTGAGCTTCCTAAAAGACTATTGTCCAGGGCACTTTATAGTGAAGTGAGGCCCAATCTGTAAGAGATGCAGGGACATTCCAGATGTCCTCAATTTTATTCTTTTCTTGCCCTTCATCTTCCCCTCTAATTTTGATACCATGTAATTTTACCATCTCTTCAATGGAATTTGGAGATGTTGGCTCTTTTAAATATATATATATATATATATATATATATATATATATATATATATATATATATATATATATATATATATATATATATATATAAAATCCTGAAAAACTTCAGTGATGTTGAGTAGACAGATAAGGATATACAAGGCATATCACCAGCCAAAATGATAAAGCGCTGGTGCTGCAATAAGTGTATCACGCACAGTGTGAAAGATCAATAGAGGATGAATGAAAATTAAGGAATGTCTACATAACATCAGCTATAGCATGAATCAGCCTGACACATTGGCCTTTATAGTGTCATATTCAGTCCCTTTAGGGCTCTTCTTTTATTTCTTCCTTTTTTTTTTTTGGAAGAGGATCTCTATTTGACAACTATATCATTTGAAGTCTCAGTGTACTGATCAAATAAAATAAGGCAAAGTTACTCCCAGCTTCTGTTTAAAAAAAAAAGAGTAGAATATAAACTTAATGTTGTTTGACATTACATCTTGGAAGATATAATCAGTGATGTCAGAAATAGTTTCCAAAAGTTCCACGCATTCATGTCAGACCCAGAAATGATGTCGATATGCTATATGGAGTATGGCTCTAAAACATGGAAACTCAGTGTTTATGTTACAGAGGGTGAAAGGCCATCATCCAGAGCAGTCTCACATAAATTAAGGTATTGAGAGGATAAAGGCTGCTCTAATGAATCAAACCCAGGACTTTGTCCTATTAATCTAAGGACTTTACCCTTGTTATGGGTTGAGGTAATGAATTTTTCATCCAACTGTTTCTGGATCAAATTAGTGAATTCAGAAAGAATTACAGATTCCATAGTATTATATACACAGAGTTGACTTGCTATCAGGTCAGAAAGCTTGCAAAATGGCACCACGACAGTGTAATAAGTTTGGACCCACTCCTGACCATGCCACAAATGATTCTATTTCAGAAAAGATAAATGAAAAATTCCATTTGATATGGTTGGGGATAGAGTGTTTGGTCATGGTGCTAGATAGGCATGCCTCAACCCCCTTCTGATACAGGAATAAGCCTCAAACAATAACAGGAACAAGGAAAAAAAACCCCTTTATTCTATCTGTTTGCACAAAATGAACAGAATAAAAAAACATTCCCCATTCTTGATACCTCAGACGTCCCAGACAGAAATTCCAGGGGAGGGCTGGAATAACTTTAATCAAGTATTCATTCATGAAATCCTTTCACATACCCATGTAGAATACACGAATTAATACCCAGGTTCTTATACACGAATTAACCAAAATGATACAGTAAAAGTCTTATTCCTGTCTTACTAGAATAGTTATACATATTCCACTTATTCCCATTCCCAAACCAAATGAGGCAAAAGAACATCTAAATACACATTGAGATTAGCGAATTCGCTAACCTTTCACTCAAAATTGAGATCAAACCAGTCTGGTAACTCTAATCTAGAAAGAGAATTCTTCCTCAATAATCAAATTCTAACAGATTCCACGGGAAGAATAAAAAAAATGGCCACACAAATGAAGGATTCGAAGCGCCATTTACACGGGTGCTCCAGCAGCACAAACTCATTCCAAATCTAATCTACTTCTCAAATCAGCTTGAACTTCAAAAGAACAACCCAAAAAAAAACGATAATGTCATGCCAATTATACACCGATCCCCCAAAAAAACCACACCAACCTATAAAATCTACAGATCTCGCAACGAATCATGTAAAGATAACCAATTGATGCAAATCTTGGGGAAAAGGTCGGGGTTTGACTTCACCTGATGGAGGTGATCCGCGGTGGAGACGGTCTGGCGGTCCCAGACGACGAAGGTGACGACGACGAAGGCGATGAGGAGGAGAGCCAGTCGTTTCGGGCGATTGAGGTAGTACGACGGGTTGAGGTACCTCCACCTGCTGTTGCTCGACTGAACCCACGGTCTTCCTCCGCCTCCGCCGCTCCGACCCATTCAAAGATCCAGGTCTCTCTCTCTCTCTCTCTCTCTCTCTCGAATTCGATCGAGTCGCCACCGGAAGGAGAGGAGCTTCCACTTTGGAACAGATGAAATGGTGACTGTTTGTGTGTGATTGTTTGTTTGGCACGGGTTTGGCAAGTTTAACCGGGCGTGGAATCTTTACTGAGAAACGTCAAATGTATCGGTATTTACGGTACAAGAGTTTGCTCTGTTGCCCGAAGTATAGAAAAACCAGGCAAATGTCTTGTTGGTCACCTAACCCCTGTATCATCCCAATCACCTGGTATAACTTTTGTAGTTTTTGCTGTCTCAATTATGTACCCCCCTCTCCACTCACTGTGACTCATTGTAATGAAATATATGTTTTGTTGATATCAAACTTTTTGTTTCGTGAACGGGTCGGATTCAGATGATTTGACTCAGAGATGAAGTTGATCCATGAATTGCTAGTGAGGTGACTTCAACACATCGACATTGATTTGATCTTACATCGGTATGGTGTCAACTGATAAACCTTTGACGATCAAGTCAGTATGAGATAGAAGGGGAAATTTAGGGGTCTGAGTGAGTTTAAGTAATTGAATGTTCATATCATTCAGATGGGGTACTCCTCCATCTACAGATGATAGCGTGTTAAGCACGGACGCGGAAGAATATAGAGCGGCACATGCATGCCCTTCATTCTTTGACCGAGTCAACTGAAAGACCTAGCGCTAGATGTCATGTCCTTTTGAATGTATTTACATTCTTAGATGTATTTTTTCACAATATTCTCAAGATGAATCGATCCCGTGTGGCTTAGAGCCCTTCACGCTAGAGGTGCTCGATCCTCAGGTGATCATTGCACCTCAGGCTCTTGTAATCCTTGAGGAGGTGCAATCCGAGGTGCACCTCGACCCCAAGGTGAGAATTATCCATCTTTGATGTGACTCTTCCTTTTATTGTTTACTGATTCTTATCCAACTAAGTATATTTTATCCTCTACATACCTTATTTTAAAATTCATTTTTTTATAAATAATATTATTCAATTTATTAGAATATAATTTCAAATTTTTTAATTTTTTAATCGTACATAACTCATTTAATAAGGTATATAATTTTTAAGAAAAATAAAAACACGAACATATTACATTTTTTTATTGTATAATGGACTGAGTGTAACATTTTCCTTTTCTTATAGAGCATTGTTACATGCAATCAGTGAAACAATCTCCCAGATAATCCATATACTTTCATAACTAACAAGTGAGGTATATATCTCATTGAACGATATACATACCTCACTAGTAATTTTTTATAGGGTTTAACTATTTCATATAAGTAGTTTATTAGATGAAGTTTCTTATTTTTAAAAATCATAGTGTGCTTGCAATGCATGTAGGATTGTCCCACGGATTGTTCTTAACATTATTATTTCTTTTAATACTAAAATTAATTAATCAAGAATGGTGAAAAATATATTTGTTTATGGAAGTTATTATTTATCAATCTTTTCACGAGTGTAGTAGAATATTGAAGTCATGTTACAACATCGATTTATAATTTATAGATTATAACTTGTACATAATAGATTTTAGCTTTTCTGAAACACAATATAAATGTTTATTATAGCCGTTAAAAATAGCAAATAAGCAACCGGTGATTTTTTTGGAATAAACTGTAAAAAAATTTGTTATGTAATTATTAACAATACCCTTTTAAGCTATTGAACTGAAAAAATTGATGCAATGCTTGTTTGTAATAAAGGGACATAATTGTTATTCGAGTGTAGATTAAAGGCATTGTGTTCAAAATGAAAATCATATATACCCAAAAGCACCATTGACCCTAGTTTTAGATTACGATTCAGTCGATTCTTTTTAAGTTATTTAGCTTAAATAATCTCTAATAAGTTTAAACAAACATGTCTGAATAGCTTATTTTTCACTAGAAGCTACAAGTTACAACTTAAAAATTTAGTTTTTTTGCATATATATACGTCTCTTAAAATCTAGTTATTACGGAATTACCCTTCTTATATCCTAGATGGTTGGTAAAAATACCCTTGTAATATTTAAAAATAATACAACGATATCCTTGTGGTTAGTTGTTGTGATGTTTGTTTAGGAAGAATCATAATCACCATTAAGTCCACGTAAAATGTTTGAAATACCCTCCCAGAGGCCAAAATAATGGCCAAATTCCGTCTCCTTCTTCCTCTTTCATTCTTCTCCCTTTCTTCTTCATTTTGTTTGTGCCAAAGTCTCTTCTCTTTCTCCTTCACAACACCTCATCGATTTCATGGGTTTTCAAGGGAATTTTTAGGTGGATTGATTAGGGTTTCGATTTGGGAAGGATTTGGGTTTGATTTGGGTTTGGTTGGTGTGAGTTAGGGTTTTTAGGAGAGAAGAAGAGAGGAAATAAAATTGAGAGATAGAAAACACGCATGAGTTTATTAGAGTTGATAGTTTAAGTGGGGATAAATAGGTAATTTCCCAGGGTAGGATGAAGAAACCGACCATAGTTCACTTTGGATTTCAAAAGTTGACTGACGGAAAGGCATTTTTGCACTAATAAATATTTGTTGAGGATATAAGTGAGGCGATCATGCAAAACTAGGTTAGAAGAGGGTGTATATATATAAAAAAAAACCCTACTAAGGATAAACTCAATGCTCTCATCCATCACATATGAGAAACATGGACCTCAAGATCTTGAAAATATGCTTCCGAAGATGCAAAGTAATCATTGGTCAGTGATGAAAAACAATAGTAATTAATGAATCTAAGTTCAGCACCCCATGCCAACTCAAGGATCCCTTTTGATGAGCATTCGATTTACGCTTGGTCATTCCATGTTCAATTTGTGTGCTTTTGCACTCGGTTTCAGTGTGTAAGATATTCACAAACAAATACTCTATGTAGGACTTCGTATCTATACAATATTGTCTATATATAGGGAGAGAGAGAGAATAATTCCCTGCGGCTCATGTGGATTCACTTCCATCGTGCAGCAACATTAAGGGTGCGTTTGGTTGCGCGATTGCGCTGCGATTGCGATTACAGGAAGCTGCGTTTGCAATCGCGCAACCAAACAGTTTTGTAATCGCAGTTTTAAATCCAGCGATTGCAGGTAAATAGTGTCCAAAAGCTGCGATTTCAAAAAGCTGATAAAGTGAGCTTCCTGCAAAATCAGGTTTGCAATCGCAGATTCCTACAGAATCAGTTTTGCAATCGCGCAACCAAACACACCCTAAATATACGTTCGATTGGTGATCCCTCAATCACATTATCCATGTTTAAAAAAAATTGTTTTCAAAATCAGCCCCAACTGATTACTCCGGTCACTTGTTACCAAACAAAAATCCACAAGATACCAACCCAACCCACTTTCTCTCTTCTCCTCCCTAAATCAACAAAACCAGAGATTAAGAAAAAAAAATCCCAACAAAAATGAAAATATAGATCTGAATCACCCATTCAAAAGAGTTGAATCACCCTCTACGACCACCACCCCCCGGCGAACACCCTCTCCATCCAGCGATGCATCCCCCCCCCCCCCCCCCCCCCCGGCGATCACACTCCATCCCGGGCCTCATCACCCCCCAACGACCACCCTCTCCATTCCCCGGTGAACCCCCTACATTTATATTATTGTGTTTTTTTTTTTTGCTTTTCATAAATATATTGTGTTCATTTAGTACTAAAAATTGTCTATTATTGTAAAAATAATTGTTCCTTTGGGCATAGCCTTACCATGAAATGCAATTTATGTGATTTTTCATATTATGTTGATGGTTTGAGGACTGAATATTTATTTTAATGTTGCCCAAAAAATTATTTTGTTTATGCTTTTCTGCATTTCAACTTCAAAGAGGATATGAATATGCAAGTCAGATCCCTCTTTGTTTACTAAATATTGTGTTCTCTCATGCACCTTTTATCATAACTTCTGTATGAGTTTTAAAAAAACTTCTTGTTGTAGTGTTTCTAATGTGTAATACTTATTAATGTTATTTATTTATTTATAAAAGGAAAATTCTAACATAGTATCATCATTTATACCTACATCTCACATTTACTTAAAACATCATTTTTGTTATACATGAAAATTGAAAACTAGTCCAAGAATGACATCAATGGTCGTAGATTTTTTGAATGGCTTGACACCAATGACCAGCGGACTCTGGTTCACCCATCTCAATTTTTGGAGGAACTCAAGGTATAGAAGAGAGGTTAACTAAAGTTGAAGCCGTACAAGAACGTATAGAAGAACGGTTGATAGTGTTGGAGCATCGAAATCGTCGACCTTCACTGAACTTCTTTAATTGTTTCTCATTTTCATGTTCATGGTTCTTGTAGTTTCAAAGTTTAATGGAAAATGAAACTTGGTGTTGTGTACTTTTAGTTGTGAATGTTGTTCTAATTGTAGTAGTGTATTGTGTTTTGTACTTTATTTCAAAGCTACATGAACATGAATGTGAATGTTGTTCTAGTTGTTTCAAAGTTACATGGAGCATGAATGTGGATGTTGTTCTAGTTGTTTCAAAGTTTAAGAAACCTAGAGCTCATTTTAATTTTCGTGTTGTTTTTTTTTTCTGTTTTTGGTTTACGAAAATGGATCATCTGATTTTTCATTTCTCTATACCATTCTTCTGTACAATTTGGATAATTAACAGTTGCACAAGAATCTATTTTTCTACTTCTCTTGTGGCAGTGTCAAGATCATTTTTAAATTTGTGATACTCATCTTTTTTATTTATGTCAGAACTTACTTTGGAGCACTTTTAAGAGAGAAGCAATCAACATATGAAAAATCAACCTGTTTAATACAATCAACCTCGACATTCAACCTGTTTTATACAAATATTGTACTCCAAATCTCCAGTAGCATACATTAAACTTATTTGATACAATCAACTTGAACATTTAACATGTTTAATACAAAAAATTAATTTAATACATTTCACCTATTTAATACAAAAAAGTAGAGGATACATGATACCTGCTTAATATAATCAACCTAGGCATTCAACTTGTTTAATACAAAGAAAATTGTAATATGGGCATTCAAGCTGTATGACAAATCTCATTCATCAAAGAATTATACACATATTCAAACACATATTAAGTAAAAAAAAAATGCATAGAGAAGTATTCAAACACATATCCAGTAAAAATTATACATTCAGTCTACAACAATAAATTTGTTGTTAAAATATGTATTCAGCAAATTATATACATTCAGCCCACATACTCAAACATATCTTCAAATATACATCGAGCAACTAATAAAAAAAACTTGTTATCACATTAAAAAAAAACAACTAAAGATTCCTTAAAAAAAGTATTCAAACACATATCTAGTAAAAAAATATTCATTCAGTCTATAATAAACTTATTATTAAAATATGTATTCAACAAGTAACATTCAGTCCCTGTATGTTCAAACATATCTTCAGATATATATTTTAGCAAGTAATCAACAAAAAGAAGAAAAAAAACCCCTTTTTTATCACATTCAACCATCACATCCGACGGTCGATATGAATCGCATCCGACCGTTCGATGCGATGGACCCGTGATCGATAACCCGTGATCGCTGCCGCACCCGCCGTTCGCCGCACCTAATCGGTTCCTATATACGCTCGCGATTAGGTGCGGCGAACGGCGGGTGCGGCCGCGACGTGGGCCGTTCGATCACAGGTTCATCGCATCCGACGGTCGATGTGAATCGCACCCAACCGTCCGATGCGATGGACCCATAATCGACGGCCCGTGATCGCTGTCGCACCCGCCGTTCGCCGCACCTAATCGGTTTCATATATATATATATATATATATATATATATATATATATATATATATATATATATATATATATATATATATATATATATATAGAGAGAGAGAGAGAGAGAGAGAATTGATATGTCTTGAAAATACGATTTCAATCAAATCTAAGATAGATTTATAAATAAATAAAAAAAATCACTCAGCCATGGAATCACAAAATCACTAAGTATGAAAGGGACCTAGACTTGATCTATTATAGATCGTGGGGTGAGTAGGTCTATTTTTGTGTGGATTTTATAACTCTTTTTTACTAATTAATTGATATGATGATTAATTTTATTATGGAAGATTAATTAATTACTTGGATTATTGAATTTATTAAAATTCGATTAATTATGTGTTAAATATATCAAGCATTCACTAACAACACATAATCATGCATCACAATAAATACATAGAGATAAGATTTTAAGAGAAAAACCCTTATGAAAAAAACATCATTCTCCAAGACAATTCACTATAAAAATAAAAAGAAAGAAGTTCTTACAACCCAACACTCGCGGCTATCCAAGCAACTCGGATTGTGACTACTTGTGAGGATTTTAGCAGTTTCAGGATCAGAAGCTCATGACACTTTAGCAAGAGGCAGTGGTCGGTGACTAAAGAAAAAAATGCTATGCTATTCTTAATCATTTTTACTGTCTAAATTGTTGTCATACATATCCATTGTAAACTTTTTTTACTCATTGTATTTATATTATTTTACATTTTTTGTAAATGATATCATTTAATTTATTATAGTACATATTTTACATTTATAAAAGTATTTACTTCATTAGATGAGACACGTGATTTAAAAAAATAAGAACATGTAATTTATATTATAAAATAAACTGAGTGTAACTTTCTTTTATAATAAAATAAAAAATAAAAAAGATTGTAAATTAAATTTTAAAATAGACTGAGCGTTAGGGCTGGTAAACGAGCCGAGCAGCTCGGGTAGGGCTGGTAAACGAGCCGAGCAGCTCGGGCTCGGCTCGGTTAAAGCTCGTTCAGACTCGTTCGATTAGATAAACGAGCCGAGCTTGAACAATTTTTACAGCTCGGTTTGTAAATGAGCTGAGCCCGAGCTGAGCCGAGCCGAGCCTGGACGAGCTCGTTTACTTAATAGAAAAAAAGGAAACGAGCCGAGTCCGAACCGAGCCTAAGCCCGAGCTTATGTTATTTTCACATGTATAAGGTGTTGTGATTTATGAAATGTGACTTTTCAAATGTTAAACAAGGTTTTTTTTAGCTAAACGAGCCCGAGCCGAGCCTTGATTAGAGCTTCGGCTTGACTTGTTTAACAAACAAGCTGAGCCGAGCTTTAACCGAGTTTTTCACGAGCCTAACGAGTCGAGCTTGAACACAAAATGAAGCTCGTTCCCGAGACGAGCCGAGCCCGAGCAGAGCCTGCTACTAAACGAGCCGAGCCTGAGCAGGTCAAAATTCGACTCATTCGGCTCGTTTACCACCTCTATCGAGTGTGCCTTCATGAGGAAAATGGGTAACCATCGGACCACTGGGGTGGATTTTTAAACATGAAAATGACTGTGGGTTTGAAAACGAGGGTTTATATTTTGGGTGCTATTACACCCAGATCCGTTTTCAGCGCCAATTTCAGCCTTATATGACTCGATAAAAAAATTAAAGATTATATGTTCACGTTAACAAGACATTTATGCTTTGAATTTTTTTTTTTAGATTTTCTATAAATACACTCATGCAATTTATTAGAGTATATGCTTCATTTTTTTTTATTAAAGCATGTATCTCATTATATTATTTTTAAAAAAAAATTTCCTAAAAAAAAAATTTAAAACACTTGTCCCCCGTTTGAGGTGTAACATATAGCTATACTGGGATAGAAAACAATACATGCTGAATAGGTAAATTTTTATTTGGTTGTCTTTTCTGGTATTCTCATTGGGAATCATAAAATTGATCTTTTTGTTGTTTGGTTAACCTTGGATAAAGTGATGATAAATGGTAAATAAGAGATGGATAAAAGTTTATGATTTTTTAAATGATAATTATACCCCTACATAAATTATTTGTGTATGAGAATAAGTATGAGAGATGTGTGTGTGATATGATAGATGTAATAGTTTTTTAAATGTGTGCATAGAGTGTTAGATTAGATAAATTTTTTAAAATGACATAGAAGCGTATTTTTATCCATTGGTATAGATAAGTCATGATAAGCAACTCTAGTCTTTTTATAAGAATAACTATAAGACCTTATTCTAACTTATCCAGATATAACTATCAAGATTTATTCTAACAAAAACAAACAATTTTTTTTGCTATTATATGTATTCTTCTTGATTTCGTGCTTATGTTGCACCCAAACGGTGGGTTGGAGACGGAATTGAGTTCAGAAATAGGGCTTTAACTAACATTATCCTTGTATTTCGGTGAAGTCGAACAAACCGTTTCGGTCCAAATATTTTTTCAAAATGGAACCCTAGAGACTGAGAGGGTAAGAGAGCGGGAGAATGACGAAAAAGAGGAGCAGACTCAAGAAGTGCGAAGAAGTAGGAGACCCACCAAATCTACCCTCTGATGCTCGAACATTGATGTTTCTGTCGCCCGATTGGTGGAATGACCGAAAGGTTTGATCTTTTTTTTCCTTTCTGTCTTTCGGGTCCTCTTTTTAGGGTTTGTTTTCCTTTTCTTTTTTTGAAGTTCAAATTCTGTTTTTGCTAAGAGTTTCCAAAAGAATTTCAAGAGCATCTATTTGAAAAAAAAAAGAGTTTGAAATTATACCGTTCTGAGAGAGATGTTTTTGATCCAGGTGCTTCGATTCAAGTCTTCAATACTTGGGTTTTGAAGGGATGTGATCTTCAACGAGACAATGACACATAATTAACCAAAACAGAGTCTTTTAGGACTAACAATCTCCCTCTTTGGCAATTGTGTGACAAAACTAAATGAAAAAAGATAAAGATTAGGAAAGTAATTTCAACCACAATGTTTTACTCCCTTTTATAATTAGACACCATGTTTCTCTCAACAACTTAGAAATCTTCAAGTTCTTTCTTGCGCATTTGATACTAAATAACATACTTGTGAAAAACATGTATGGCATAACAATATAAACTAACAGTTCCAAATCAATCAATTAATCAATTCAAGTGTGAGAGTGATCAATCAATTCAATCATTTACACTTCTCCCTCTTTTACCATGGAATGGACAAAGGTAATTCAAATAGAACAAATAGATTTGCCCAAATAAATATTTACTTAAAAGTGACCCAAGATGGCATACTGTTCTCAATTAGTACCATTGCAACCTTATAAAACCTTTTGCTTTTAGCAAAAGTTGCAAGTGTTTTATACTGGCCAGGGAGAAATTTATTAATTTCTTGGATACTGGGAGATTTAATTTTCTCTGTAGTGGTATTTTTTTTTGTAAGGAACCATCACATCATGAATTATAAGTGCATGACACAATAGGGCTTAATATGAGAAGAAATACTATGGTTAATTTATTCACGTTTTCATTTGATTTAGATCTATTGGTAGATCTATTCGATAGTGGTATTTAGTTACCCAGATATTATGCCTATTATATTTTAAGACGTTTGATCAATGTGACTAGTAAATCCAATGCAGGCATGCCTGCTTCACGTCTCTTTGAGACGAGCCAACTAGAAGTTTTTAAGCAGCCTAGGACATGGATATCGGTAGGGAAATACTTTTTTTGTGCTTGGTTTCACATATCATTCATGCAAATAGGCAATAATTTCCAGAAAGCATTGTGTTGACATTACTACTACTTGTAAACCTGCTCAGATAAGCTACATTTTCAAGATTCTGCACCATACAGTTTGCATGTTTTTCAATGGACTGAAATCTAACCAATTTATTCTCCATGTATTTAAATTAAGGAATTTCTTCGGGGTGATTTTTTTGATATCATGTTATTTATTCCTCCCTCATTCTTTGAGACAAAATATCTAGTTCAGGCATAATTAATTGAGCACTTCTATTCGTTACTCATTTTTATATGCTGTATGATTCTACTAGTAGTTCTAAATCAGATTCTTTTCTTCTTCAGGAGTTAAAGGCACAACTTTTGAGGCACCTGCATTTCTTTTTATTGCACTTGTCAAAGGATGGATCTTTGCACCCAGAAAATGTTGGAGATGCATCTATTGAAATATCAAACCAATGGTTTTCAATCAAATCATATTATACAGACATACTGGGTCTTTCCAGTCTTCTTTTTGGAGAACTTCAAAAACAGTTTGACCAATTAATTTCAGGAATGGGCTTAGTTCCCTCTTTGAATGCCGCACCTCCCCCAGAAAATTTCATTTTATTGTTAAGATGTTGTATTCTTTTGCTTCCGTTGCTAGAGTTCGACTCCATTCTTGTTTTTGGAAGGTGCCAGATTCTAACCTCAATTCTTGATAAACTGTGTTCTCAAGAGTTAATTTTGCCTTTGTCTCGTTACATGGGAGAAAATGACAAACAGACCGCTGACCTTAAGGGATCAGTTCTTCATGGAAGCATGTGTGCTAGCGATAGTGCATTCACCCTTCCATGGGGGACTTGGATGCCTCAGCATGTGCTTCTGGACAAGTCTCAGTTATTCTGATTATTTCCTCAGCACTTGAGGTGATATACTTGACTTTATTTTCATTTTTCCAGTTTTTTGTATTTTCCTCCAATATATTTTAGTGGAGTAACAAGTTGCATCAGAAGTTTCAAAATGACATTTTGCAGAATAAAGATGTCTTAAAGTACCAAAGTTTAGATTATAAGAGAAAGTTATCGATTGTCATCATTGACTGTTTCTAGCATCACATATTCACATACATCATTGTTCGTTGTTTTTTTACTAGTTGTGAACAGGTTTTGGTGCACATGGAAACTCTAACTCATTCATTTGACACTGGACAAAACACTTGCATGCAATGTATTCCACACCTAAATTTAAGACACCAGCTAGTACCCTGAAATATTCAATTTTTTTAAGAGAATCAGTGAAATATGTTATCTGTTTTATGTAAGTTTTTGCTTTCCTTTTTTTTTCTGTTTCTTTCTTTCTTTTTCACTATGATGATGCCCCATTTTCTTGTCTTTGTTGGGTGGTCTGACTGTTAGGTCCCTCGTTATTTTGGAACAATGATCTGATTTAATATAAGTCGAGGAAGAAAACAGTTGGAATAAAACATTAGACACACCCATTCAATTACACATGTAAATTGAATCAACAAGGATTTGTGCAGAATTCTCTCTTCTGTACTTGAGTTTATCGAAGGAGCATTGGCTACTAGCATCTCTGATGGGGGATACTTGGCTAGTTTGTTGAATAAGCTTCAAGGTTATCAAGAATCTTCGTAACACCTTCTGATTGTGTTGGAGGATTGTTGAGAACTTAGGGGATGGTTGCATGGACTTTTGACAATCATTTATTTTTCTTTAAAATTGCAGTGGTATCTATGTGACACAAAAATGATATTGTATGCCCATAAAACATAAATGCTGATGCCATTTTTAATGCAGCAAAAAACTAGAACAAAGATCTAATCAACGTTGAGATCCTTCAACGAACCACAATTCTCAAAAGAGAAATAAAACTCAAAATTATATTAAAAAAAAACTGCCAACCTAAATTACAAATCTCCCTTTTATACTAAAGTTACCAAAAATAGTAAAAACGGAAATGTTATAACTAACTCTAAAGGATCCTAGAAGATCTTCAGGTTTGATTTCAGTCAAATCCAAGTTATTATGAAGGAAATATGCAGAATCTAAAAAGTTACTAAAAATAACAAAAATGCCATTTTGAGGGCAAAAAAGGTGATTCCCGAGTTCGGGGTGCCATTTATGCGCCATTTATTTCTACCGGTTTTTCTGTAAATATTTGAAAATCTTAAAATGGACCCTTTCGGGTTCATCGCTCCCGGAAAGCGTCGGCCACCCGTTTTGCATCAATTTTGGGACAATATTTTCAGTTAGTTGATCTCAATTTTTTTATGTTTTCTTCTATAGGGAATAATTTGACAGGAAATGTTAGTCAACAGTCATGTTATTATTTGTATATATGTACCATGCTGTGGTTTGTTAAGTGTAGTGTTCTTCTACATAGATAATGCTTTATTTGCGGAATTTGTCATGAAAGTGTGACAGTATCAACCACATAAAATTCTGCTCAGTAAAATTGACCTTCAGCTGAAGCAGAGCAATTAATCAGTTAATTAATTGTGTGAAATTTAAGCATCCCATCAAATATCTTTATGTTTGTGAACTTGAAGTTTATAATATCAGATTCTGTTTTTCCACAACTTATTAATGATCTAGTCAAAGATTCCGTGTTCTTGTCCTACATCATGTTGGCATTTATAAACTTAGATTCACATTTTACTACAGGTTTTCATGGATGAGCTTTTGTCGAATCAACAGTTACGAAAGCAGTTAATAGTTACTGATTATGTTTCTTGCACAAGGGAGAAGCTCATGTCTTGCTGTGGTAATGTTGATGTTGAAATTGTGCTGGAGGCAGTTTGTGCCCATTTTTCCTTATCTATTCTTAATGTGCGGGCATTCAACAAATTTCTTCAGTCTCTCTATTGGCTGTATAGAAGGGATGATGAAATCCCTCAACTAAGACTACATTCAGCCTTGGTATTGCTCAGTCCCCATATTATGTTAAGCACACCACAAATGCTCCAAACACATCAGGTGTTGCTTGTTTCTAGATGCATTGGCATCCACATGTCTTCCTGTGTTGGTGAACTGAATAACTACATGATAGCATTTGAGCGCGCAGTTGACCTCCACCTTAGGCACATGTCAAGTTCACACTTGGGTAACCTTCTCTTTGTAGTAAAGGGTTCCAAAGATTCATATTTGCATTTTCATGAACAGTATGATAAAATCGATGTTCATTTCAATGAGATGGTTGATTCCTTCAATATGTGTTTCCAAGACATGTTCTCCAGAACTAAAGCTGACACGATAAGCTCTCCTGTAGCTTACATTGAAGAGAACCAATGTATTATAAATGGTTCATGTCGAAATGAGGCTTGCTCAGTTCTGAATTACTTTGTGACGACAATTCTCACTGCAGAAATCGGAGTAAATGTGATGCACATTGAGATAATTAATCACGCCGAAGAACTTTTTATGGCTTCTTTACTGAAGTTAATGAGCTGTTCTCTGCTGCAAATCATAATGTTTACGAGGAAGGATGGGTTTGCTGGTGGCTTAAAAGCTTTAAATGATTACTCTGGATCCAATGAGTATGACACTTTAGTGGAAATAATAAGTCATTTTGGGGAATTTATGGTCAAACCACCATTTCAAAAGATTTTAGAGGACACATTAAAAGCACGTCCAGAAAATTTCTCAGGGACAAAGCTGATGCTAGCCCATACTGTTGTCTTGTTGATATATAGTCTCCATAGACGCCTAGCATTTTTATGGAAGGGATGCATATTTTTTATGATGACCATTATTGATCTTCTTAATTTGGAAGAGGGTACTTTAGATTCATTAAAACAACTGCTTGGCTGCATGGATAGAACTCCCATATCTCCATCTTCAGTAAAAGATAACCAGGTAGCTTGTTTTAGTGCAATTTTTCTTTCAACTCATGTTATCCACTTGATGCTCATCAACTCTGAAATTAATTTTGCAGTCTGCAATTCACCAAACAGGAGCAAGTGCAGAAATTGCATTTAACATGCAATATATTAAAAAAGTTTACTTAGAAAAGAAAACTGCTTGCCAAACTCGTTCCAATAAAAGGTATGTTCTGCAAAGCATATCTGTGTTGCACTTTCTATGACCTTTTGAGGAATGTGGATTTATTATTTCTTCTTTTCCATTACATTGAACACCTCTTAGTTTGGTTCATAGCTCTATTTTAACCATTTCTGTGTGTGTGTATCTACATGAGAAACATTAATGTTAAACCATAGTTCACCACATACTAAAATTTTAAAATTAAATGTTATACATAATATATTTTGTTGATAGATGGAGCGATGGGTTTTATACTTGAAACCCAAAACAACCCACATCTGAATCAGGTCAGAGCGGAATGGGCTTGATATGGTATTTAGGGAACCATACCCGCCCATCAGGGTCGTGTTGGGGCAGGTTACTCCGACAACCCAATCCATTGCCATTCCTAGGATAGAAGAAGAGATGGAGGAGCACAAGAGAAGGGATTCAAAGAACTTCAAATTAACTTTTAATGAAACTAAAAATCCTTAAATGATATCCATATATTGCACCCCTGTACACAATTTTCCCTAATCATTGACCTTATGCACAATGCTTTCCCATGTACTCTAGCTGTAATAATGAGTATTTCCTGAAGATGACTGTTGCGTCTGCGCTATAGAGCCCACCTGGCAATCACTTGCGATAACTCACCCTTTGCAGACCTGCCAACCTTCTTTTTATGGTTCTTGAACCTCCTGCATATGATTTATACTTACACGTGAAGGGACAAACAGTCAGTGGAGTTCCCTATTGGATAAACCTCTGGGTTAGGGTTTTAAAAAAACTATTGAGAAACTGTTTTCAATCCTAATAGTGTGAGATCTAGAAAACCAAAAATATTTGCATCTGTTCTCTCTAGATATATTCCCAAGTTTCTCATTTGCATCGAAAAACCTGCAAAAAAACAGGATACCCTCCACATAAAAACCCTTAACACACTCGTATTTTGGAGTGGATTCAAGTGGAGGAGGTTTCCAATTGGGGAGGTTGAAAACTGGATGGCTTCTCATGGATTTAAAAGATGCATTCTAGAGGAAATGCAGAATATTGCTGCTGTGGAATCGGGCGTCAGAGTACTGGATATGGTAGACAGAGAGAATGGAATGAGATTTGTGGATTCAAATTGGGATCATGTCAAGTGGTGTGTGTCAGTTCGCAACTTTGTTAAGTCAATATTTTCATTTCCTTAGCAAATATTTCTCTAGACAAGATCCTTACAGTTTTTTTCCTGTACATGTTGTCCACATCAAAGTTGTTGTGCCCACTGCATTTGATTATTTAGTTATTACTAAAATTGATTAGAGTGTGTGTGTGTGTGTGTGGGGGGGGGGGGGGGGGGGGGGGAGATGGAGGCATAAAAGCCTGTCATTATCCTTGCTCTCTTACGAACATTTAAATTTTTTGTCTCAAGCTTAATTTACATTTTTATATACCCTTTACATCATTGATTACGTTTTCTCTGTACTGTACCTGTTGGATAAAATACAATGTGTTGGAATCTTCGCAGTATGGACGTCGATGCAAGTGGGAAACAAGAAACAGGACACCCTCAATTTGGTGCTTCAACAAATGATACTCGTATGCCAGACAACATGGAGGAGGAAGCGACATGCGAGCCTAGCTTATCAGTTGACAATGATGATTTCTGCAATGGAGAAGTTTATATCAATTGTTTGGAGAAACCATCAGACTTTGATGGGTTGGCTGATTTCATTGCATGTAAGCCTGGGATGGATTATTCTCGATGGTTGAAACAGCGTAAAAGATATCGGAAGTGGGTGATCGACAAACAAACAGTCGTTATGAAGAGAAGGAAGAAGACTGCATTGGAGTCGTTTAGATGTACCCGAAGCATGCGTGCTCGTCAAAAGTGAGGTTTGTGGTTCTTTTTTCAAATATATACATGGATAAAAAGATCAGTCTTAACTCGAGAAGATGTGTGTAAAAGAACTAGAGTATTCTTAGTCTTTTCTTATTTTTTCATGTTGTCTTGTAAAGTTGAAACCCTAGCCCACCTGTTTGTATATCACTATATCCATATAGGGAACTATATATGCAGTCCAGTATATAGATTTAAGAGGTGCAAATAGAGTCATCTAAGTTACATGTGGTCCCATATTGCAAATTGAATTTTTTTTTTTTAAATTATATGTCAGCATTGATGGGTTCAATTTGAATGCATGATATTTGAAGGGATGTGAGCTTCAATGAGACAATGACACATAATTGATGGGTTTTGAAGGGATGTGATCTTCAATGAGACAGTGACACATAATTAACCAAAACAGAGTCTTTTGGGACTAACAATCTCCCTCTTTGGCAATTGTGTAACAAAACTAAATGAAAAAAAGAAAGGTTAGGAAATCAATTTCAACCACAAAGTTTTACTCCCTTTTATAATTAGACACCATGTTTCTCTCAACAACTTAGAAATCTTCAAGTTCTTTCTTGCACATTTGATACTAAATAAAATACTTGTGAAAAACATGTATGGCATAACAATATAAATTAACAGTTCCAAATTAATCAATTAATCAATTCAAGTGTGAGAGTGATCAATCAATTCAATCATTTACACTTCTCTCCTCTTTTACCATGGAATGGACAAAGGCAATTCAAATAGAACTAATAGATTTGCCCAAATAAATATTAACTTAAAAGGGAACCCAAGATGGCATACTGTTCTCAATTAGTACCGTTGCAACCTTATAAAAAATTTTGCTTTTAGCAAAAGAGGCAAGTGTTTTATACTGGCCAGGGAGAAATTTATTAATTTCTTGGATACTCGGAAATTTAGTTTTCTTTGTAGTGGCATTTTTTTTTGTAACGAACCATCACATCATGAATTATAAGTGCATGACACAATAGGGCTTAATATGAGAAGAAATACTATGGTTAATTTATTCACGTTTTCATTTGATTTAGATCTGTTAGTAGATCGATTCGATAGTTGTATTTTGTTACCCAGATATGTATGCCCGTTATATTTTAAGACGTTTGATCAATGTGACTAGTAAATCCAATACAGGCATGCCAGCTCCATGTCTCTTTGAGACGAGCCAACTAGAAGTTTTTAAGCAGGACATGGATATTGATAGGGAACTACTTTTTTTGCGCTTGGCTACAGTTTACATGTTTTTCAATGGACTGAAATCTAACCAATTGATTCTACATGTATTTAAACAAAAGAATTTCTACGGGGTGATTTTTTTATATCATGTTATTTATTCCTCCCTCATTCTTTGAGACAAAATATCTAGTTCAGGCATAATTAATTGAGCACTTCTATTCGTTACTCATTTTTATATGCTGTATGATTCTACTAGTAGTTCTAAATCAGATTCTTTTCTTCTTCAGGAGTTAAAGGCACACTTTTGAGGCACCTGCATTTCTTTTTATTGCACTTGTCAAAGGATGGATCTTTGCACCCAGAAAATGTTGGAGATGCATCTATTGAAATATCAAACCAATGGTTTTCAATCAAATCGTATTATACAGACATACTGGGTCTTTCCAGTCTTCTTTTTGGAGAACTTCAAAAACGCTCCTGGAACGCGTCGGCCACCCGTTTTGCATCAATTTTGGGACATTATTTTCAGTTAGTTCATCTCAATTTTTTTATGTTTTCTTCTATTGGGAATAATTTGACAGGAGATGTTAGTTGACAGTCATGTTATTATTTGTATATATGGTACCATGCTGTGGTTTGTTACGTGTAGTGTTCTTCTACATAGATAATGCTTTATTTGCGGAATTTGTCATGATAGTGTGACAGTATCAACCACATAAAATTCTGCTCACTAAAATTGACCTCAGCTGAAGTAGAGCAATCTCAGCTAATGGTCGTCCTTGTTTCCTTTGGAATCACCCACTCTCAGTTCATTCATTGTCTTGTTGTTCAGCCTGTAACTCATGAAAATTGATGGTAACAATCACAGTGCACTTTGTAATATTCAAGATTATATGTTCTAAAATTACCTAGCAAGGTGTTGCTTGATTTTTTGAATGATACAAAACTGAATGTTGTTTTAATGACAAGTAAAGGCCTTATACAGGACTCATTGAGTTTTGTTTGTTGTTTCTTTGATTTTATATGAGCTCATTGGATAAAATATAAAATATTGCTTCTCCTCAAAGATTTCAAAGAAATATTGCTTCTAATTTTTGCTTTTGTTTGCTTCGCCTAGGACATCAAAAAGGGATATATTTCAAGGAAGTTTAAGAATTGATTTTTATTTCAAAGACTTTCAAATTTCACGTTATGATGGTAATGATTTTTGTATAACAAGTGTTTACCAATTCCAACTTAAACAAAATTTGAATTTCTATAAGACCAGCTGACCATGTTTGTTTGAATGTTTTCCAACATCATCCGGCTTTCTTGAGATACATGATTTTAATTTTTGCTTTTGTTTGTATTTAACATCCCTTTCTTCGCATACTTAGCATATTTTTTCTGAAACAACTAATTAACTTCAACATGGTTATCATTGTTTCTTTAATATAAGCATATTCCAGGGTTCAACATGCACATTTTACAGAACTAAGGGTGCTCTTCCCACATTCCAAAGTAACAAGCTGAAACAATGGAAAACTTGTTACTTGCTTATTTGTCATTTTAAATTTTATTTGTATATCTTAAGACAAACAAGATTTTTAGAAGTGGTATTACATACCCAAGTCGTTCAAATATCATAAACACTTATTATGATTGTTTTTCTACAATTTTTTCTAAATATAAATTAATTAAAGTGTATTTGTTTTGCAGGTGAAACAAAAAAAAAAATAGATATATTGGTGCAGAGAATGTTATCTCATTTCTGATGGCCAATGTTGTGTGGTGAACTGAAAACCTTTTTCAAATGACAAACTTTCTAAAGTTGGCTATAAATCAGAGGTTCCTCCATTTGGATTTTATAAAATGAATTTTGATTGCAATAGCAAAATTGACCGAAAATTCCTAGCTTTTTTAGTTCTTGATGGCTACTATGAGATAATTGTCGCGAAGGCATGGGTAATAAAAAATACATGAAATTGAGGGTTGAGGGGGTGCATATATTAAATTCAAAACCTCCTATGATTTAAATGGAGAACAAATGAACTGGACAATGAATTTGTGCATAAGTTTTATAATATGGGTAATTTTTTTTCTTCTCCATTTATTATTTCTTCTGTACCACGCAGTGTGAATGGAACAGTTGATTTGCTCTCAAGGTATTTGAAAAAAAAAATTGTTATTGAAGAGAAAACAAAGGCGATAATTGCTGTTGGTGAAGAGAAAGAAGAGGTAACTACTGTTGGTGAAGAGAAAGAAGAGGTGGTTGCTGTTGGTGAAGAGAAAGAAGAGGTACTGTTGGTGAAGAGAAAGAAGAGGTGGTTGCTGTTGGTGAAGAGAAAGCAAAGGAGGTGACTGCTATTGATGAAGAGCAAGAGGAGATAATTGCTGTTGGTGAAGAGAAAGAGGAGGAGATTGCTGTTGGTAAAGAGAAAGCAAAGGGCGTAACTGTTGTTGGTGAAGAGAAAGAGGAAGTAATTTCTGTTGGTGAAGAGAAAGTGTTGTTGGTGAAGAGAAAGAGGAAGTGAAGAGAAGGCAAAGAATTTCTGTTGGTGAAGAGAAAGGGGAGAAGAGAAAGTAAAGGAGAAAATTGCTATTGGTGAAGAGAAAGAGTGGGTAATAGTTGTTGGTGAAGTGAAAAAGGAGGTGATTGCTGTTGGTGAAGAGAAAGCAAAGGGTGTAACTGTTGTTGGTGTAGAGAAAGAGGAGGTAATTTCAATTGGTGAAGAGAAAGCAAAGGAGGAAACTGTTGTAGGTGATGAGAAAAAGGAGGAAACTGCTGTTGGTGAAGAGAAAGAGGAGGTGATTGTTGTTGGTGAAGAGAATGCAAAGGAGGTAACTATTGTCGGAGAAGAGAAAGAGGAGGTGATTGCGGTTGGTGACGAGAAAGCAAATGGGGTAACTGCTATTGGTGAAGAGAAAGAGGAGGTGATTGTTGTTGGTGAAGAGAAAGCAAAGGAGACAACTTCTATTGGTGAAGAGGAGAAGGTAATTGTTGTTGGCAAAGAGAAAGAGGAGGTGATTGCTATTGGTGAAGAGAAAGCAAAGGAGATAACTGTTGTTGGTGAAGAGAAAGAGGATGTAATTTCTATTGGTGAAGAGAAAGAGGAGCTGATTGTTGTTGGTGATGATAAAGCAAAGGGGGTACTATTTACTTCTATAGAATCTGTGAATAAGGTGAGCGAGGAAGGGTATCCATGTGGTTGCACTAATTCAGTGGAAGTGAAGAATAGGTGTCAGAACATGTACAACTGATGGTAGATGGATGCAAAAGGTGTGACAAATTGAATAGATTGAAGGGAGAAGAGATAGTTTGGCTTAGCCCCCTCAGCTAATTGTCGTCTTTGGTTCCTTTGGAATCACTACCTTTTGAATGTTTCATTCATCACCCACTCTCCTCAGTTCATTCACTGTTTTGTTGTTCACCCTGTAACTCATGAAAATTGATGGTAACAATCACAGTGCACTTTGTAATATTCAAGATTATATATTCTCAAATTACCTAGCAATGTGTTGCTTGATTTTTTGAATGATGCAAAACTGAATGTTGTTTAATTGCAAGTAAAGGCCCCTATACAGGACTTTGAGTTTTGTTTGTTGTTTCTTTGATTTTATATGAGCTCATTGGAGAAAATATCCTTTAAAGAAACATTGCTTCTAACCTTGAGCTTTTAAAGATTTCACTTGAAGAGCAAAATTTGTACCTGACCTAACTCACTGAGATACTAATTTCTGCTTTTGTTTGCTTCGCATACTTAGGACATCAAACAGCAAACTGAACTTGATATATTTCAAGGAAGTTTATGAACTGATTTTTATTTATGGTTAGCCGTTAATTGACTTCCAAATAATTCATTCGTTACTGTGGCAACGATTTCCACTGTATAATACTGACCTTTGTATACCAATTCCAACTTAAACATTGTAAAGATTATAGGCATGAGGATCTGTTACTTAAGACCAGCATTGTGCATCCCACATGCTTGCTTGAATGTTTTCCAATTTCTAGAACTCAATTCGGCTTTCTTGATAGATACTTGATTTTACCAATTCTTCTTAAAATGTTTTTTCTTGCACTTAATGTATTTAACATCCCTTTCATTTGCATTTGCTTAGTTGATATCTATGTCCATGTGCATATTTTATTCTGAAATAACTAATTTACTTCAAGCCTGCATGGTTAACTTTTTACTATTGTTTCTTTTTACTATGATCATATTCCGGGGTTCAACATGCACATTTTCTGAGCCCATTTTACAGAAGTACGGATTTAGGACTGGACTTTTTACATCACCACATCTAATGGATGTTAGAAAAAGATAAATGGCTGAGCACTGAAATTTTTTTTCACTAGCCATATTTGGACAATTTGATTGTATTTTTAATCTTTAATATAAATCTGAAATGATAACTTCTCTTTTCAATCATGTCCATTGTTTCCCCATTTTAACACACCTCAAACTTTGACACTTATATTCCCTGGCTTGTAAATGGACTCTAACAAGCTACTTTATTAGTAGAGATTATGCATGTCAATCGGACAGATACAGATCAGATAGGTCCATATCCGTATCTGTATTTAAATTAAATATCCGAACAATTATTCGTATCCGATATCCGATGGATATTCCAAAACATATATCCGTATCCGATTCGAAAATTCAGATACGAATTCGAATAATATCTGAAATATCCAAACCAGATTAAAATATACAGAATTTATAAAATCTTAAGTCCTAATATGATTAAATATGTATCTACCAAAAACATAAAAATACAAATTCTAATATAGTTAAACAAGTATCCAACATGGTTAAATAGGTTTGTGTTTTGCTTTAGATCATGAGCCATTAGATTTTCAACTAAGGGTTGAAACTAATTCTAATATATATAAATAAAATAACAGTCCGAATACGGATATTGTTTGGATCGGATATAAGCTATATCCGATCCGATCCGAAAATTTTCGGATACAAATAATTTGGTTCACATACGGATTTTCGGATATCGGATATTTTCTGCATTTTTAGATACCGATTCGGATCGGATACAAATAATTTTTTAGATAATTAACAGGCTTAGTAGAGATCAGAACAGTTTTATGCATAGACATTTTTATTTTTTTTAAAGGGAGAACTGCACCAAGTGGGAAATGACACTTTGTGAAAGAGTTAATGCATTTCTAAATGAAACAGGTGATCATTTAAATATATGAGACTATTATTTTATCTATAAAATTAAAAAAGAGCATTGTTACACGTGAAATGAGAGTCTTTGCTTTTTTTTGTGATTTAATTTTGCTTGACTATCAATGTAGGTACGCCTCATGTTGATAAAATCCAAATGATGGATGATAGAATTAACAATTATTTCAATTCTAAATTTATCAAATGAAATATAGACCATACATTTCTCGTGATGAAATCTAAACACCAAAAAGACAAGTAGAGAATTCAAACCTTATTACACACAGTCCATGTCATAGTTCCGCATGCAGTTGTATATACCTCAATAGTTGTCCAATAAGTTATTAAACTGTTCGAAAATTTTCACATTTTTTAGAAATAGTTTCATATAATTTATTGGATTATATAATTCATTTTTAAAAATAAAAAATATTTGCAGACTATTAATTTTTTTCTTTTAAAAATATTATGAAAATAAAATTGTAGTTTTGTTATTATTAGTTTTCTAATATCATTGATAGATAGCATCCATGCCTTCAACTTTTTTCTTTCTTTCTTTCTGTCAAATTACTATCAGCCACCATTACCATGGTTTTTTGGTTCAAGTAGATTCTGATTTTAATTCTATTCTATTCCATAAAAAGAGTATAGTCTAATTCTAGGCCTTGCATATAGTTCATGCTCAACACAGATTTCATAGTTTTTTTAATATTATAACTTCATCGGTCTTATGCACATATCCATTTTTTCCTTGTGCGTTGGGTTCGTTTTTAGACCCACATCGGATATGAATAATAGATTTGCATGCTCTGCACCTATATAACAGGGTCCATCTGTAACTTGCAAGCTCATACCTTTCTCGGCCTTTTGGCTAAGATCAAGTGTAGTATCTGTTCTTATCAGTTTAATATCTGATGATACGTGGCCCATCGGGTCTCATGATATTAAATTAATTTTTATTGGGGGAGTGGCCCATCACAACAGCTTGCTGTTGGGGCCATTCGAGTGTCGTCCATGCGTTGCACTACTGCTTGGGCCTGGCACACCCCTATCAAAACTTCAGCCCAAGCTTTGTTGCATATAACTGATAGAAAAACGATTTACATGTCCATCAAGTACCCAGTCCATGATTTCATTATCTAAGTTTCATTATCTAAACCCCAGTCCTATAGGCGGGAGGTAATAAGCCCAAAGTTTTCACTCGGTCTGAGCCCTAGTAAAAAGAGCTCTAGTGGCAAGAAGGCTAAAAGTGACTTGATCAAGGAGTAGGGACTTGGCAGATAAACCTTAATTGCCACTATTGGCCGCCTCTTGCAATACCCTAGTAAAAAGACTTGGCAGATAACTTGACAAGGAGTAGGGACTTAATAAGCCTTAATTGCCACTATTGGCCGCCTCTTGCAATAGACAAGCCTATGGTAGAGAGGATTTAAGAGAGAGAGGTAAACAGAGGACTTTCTAGGGGATATGAGGGGTGCTCATTTGATGCATTGTAGGGACTTTCTTTCACATTTTGTTTCATCGTAAAAAAAATTGTGATTTATACAAATTTTCAACTTATAGCAATACAATTTTTTATTACCGGTCCAAAAAAAATTTGTTATTTCCGTATCTAAATTTGAATGATATATTCTAATATAAATAATTATAACAATTATCCCTTTCATCATATAAATATTCTAATACCCATATATATATATATATATATATATATAGGGAAGTGATTCGGTGCGGGAATGCGGGAAGCGATCACGGGCCGTCGATCACGGGTCCATCGCATCGGACAGTCGGGTGCGATTCACATCGACCGTTGGATGCGATGGACCCGCGATCGAACGACCGACGTCGTTTCCCGCATTCCCGCACTGAACACTCGACTATATATATATATATATATATAGAGGAATGATACGGTGCGCGACGTGCGGTCGTGCGCGAACGACCACGGGCCGTCGATCACGGGTCCATCGCGGGTCCATCGCATCGGACGGTCGGGGGCGATTCATCTCGACCGTTGGATGCGATGGACCCGCGATCGGACGAACGACGTCGTTCCCGCACGACCGCACGTCCCGCATATTATCATCCGACTATATATATATATATATATATATATATATATATTAAAAATCATATTTACAAAATATCATTTATAATTATGAACTAAAAATGTTAATACAATATTCATTGAATTTGCGTACTCAATTCAAATTTTGCACATGATGTCTAAATGAAAAAAGATACACGCAACCCTCATTGCAACTTCAATTACAGTCAAACTCTTTTTTTTTTTTAATCATACATTCACCATTTGAAATGCATGTTGTTATATGAAATAAAATATATATTGCGATACATTAATATATATTTTTTTCATTGTTAAAAAAAAAAAAAATTTGGATCGCACACTATAATAGAACCCCATATACTATGATACTGCAGTATATATTACATTATCATAACTATATAGTTGTAAAACAAATTGAGTGTTTCAGCTATCTATCCAAATACATATTGCAATCGGAAAATCAAGATAGAACTAGGCCCATTTGGATCCTCCATTTACATGATAAAATCCAGATAATTTTTGGTGTACGACAGTACTGGAACGTAAAGGTTAAGTTTTACACGTGTGACACATGTGAAACATCAAACATCCGTCACATACATGATAAGAAAATGAACAGGGGTTTCATATGGATTGAAGTTGCAAGGAATAAATCAACAAAATTACAACAAAATTACCCCGTTGTCCTCCACTCTCACTTATCCCATAACTTATCTCCTTACTAAACTAGTCCAATAAGATTAACAAGAGTATGTTATGAATTGAAGTTACACGGAATAAATTAACAAAACTTCTGGTTCAAATTCTTTCAAAACATTGTGACCCAAACTTTAGTTAATTCGATAAACACCTCTGTCAAAGGATCAAATGATGGAAGCATTATTGTTTCAAAAAAAAAAATACTTTGAATGGATCTCCTGTATGGTTTGTTCGTCCATTTAGCAATTAGCACTCACTTATCCTTTAAATTTGGGGACTAAAACCCAAATACGAAAAAGTGAGGGATCGACCACTAAATATGATAGTTTGAGATTGAAAGAGTAGGATTGAGAATGGGATTGAATCCCTTTCAAGAGGTGGTATTCCCCGTCCCAATTCAAGTAGATTGAAAAAAATACATTTTCTACCTAAGCTTTTCATCTCCCCTCTCAAATTTTCGTTCAAAATGGGAAGAAAAACCCACATGCTTACTATATGAGGTTCTACGTGTCAAGCTCTCATTGAAAATGATAAAATTGATCTGACAAAGCACAGGAACCATACCAACTGGGAATACACCCCGAGAATAGGAATCTTATGAACAGAAACAAATTTCCAAGAAAAATCTTCTAACATTATGACCCGTTTGAAATTGAATTTTAATAACATCTTATGCGCTCTATTCTTGAAATAGCTACTCTACCATTTATTTCTATCCAAAACCAAAAGTTGCAAGGTTCAAAATACCTTTTCGAAACCAATTATATCTGATAAAAAAAATCAATTTCTGCAGAAGTTGAATCACTTTGAAAAACGATTCCAAATGGGGTGGAATTTAAATCAGCTCAGTGGATTTAAAGTAACTTTTTGCTTTGTATACTGAAATCAGAGCAACATCATCAAATCCAATACGAACAACGAATATGAATGTACTCAACCAAGCTGCTACATAAACCATTCAATACCAAAAACATCTGATTTAAGCATCAGAACCGATGATTTCTAAAAAAAACAAGTTCAAGGTCAATTATATCTGTCCCCCCCTAAGGAGACACATTAACCCACTTAAAACATTACAAAAGCTTCATAAGAGCAAAGTTAAAAAAGCATTCAGCGTACCTTCACAACGTAAGCCACCGATGCGGCCGCCGCAAAAACAGTGGTCACAGAGGACACCAATGTCCACAAACCCTTCCCCTTCTCCGCCGCAGCCAAGGCCACCTTCAACTCCTCCGCCACCCTCTCCTTCTCCTCCACCTCCCTCGCCATGGTCTCAATCCGCCGCCTCACCTCGCCCAGGCTCGTCTCCATCTCCGCCTTCTCCTCCGCCCTCCGCTCCTCCATCTCCGTAAACCTCGATTTAAGCAGACCCAACTCTGCAACTCTCAGTTGCAACTCTTCTCGGATGGCGTCCCCTCAGAGATCAAACCCTTCATCTCCGCCGCCTTCACATCCCGATCGATCTTCATCTGCTCTATGTCCCTTGAAAGCCGATTCACATCCTCCCTCAGCGAACTCTGGAGGCCAATTGCTGCATCAAGCTCGTCCCTTTGGAGTCTGAGATCGTCTGTCAGCCGTCCGTTCACCTTAAAGATCTCTTCTTTATCTGTGATTGCCTTCCCAAGGCCGCTCTTGAGATTTTCGATTGAAAGAACAGACTCTGTGAGTCGTTTCTCGACCAATGCCTTCTCTTCCATGACCAACTCGATAGCTTTCTCTCTGTTTTGAAGATGGTTCTCAAGATCAATTAGCTTGGATTCAAGCTCAAAAATCTGGTGAACATCGCGATCGTGAGCCCGCTCGACATCTTCCTTCTCTCCGTCCACTTTCTGAAGCTCCATTGAGAGGTTCTTCGCCTCTTCTTTCAAACGATCCAGAGCCGTCCAATTGAGATCCCTCTCGTCGCAGGCGCTCTGGAGCTTACTCTTGAGTGCTTGCACCTCTCCCTCCACCTCTCCGAGTCTGGTCACCAAATCAATCTCGGATTCTTTGTATTGGCCGATGACCGTCCGATCCAAATCCCTCTCGTGGAGGGCGAAATGGAGATCCCGCTCGACATCGCCCTTCTCTACAGCCAGATCATCAAGTCTCTTCCTCGACTCCTCTAACAGCCTCCGAAACGATTCGATTCCCGCCTCCGTCTCCGATTTACTCTTCTCCAGACCCTCAATAACCGTCCTCAGCCGTCCGTTCTCCACCTGATCTTCCGATCGAGCCCGCCGAAGCTCGATCAGCTCCGCTCCCTTCGCAACCGCCTCGTCCATCGCGCGTCTGAGCTTCTCTCGAAGACACGCTCCCTCCGCCTCAAACAGCGAGATCTCACCCTTCACCAACCCCTCCAGCTGTTCGCGATGGGAAGAGACGAAGGCGAGGATCACCCTCCTCTCGAGATCGGAGAGGATCGATCGGTCCTCGAATGTCTCCCACTCCGACCTCAGCCGCCGATTCTCCGCCTCGGAACGGGCGACCTCCGCCCGGAGATCCTCGTTGGAGCGGGTGAGGGAGCTCACCTGCTCGCGCTTCTCCACGGTCTCGCGGAGGAGGAGGCCGTTTAGGGATTTCAGGCTCGAAACCTGTTCCTGATTGGACGGGAGACTCTCCTTCTCAGCCGCTTGAACCTTCTTCTTCGCCATTTGATCCTGATCGGACGGGCGGCTCTCCCTCTGAGCCTCTTGAGGCTTCTTCTTCGCCATTTCGAGGGAGGAGAAGTGAAAAAGATAGGGTTTGGTTTTGGGGGATTTTTAGGGTTTATTATCAGGGTTTCCATTTGGGGGGGATTTTATATGTGGCCGTTGTTTCAAATTCAAAACCCTATCATGAAAAAAAAATGAACGACTCAGATTTGCTCTTCTTTATGGGGTCTCGGAGTTCCCGCTGTGGCGATAAAGTCTTGCCACGTGGCTTTGTTTTATTGGATGTTAATTAAACGAGCGTTTTTGGTTTGTCTTTTCTATCACCACACGAAGGGTCGTCGGGATCGGACGGGTATTAATGATTGTTAAAGAGACGCCTCGTTTTCGTTACGGTGTGATGTGATTGAGGTGCACGCACTATCAGCGTATCTGAACCGTCAGATTTAATGGTCGTTTTTAAAGTCGCACTAGTGTACTCCGTTGTCTCTGTCTACGTTCCAAGCGGAGAAAATTTTATTTTTCGTAAAAAAAAAAAAAAAATTATATGTGCTTATCTATACCTATTACCAATGCCCTGTTTGGATAAAGGTTAAGCGTGGATAAGGGTGGTATAAGAATGAATAGAAAAAATAGTTATTTGTTTGCAGAATATAACTTGGTAATACTAAGTCAGTTTAAACGACTATAAAATAGTATAATAATTTTAAGTAACATCTACGATAAGCTATACTCAGTTTATTTATTCCCATGGATAAGTGGGTCCACCTACAAATAAAAAAAATACATCATATCACATCGAATCACTTATCAACACCTCTTATACATCAATAGAGTTCACGTGTCAAATCAACTTTTTACACCTTATTTATATTTTATTATTTATCAACCAAACAATTCAACTTTTATTCTTACGTTTTCTAATGAGAATAAAAAAAATACAACCAAACAGAAAATCTCTTATTCATGTAAATTTGTTATCTATACTAACATAGTTATCTATCCAGAATAACTCAATTCTCAATCCAAACGGCGCCTATATGTATATATTTTTTTATAATAGTATATCATTGTTAAGTATGAATATATACATTTTTAAAAAAAATATATTTTTTCATTAAATAAAGTATAATAGCAATGATTGAACAGGGAGTGAGTGGAGTAGAAGGCATAAAATAACGTAACAAGCAAAATACAAGCAAATAAGGAGTGTCAGTTACTGAATGGTTGATAGCCCACTCCACCACTATAGTGTAGCCCTCGATATGCACGACACTAACCCCCAGAAGGTGTGCGCCCCAATCCATGATAAACCGAGTAGCCATGAGCCATAGATTCTCAAAGTAAAACCTTTCCCCCTGAAGACTAAGCTCATGTTTGGTTGGGAATAAAATGGGTATAAAATGATATAGGAAAGAATAAAATAAAAAATGTGTTTGGATGAGTGGTATAACATGATATAGGTATATCAGAATAAACTAGTATAAAGTGGTATAGAGATTCCAACCAAATTCTGAAATTAAAGTTATTCTAGGTTATTCCACCCAAAGAATAAGTGGGTCCACTGTCAAATCAACTGACATCACCTCTTATAAATCACCTGTCAAATCAACTATCATTACTTTTTTACCTTTACAAATCTTTATCCATACTTTATTCATATTTTATCCAAACAACAAAAAATTTATTCTTACGTTTTTCAACGAGAATAATTCAAAACACAACCAAACACAAAATCACTTTATCCTTATTTATACTAAATAATCATAAACATTAGAATAATTTAATTCTCGATCCGGGTTAATAGTTCCTAGACAACCATGGTCCAAATGCACGCTGAAATAATTGCTCGGATAGTAAACTATGATGTTTTTAAATTTTTTGTCTATGAACTTATTTAACGAAGTACATTCGTCTATATAAAAAATAAATTTTATGATCATTAAATTAAATGCATATATTTTATGTTTTTCATAATATGGTATAAGATAATGGTATGTATTGCATTAAATGATTTTATACATTGCATTAGTGATATGATGACTGTAAATAAAGTTACACAATAATTTGAAGGTATATGCGTTATAAAATTCATAAAGACAAGATGTTGGAATTTTTTTTAATCTTATAAAGATAAGACAATGAAATGGGTTTAATGTAACTGACATGTTTAACTAGTTCATGTTATGGTCGAAGTATTAATTGTTTGTCACTATGAAGCCCTCCAGATAAGTCTGTCAATCGAACGGATACGGATTGGATACGTCAATATCCATGTCTTAACTTTCGAATTTGGATATGGATATTAATTTTTTGGATATGAATCCTTGGATATTTTTCAGATGACTGATACATTTAAATATTAATATTATTAGATAATTGAGTAATATTTTAAAGAGATATGAAAATTAAAATTTTAAGGTTTATTCTATTTTTCAGATATCATACATTGAAATTTTAATAGTATTATAATATATTATCATTATGATTAAATATACAATATAACAATATGGATAATATATAATACAAATATATATATTTATAATATATATCTGATACAGATATTTTTCGAATTGGATATACCGATATCCATATCCATATACAAACTAACAACTCAACAGACAAACTCAAATGGGGGTGGTGGGTGGAACTAGTCATCAACAATGGCCCGGGCCAAATAAATAGGCCCCGGCCTTGCCCACAGGCTTGGTTCTGAATGAGCCTGCCTGACGGACCCGGATTCAGGCCCAAATTTTAAACATGTTATTTCTTTTGATTTTTAAATTTTAAGTTGTTCGTTTTTATATAAATGTTAAAATAATACAAAATTGAAAATATAATATTACAAAAAAATATATTTATATCCATTGAATTTTTTAAAATAAAATATAAAATTAATTAATTACTTTAAAATTGAATCACTGTGTGTACATAACTAGGTTGGTATCTACATAAATATCAATAATTTATATAATTTAACCACAATTCAATACAAATTTACATAAAATCACATGTAATCCATTCATTGTATTGCCCCACCCCCTAGACCTATGGGCCAGCCCTAACGGGCCCTCAAAACGGGCTGGGCTTGCCTGGATTTTGGCACTACGGGCTTGGCCTACCCTGAGCTCGGCTTTCGGGCCTTGGGCTAAATGGGGACCCTTAGCCCTATTTGGATACAAAATAGGCTACGAGATAACCTGGAATAAAGCATAATAAATAATTTTTGGTGTTTAGATGCAATGAATATTTATAGATAACATTTGCCAAAATAAACTGGTATAAAATGATATATAAATTCTAGCAAATCTTTGGAATTAAAGTTATTACATCCAAGTAATATATTGATTCACTGTCAAATCAACTATCATCACCTCTTACAAATCATATGTCAAATCAACTATCATTATTCTTTCATCTTTTATAAATCTTTATCCACACTTTATTCACATTTTATCCAAACAAAAAAATTTTATTATTACGTTTCTCAACGAGAATAATTTAAAATACAATTAAACACAAAATCATTTATTCCACAGCCATATCCACTTATGCTGGTATAACTATATACCTAGGAATATGTCTTATTATGTACCCAAACATGGGCTTAGATGGGAGGGAGGGGGGAGGGGGGAGAGGAGAGGAGAGGAAGAGAAGGTGGCGTGTAGGGGGAGGAGGTGGTGGTGGTGGTAATGTGGTGACAGTAAGTGAAGGAGGTGGTGGTATGCGGTGACAGCAGTGCAGGGAGAATGGGAGGGAGTGAGAGGAGAGAGAAAAAAAAGTGAGATTTGTGAGAAAGAGAGACATCGTGGTGGGTTTGATGTTTCATGTCACTTATATTTTTAAGGTAGTGAATTTGAAAAAAATAAAAAAATGACAGTATTGAGTTCAGAAAAGTAATGGGGTCTGTGCTAACATGTTGAAAAGTGATAGGAAGACAAGTCATATTCTTATTAATTATAAAAAAACCTTGATTAAATTTTGATTATAAATTGGACCATTGGATCAACTATGGCAATCCCACAGGTTTTCCATGTGGTTCAACAATAGCATGTTATGTGGCTAAAAAAGGGTTATTAAACCCACTGACCAAACTTAAAAAACACATTATCTCATTAGAATTGGGTTTAATACAACTCCACGTTGGATAATCAATTTATCCAAGACACTCATGTCCATCCAATCTTATTCTTTTGATATAAGTAATTTAATTAATAAAAAAAACAACTGTCAAAATTTAATTGAATTATAATTTTAATTTTAAAATCTTACATGATGTCTCAGTTAATATTTATCTCAAATTGTCCAAACCTAACTTACACCCAATCTAATTTTAGTTTGAAAATCATTGAACCCACTACCCAAACTGTCCCCACCAACCAACATGTATACAAAACCCATTCCTACCACCCCAAATTAAAAACAGTTGGAGGCGGCGGCGGCGGCGGCGGCGGATTAGGGAGGAGGCAGACACGGAGTCATCAATGGATCCATCGAGCCCTACCCTTCAGCATCTAAAAGCAGCCTTCCTTTCTATGGAACCCACCGACTGCATAATCTCCCTGGCCAGGTTTTTCCTTTCTCTTAACAACGCATTCATTCGTCTTTTTGGTGCCTCAGTCCTCAAAAACCCTAGAAATATCAATATTCCATTGAAATCTTTAGCCAACCGCTTTGATTAACAGGACACTGTAAGCTTGATTGTAATATTGCAAATAGCCTTTTCAAGGATTTGTATGTTTTTATGTGTTGCTGCTATCTTTGATAAAATTGTTCCTTTTTATTTCATTGCAAATAGCCCACTTAAATTTCAATCGGCGTATGCCTTTTGGTTTGGCTAAAGTTTCAGCCACTGATGTATGAGTTAGGCGATGCATTTGATTTCCATAGACAACTCTGTTATATATATATTTAGATGAATGCTACCCTGATTTTTATTAAGATATTGAAGAAACAGTCTGGGTGAGATGATGAGAGGATACAAATGAAACACAAAACTTAATACGAGGAGTGCTAAAGGTGTTAGATTACATATTAGTTTGTTAGTTTATTACAAGTATTACACTATCTTGTACTATTATATAAATGGTTTGATACCCTCTCTAATAGATATAAGGGGTTTCATTATTATTTTCTTTCTCTTATTATAACAAGGAGTGTGTTTTCACCCTGGAGTGTGACGACTCTGGTGCATGCAATGTGCATACTCCAACTATTTTAAAAAATGTTACACTCAGTCCATTTTACAGTAAAAAACGCAGATCGCATATGTTTTTATTTTTTAAAACATCATATACCTCATTTAATAAGGTATTTATTTTTATAAAATGTCAAATATATACTCTAATAAATTGAATGATATCAGTTATAGAAAATGTGAAAAAATTTCTACGACGTATATCTCGATACAGTGAGTAGGAGAGGTTAATGTGGCATATAAGATTGCATTTGTGACCGTAAAAATGACTGAGTGTAACAAAACTCATTTTTGTATGAAAGCCACAGTTGCATCCCAAATATTCTTGAAATAGAATGGCTCCTCATGATGAGCGCATCGTTTCTCATCAACCAGATCACCCGTGTGCCCGCCAGAATGATTGATTTCAGAACCTTTTATCATTGTCCCCCATCCGTGAGATTGCTTTACATGCTTGCCACATTTCCTTCACATTGTAGAAAATGGGTGCTCCCATTTCCATCCCGAGGTTTGCCCACAACCGAGCTGTTGCCGGACATAGACACATCAAATGCACCACAGTTTCTTCTTCTTGCTGGCAGATGAGACAAGTAGGCTCTGTCCGTAGGTGCCATTTAGACTCTCTTGGTGAGAATCTGAGCCTGGAAGATGATGAATTTTATTTTTGATGGGATTTTGGTCTGCCAGATTTCTCTCCACTTCTTTCATCTGCTCATTTGTCTGGATACTCACGTGCCACCAGTCATATCCCTACCTGTGTACCCCAACACCAGTTTGACAACCCAGATAGCCCGATCCGCCATTTCCCTCACCGGGGCTGATACACATCAAGCATTTGATGAGTTGAGCTATATCCACGTCACGGAGCTTTCCTCAGAGCTGAATATCCCAGGTCTCAGAATCCGCGCACCAGAAGTTTTCAACTTTCCCTTTCATGCGCTGGGCTAACCTTGGAAATAAACATTGTTAATTTACTAGGCGATCAGATTCTTATATGGAGTTGGAAAAACCCAGCTATTGAAACTATAGAGATTCTACATAATAAACTGATGATTTGTTGGGGGTAGCAGTATACTTCACATCTACTGCAAGGTTGTGTTCTTTGTTTCCTTTTTATTTTCTTCATCTTTTTTCTTTATTCTGGCATGCTAATTATGGAATGTCCCCCAAATTATATCAATACTATTTGGTGGTAGTGTTCCTAGTAGTTTATCAAAAAAAAGAAATAAAAATAAAAATAAAAGAGAGACAAGAAAATGTGTAGTGCCATCCATAATCACATTATCACTGGTTTCTCTAAAACAAGTAGCTTTGAGCTATAAAACTCATACATTGATAGACTATCTATATATCTATTTGTTGGTCCTTACTTCATTGTCTTCAAGTGGCATGTCACATAGTCAGAATAATGTATATGCCAAGACAAAACAAATCATATCATAAAGTGATTATATAATGCAAAAAAAAACAAAACAAAAAAAACACAGTAGTTTATATTGTAGGACGGGGATTACCTGGGGAATGTGGTGAGAATTCTCCTCTCACCCTAAAATGCTTACCTGTAAAACATGTTGCCATGTCTAGATGTAATTATTATTTCCATCCATAAATTGATGTCATTCATAAACTTCAACTGTATTTAACATTTATGTTCTTCTCCTAATCGTAGAATACTTACTTACACATTAATGTGCTTTTGTGTCTTTGTAGAGATACTGGTGGAGGACGTATCACAGAGGAAATCCAATGTTTCATATTGGAACATTGTATCAAATATGTAGTAAGCTCTTCACTTGCATTATGAATCAAACTTTTATAGTAAAAAAATAATAATTTAAGTGTAAATAAAACAGTAAAATATAATGTAACACACAATTGAAAATCTGGAAATTTGTGCTATTTAGGTAAGTGATGAATAATTGTCTGTGCTTACTGTGCAAGGCTCAATCTGGTCAATAGCTAAGCATGGAAAGTGATAGAACTTGACCATAGGTGCTTGTAACCATACTATGTTTTCAATTGATCTATTTTTTTCTATTATGTTTGTTTTTGTCCATCAATGTGAGGATAACATGCAAGTCCACTTGATGATTTATTTCCTTGGGACACATGAGACAAAGGGATGGGAGAATGTCTGCACTCTTCATCTCTTATCAATCAGATTAAAGGTCAACCAGCAGGACCAAGTAGATGGTGATGACATTATATTGCAATGAAATATATGTCAAACTTCAGCTATGCACTATCATGCTTGTGAGATATAGAATTTGCTGAAGGATAATTTATAGGGGCTATGTTATTAGTGGATCATCAATGCATCCCTATGGTTTCCCATTTGTATGTGCATACGGCCTCTTCTCTCTTTGTTTTTGTTTCTTTTTTTTTGGGGGCGGCGGCGGGGGTGAGGGGGGGGGGGGGGGGTTGACCAGTTGGCAACGACACTAGGAAATATCATGTCCTTACACCAAGTTGGTTGACATAAAAAAAATCTTTATTTAATCTTCAAATTCTGTGAAAGGTGACCTGGAGGATCCTACTCAATGCTACATTGGGGGCTAGACATCCCACCATTGCACACTGAGTTGTTTAATGTACCATGTACATTTTTTTTTACTAAAATTTAATAATTTATATTGTTATTCATTTGCAGGACAACAAAGGCTCTGTGCAAAATAATATTTACATTACAAGTTTACTAAAGAAGATAATTGTAGAACTTGAGTCAAGCTGTGATGATGTGCTTGAAGGGTTGTATGAACTATATGCTTGTTGTATGACTTCATTGAAGGTATCCATATGTCAGCAATCTCCTTGTTCTTTTGATTGTGTATCTTGTTTATAATACTTTATTAAGTATGAAATAAAATTGCCTGCATTTAGAAAAGTGTTCTTGCTCAAGTAGATTATAGCATGGTCCCGAGATTTAGATATAATACTGTTTTTCTAGGAAGCTGGTGCTTGTTTAACTTTTTTGTTCCTCGATTATTTGAAACTTTTGTAATATAATGAAGGAGGAGGGTTCATGATCCATGGATGAATCGAAAATTTGAAAGTTATGGATCAAAGCTGTAAATTTGTAAGAGAGTATAAAACTAGATGAATCCTAATATACAAATGTATGATAAATAAAATTTAGGTGCAAAATCATATCTTTAATCAATGCCCTGGTCACTAACAAGACGTTATCGTTCCTTTGCTATATTGTGTCATTGGTGTCTTTGATATTGCAAATATTATTCCTTTGTGGTTTTTTTTTCAAAACTTTATAGAATTGAACTGTTCAACTTGAGATAAAGGCCGACATCCTGAAATCTTTTAAGAATTAGTTAAGTGTATACAAGTAAGTTTTTATTGACGTGAATTTCTTCTCTGGATTTTCTACGATCTCGACCCCCTTTCTCTCTCACCATATTCATATACTTACCCTCGGGAACATGTTTTGGCATGCCATCATTATTAGATTTAGTTCTTTATAAAATCAACAAAGATCTGGTTTCATCTTATATATATTTCAAGGATCTCTAATTTGCGTGAAATTTTTGCCCAATGACTGTCATTAGGAATTTTTTTCTTTTTTATGTGAAATGCTCTTTTTTTTCTTTTTTTGCCCATATTTAGTTATGCTTCTAAATGCACACATTTTTTAAGTTATTTCTTACACACATTATTTACCATGAATTATTTTCTTCAGATAATGTCTTCAACTAATTATTGTGATTTATTGAACTTCAATATTCATTTCTAATTGGAACAAGAAAGTGCTGAACTCTTTCAGTACTTTTATTCAATTTCAGTCTGAATCTGAGCAAATCTGTGCAGGGACTAATTTCATTGACATATGATCCCATTAATATGACTGGCTACATTTTACAGTTGATTATGATGAAGTTATCTAGTCTGAATGAAATATATGTAGATGAGATTCTTCTTATTTTGATAGGGTGTGGGCAGCAGCAGAACATTCAGAACTATTTCTTACTTCTTCCCTGATGGTATGCTTGATTAATGCATCATTGCCTCTCATACATATTTTTTTATTTGTTTATTTCAGTTCATATTTTTTACCATTGTTTTTTATTCTCATCATCATCTTAATTGATTAGGGTCAAAGAATTTGGTAGTTCCTCTCCAATGTTCTCTCAACATGCTAGAAGGCGATACCGGGTTTGTCATTTGTTTGTTATCTACAGTGGTTCACTTTTAACATCATATGCATCAAGTTGGATAAAAAAGAGAAACGTAATTTTTCCTGCTGAGTTTATCCATAAATATGCCTACTCTGAAAAATCTGTGTACTGAAATTACAATCTTTTGAAGTTTGTCATACTAAAATGGTGAAAGGATGGCCTAGTTTCCCCCTGAAGCAACCTATTGCATAACTTGGTTTACCAATTATAATTCTTTATGAAGACTATGTTTCACTGTTTTGTCTATCAATCCCCATCCATAATTGTGGATAACTATTATAACTGTTCCCATGTCATTCATGTGGATCATTGTGCTTTTTTTATGTAGGTGCTTCATTTGGCCCTCAAGTCTTTTCATGTCAGAGTTCATACTATCTTATCCAGAACTGTTTTTAAATAAATTCTGTTTCGAGGTAAGGAAGATTATATTAAAAAATTGATAGACTAAATCTTACAATATTTGATGGTGCTATTATAATGAATTCTAGAGTTGTCTTACTTTAGCAATAATCCTCTATTAACTAGCACATGTAACTGCTAGTTTTAGATTCTTTTTCGGATTACACTATAGTAGTATAGTCAATCTTTATTTTTTTTAGGGTTTTTTATTTTTAAGTCCCCATAAACTATAGAACTTAGTGATCGATCCCTCATTTTTCCATATTACAGTTTAAGTCCCCAAATTTAAAGGATATGTTCTTTTTTATTCATCCCAGGGACTAATAAGAAAATCAAACAATTTAGTAATAGATTCATCCTTTTAAATCTGGAGATTAAACTGTAATATGAATAAGTGACAAGTCGATCACTAAATCATATAGTTTATAGGGACTTAAAAATAAAAAAAAACCCTTATTTTTAAAATTGCAACATTTACAGTAGCCATATATTGCCAAAGTTGCATATTTTAGGTTTAACTAAAAACTTACTCTGTGCATTCTATGGTGAATTATCTAGAAAGCACCCCCTCCACTACCCTAATCCATAGGCCAACTACCATTGATGCTCCCACATTAGCAAGCTCGTTTATCTTGTAGCATTCCTTCAACCTCTCCTTCTGTGTGGGCAGCCTTTTCCTCTTCTAATTTTTGTTATTTATTCCTCTTCATCATCTTTTATTTTCGTCACATTTTATAGTCTCAGGAGATCTAGGCATCATGATTTCAATTTTCTTCATAAAAGCTTGAATCGTTCTAATGTTCTCTTACAACCCCTTCGTTGAAGATTCTGGCCACCTCAACAAGGCAATGAGTCCCCAGATATTCAAATTCCAGTTGAGACCATCAGCCCCATTTGTTTTTCCAATTTTTTGATGAATGTTTAGATGTAGATATTCTCAATATTGTGTATATTTTTTTTTGGTTGATCCAATATCGTATATTCATTCAAAGGAAATGCCTTTTTCTAATTTTGTCTTCCCTTGGTAAATTAATGTACAACTTTTGGTATATATATATATATATATATATAAACTATATATATAAACATTTCTCATCAGTTTAATCATCATCAAACTTGTTATGTGCTTAAACTATATATGTTCTTTTAACTTTAAATTAATTTCTTTTTTTTGTGTTTTTTTTTAAAAAAAACAGGTTGGTTCTGGTGTTGGCTTAGTTGGCATTGCCCTTGCCTTTTCAAAATGTTATAGGGTAAATATTCTCTTGCAACTTATCGCTGACCATTTTTTCTAGTGGAGTTTACATTCAATTTTAAGTCATCTCACCATGATCGTCCTAACGTTTAGATAATGTTAGTCAATCTTCTGTGGCATGCATTAGAATCAATACATGATTCAAGTATCATTTGTTGTGTGTGTATTATTGATCTCTCACATTTCCGGAGAAAAAGATTTGTACCACGGAAATTCTCACATCCACCTTCAATGTTTTTTTTATTCATGAACTTTGTCAGTGATAAGATGGATGCACCTCCTTTTCTAGTATAGTAAAGGAAGGTGATTATTAAGATATTCATGTACCATGGTGAACTTATGATTCTCAAAATTATGAAAGTTGGTATTGTTGTTTTTTCTGGTTATTATTGTAGGTCTAATTATGAAAGTCAACTTGAATCAGGTTGTACTGAGTGATGGGGGCCTTTCCAGCCTAGCAAACATGAAGTGTAATTTGGAGCTCAATCAGTTGTGCACTGAAGATGAGGCATTAGGAGGAACTCTGCAGCATGCCAACAAAGTGAGTCAATGACTACAGTTTCTAGTTTTATGATCCACTCCTGCTATTCTTTGTTTTTGTCTGTGTTTCATTTCCTGAAATAGAGAAATTGGATCATGATACTTGTTAACAAAATTGACTTGAAAACAAAACAGACCATCATAAATATTTGTTTTGTGACAGAATATTATTTGTAAATTCAGTTATCAATTTTCACGCAAAAGTGACCTCTCATCCATGAGTGGGTGAACCACTTATGTCAGATAAAGCAAACAACAGATTTTTATCTTCTTTTTTTTTGTTATTTTTTGTGAAATGCGAGGAACATTTCAAATGAAATATGCATATTTTATTTACATTCAAGGTGTTCCGTTTTTGTGCCTATGATAAGGATATAGTGTTTGGTAATCTGCCTTATGTATGCATTTTTGTCTCTTGAATCATGGATGTCTAAGCTTGGAAAAGCATTTATGGATGAAGAATCACCAAAAGGTTAGTTCCTCACCTTGTAACTTTGAATCAGACTATGACCCTGTTAAACTGTAGGCAGTTTATTAATATATCATACCATGATCCCATGAACTACTAAATTTTGCACTATGTGGAAATGCAAATTTTCGATCAAAAATAAATATATTCCAGATTTGTTCAAATGTATGAAAACTATATTCTAATGCCTAGTGGGCATTTTAAATCTTTATTTTACATAAAATTTTGATCATTGAACTTTGTGGTTTGTTAAATGTGGATACAAAAGAACTAAAGAAGAGACATTTTTTTAGAGTTCTCTCTTGGCTCCATTAACAAGACATCGAACTGCAGTTTCAGCTCAATGAAAAATGAAAATTCTACAAAACAAATATTCCACCCTTGTTGACATTCGGTGATCTGCAATTGTAAGAGCTAGTAATATTGCTGCTTTATCTTCCCTTCTTTCAGGTGGAATGCAGATTTTTGCCTTGGGAATCTACCTCAGAAACCGAGCTTCAAGGATATCAGCCTGACATAGTGTGAGTAGCTATTTCTTTTACTGATTAGCAGTACAATTTTGTTCTATTCTATGTCAGTACCGGTTTATTTTTGTTTGACGACCTCCAAGTCATACAGAATAACTATTTGTAAGCACGCATATACCTTGTAATACATCATCATTAGCTTTCCTCTTGCACTCAGTTTTTTTTCTTTCTTTTTGCACTTGAAGATGATGTACCTTATCTACTTGTCGTGTTTTACAGTTTGGGTGCAGATGTAATCTATGATCCCTTGTGTGTGCCACATCTGGTTCGCGTGTTAGCCAATCTTTTAAAAAGAGAGGGAACAAAGCCCAATATGGGGGAAGAGAAGAAGAGTTTGGAAGCCTCATCCCACTGCCATGACAGTGATGAATATGAGGCCACTGATGATAATGGCAATTCTAAGGAATGTCTGCACGGTTCATCAAACAGGATATCCCATGATGGTGGCTCCAGGTACTCAAGGTATTCAAATCCCAGTAAGAGTGAAAGGTATTCAAATCTTCATGCCACCAGTTGTCATCAACCCGAGTCCAGTTGTTTCGCAACATCAAGTTGTGAATCCGTGCGCGATGAGGCAAGAAAAGCACCGGTGGCATACATAGCTCAAGTCATCCGCAAAGAAGAAACATTTGATTATTTTCTCAAGACGGCGGAGGAAGCTCGTCTTGTGGTGATTGATGTAACTGGGAAATGGAAGCCTATGAACTTGCTTCCTTACATGCGGTCTTACGATCGATCAAGTATAAGCCTCTATGAAGTCTCATATGCACAGAATGGACTCAACTGATCATTTGGATTGGATTCTAATATGATTTGTTTGTTTTGAAGAGGAGGAATGTTTTGGAATTATTTATGCCTATTTGGTGGCACAGTTGGTATTTATATTTGTGCATTGAGCAGGATCACAAAACATGAGGTAACCATTCAGTCATATCTGGATGACCATTTATAAGAATGCTGCAACTTATCCATATAGGAGATATATTCATTCTTGCAGTTTATACTAGTTAATATGTTCTGATAGTATATTTCCTAAATATGGGATAAAATTCGAACTGCCTCATTTTACTGTTTTTTTCCCTTATCCAACAGGTAAGGAAAGATATATGACTTCATTTGCAAGGGTATATGGATTTAATATATATATACAATATACCTTTTAAATGAATGTGTACACAGGTTTGAGAGAATTTGAGATAGTAGTTATGCAGCTCTATCAGCGCCTAAAATGTCAATTATTTGGTTTAAATATTTATGTATAAAATATTATAGTGGCTGATACACTTATTACATGTTTGTTAAAACATATAAGTTAGAGATTAAAGTTTTTAACTTAAAATAAAGTTTAAATTTATTGAAATTTATTTAAGCTAAAAACAACTTTAAAAAGTCAGAATAAGAGTGTTTTTCATATTATAGCTTATGGATTGGTTTTTTTTAAAAAAATTGGAAATTAATATCCTTAAATTTTTTCACTAATTACCATACTATTATAAAAATAAATAAATTGAACATTTTTTCACTAATTACCATACTATATTATAGTTGTAGACTATAATATTTGAAAATTATTGTAATGTATTTTATTATTTATTAGGGATTTTTAGTTTTAAGCCCTCGTAAACTATAGGATTTAACGATTGATCCATCACTTCTTCATATTTAGGTTTTAGTTCTTATATTTAAATGATAATTTAAAAATAGATCCCTCCCAGGGACTAAAAAGCAAACTAAATAATTTAATAATAGATCCCTCTTAGGGACTAAAAAGTAATATATCATTTAAATGTAGGGATTAAAACTTAAATATAAAGAAGTGAGGGATCGATAACTAAATCCTATAGTTTACGGGGACTTAAAACTAAAAATCCCTATTTATTATGTTATATTAATTTATCATTTAAATATTCATAAAAATAATTTTACAAGTAATTTATCAAATAGAAACTAAATTTGACCTGTACATTTGAAAGTGGTATTTCTAAAAATCAAACAGCAAAAAGTTGTTTTCTAGCTTATTTTAACAAACATCAACTATTGCTTATTCTTGCTTTTCAACAATTACAACCCAAATATTAACTACTTATTAAATAAGTTAAAATCTTATAAGCTATAATATATAATTTGTAAATTAAAGCTACAACAAACATGACTTTAGTTCATTTTGCAACCTGATATTCAATCTAGACAGTCACCAGCCGCTTATACACTCGGTATATACTCCACTAGTGCACTATATGAAAAATTTTAAAAAAAAATTAATGAAAAAAATATGTACTATTTATCTAGGTATGCACTACACTTTTCATAATAGTATATCTATCCTTCATCAATGGAACCTATACTTTAAGAAAAAATCAAAATAGTCAGGGGTTAAAAACTTGACCACAACACACGGGCCGGATGTGTCATTTTCCAAATGTTAATATATACACGTATGTGTTTAAGACAAAGCTTAACAGGTGGAAGTAACGACCCCCTACCCAGTTGCCTAACCTGGCAAATAATATTTCAAGTTCTTCCCCTTTTCTCCACCCTCCCCTGCTTAGAACACTAACCCTGGAACCAGAGACCAAACAGAGCATGTTCACCATCTCTATTATCCTCCCTAACCACCTATCATCTTCTTTCACAGATAACCACTGGTTATCTGCTGCTCCATCTCTTGCAACCAATATCTAATGTTCTATGAATTTCAGTTTTCAACACAATTTACTTCCCTAACAAATGCATTTTTCAAGGTATTTGCATAAAAAAGATGTCTGTATTGTATACACAACATTGAGGCTTGTATCTTTTATAACCCAAAACTCAAGCCTTTATTCAGCCCAGTCCTTCAACCTATAGAACAGACATTTAGGTCTCCCTTCTTCTGGACTCATTAGTTTAGCTAAGGACATTTGTGATATTTAACTGAAGTTAATAACATATGACATACCAGACTTCCTTTTCTCTTGTAGTAGTATTTTCAATTCTGTTCCTAACTAGGAGCAAACATTTCTTCAGGACAATGGCATTCTGAATTAACATTCTTTTGTCAGAAAACCTCAACAAAATGTAGCCAATGCAAACCATGACATCATCTTAAGGGGACATATAAAAATATGAAACTCTAATTGAGAAAGAATCCGTCTTTTTGCCTCTATTTCACAGCGACCAAGCTTTTGCACCCGAGATGGAAAATCTATTTCGATGGCTACTATTCTTATATCTAACTGGCAGGAGCAGGCGTCATCATTCATGGTTGTTCAAGAGTTGTAGAATCAGGTTTTTAAGAAGGCGAACGCCAGCGAAGTTCGTCAGTTGTTTGATCAACCCTAGCCATACCTCGACCGAAGGCGAACGCGGGGAAGTTATTCAAGCTCTATGCCCATAGCTAACACCTAAGTAAGGTGTTTATGAATCCCGTAACTGTGCTGCTCTTGCCAGCTGGACGTGTGTAGGTTGTGGATAATCTTTATATTTTTTTAAGAAAATCCTATCACATGGTGGCATGGGCTCCATCCAACATGGCGTCTAAAGGAAGCATATTTGCTCTGAGTTAACATCTGTAGATTGGTTCTTGGCCACTCAACGGGTACCGGGCACCACATGGCTTAGTCCCACCACAATGTAGCTATTCTGGTTCTCCTGTACCTAAAAATTAACATTATTTTAACAACCAAAAAAAAAAATTTAACCTTAGACCCATCACACCCACATATCATAGCTTCCATGACAATGCTTGCCATCTTGTTTTTCTTTTCAATAGCCCCATCACAACCTTTCCTATTATCAATTATAAATCCAAACCACAACCTCAAATGTCAAGGCACTCATTGAAAAGATATTAAACACGTGCCTTCATCAGATGCTTTTGCACTAATGAGCACATTGGTGAAGAAAAGCAACCCCTTGTTCAAAAAACTATTTAACGCTCAAATGTGAATGTTCTGATTTAATCCAAACACAAAAGAGTTATTTTATATTGCTAATGACTATAGATGGAAGAGTATGATGTTTAGTACTTGGCGATCTTAACGGAGTAGCAAGAGGCAATATCTTCATCTCTCTCTCTCAACATTCTTACCTGGACTCACCTTCCTTGGATTATTTCATTCGTCTTTTTTCTTGTCTTTCTTTCTTCTACATGGTTCAAAAATAATAAAAGAAAGAGAAAAATGAAGTCCATAGCTACAACACCGCGTCCTGATTGATATTCCCATTCTCTCATGTAAAATTGATAAGACAACTTTTCTTGATAACGCATCACAGGAAAAGCAGACTTCAAATCCTCCAAAGATCCAGCTTTTACACCAACACGACTCAATAAATTATGGCACAACAAAAGGTAGCCCTCGCGCGCGCGGGGGAAGGGGGGGGGGAGAAATGACGGGCAAGTGGATATCCCATCCACTACCACTCCCTCCCCTCGTCCCTTGTCCCCTAGATCTTCCCATCCCCTACAATGTCTTATTTTGTTATCTTTCATTTTCTCTGTATCCTCTCACACCCATTCAAATTTGTACTAACTCTTTTCATAAATGAAATCGGTTGGTAGCACAAGTCTACCTTTTTTCAAAAAAAAAAAAGAAAAGTAAAAGGTAGTTCAGTTGTACAAATGATTGTATTGGGAATTAAACAAACTTATCAAAGTTGATAAACTATTATTGACAAAAATATATTTCACATTGATTGGATGCCCCAAATGTGAAACAAAGATATCAAACATTCAAATAAGTACCAAGGTTGACCACATAGTACCCCAGATTTCTTAATTGATTATCAACTTTGATGAGATTGTCTAATTCCCAAACCAACAATTCATGCAACCCAAAATCTGTGTGTGTTGTTCTTCAGTAGTAAACAACTTGCTTGTTATAAATGTACTGTTCAACTCTCCAACCCTATGTAACATTTTTTTATGGGATTTCACTACCTGCAATGTTATTTCGAAACAAAGAATATAAAGCTCCTACAAAAGGTCTTAACCATCTAACTTCAAACCCATACTTATGCCCATTATGTAAACAACTTCCCCTCCCCTATTCCCCACAGAAAAGGGTAGAAGGCCCCTAGAAAAGGATTTTTCAATGTACCCCAACCCCAAGATTTTCAAATTCTCACAAGTTAAAGGACTTGATTGTCACACAAGCCAGATAGCCAAATTGATTATGGATGGTAAACAACTTCCAAAAGAAGAAATAAATGGAATAATGTCATATATTCAATAATGGAGGCTGAAAGGTCTCTTATATAAATACAAGATGCACAAACCCTAGAAACAGAAAAATATGATCAAAATCCAGCCCCGGGGGGGGGGGGGGGGGGGGGGGTTGGTTCCCCCAACCCATGTGCCTCTAGGAATAGGCCCAATAGACCTATATCATGATTCCAATACCAAAAACCATTAATTTCCTTCAAAACTTCTACACAAAAGAGCAACCACTCACCCAAAATATCCCACGTGGAATGGACACTTAAGATGAATTATTTTGCATCTCCAGTTGGTCCAAAAACACGCCTCCAAGTTAAGGAAGACCATAATTTTCAAAAAAAAATAAAAATAAAAAGTTAAAGGAAGACCATGGGCTATAAAAGAGAAGATGATATGAGGTTTTGATTTATAATAACCGCACATTGGACATCTCTGTCGGTGTGGGAAAAATTCGCGTGTGTGGGGATTCTTCGAGGATTCGGATCCGGTGCGCGCCTTGGCGGGCTCGGTCGGATCGTCTCTCGGAAGGGTGGTGGGGTCTCGTTCTTGGTTAAGGCGTCCGACAGCGGCTCAAGAGGATTCAAGGGTATGTGTGATCGCCACCTGCTTTCTCGAAAAGCAGGAAAAGTTGAGGGTGGATTTGATCGCCTTCGTGGGGGAGTTTATGGGGTCTCCGCTCTGGGATACGGATATACCGTACACAGAGGTGGAAAAACAGGTATCATATTCTGCTTCTAGCCTGACTAGAGGAGTCTTGGTTCAAGTGGGGCTGTGGGGGTGTAGGTGGGGGGCGGCTAGTGGATCTTAGCCGTCGGGTATGGGGCAGCTAGTTGTGTTTAGCCGCCTGAAGCCTGGGTCAACTTGGGCAGAACATGGGTAGGAATGGGATTTGGCTTTGACAGAGGTTAAACCTGGTTTAACCTCTCTTTTGGAGAGTGGATTGGAAGAATGGATTTGTGTAGGGAATAGGTTTTTCTTCACAAATGGAACTCTCTCTCTCTCTCTCTCTCTCTCTCTAAGGATAAGTAGTGGAATGGGTTGTGTTGAAGGATTGTGGATTGTGAATGAAGATTGGGAATTACATTAGAAATGCTTTGGACCCCCTCTATTTATAGTAAAAGAGAGGCAGGGGAGTGTCCAGTGGGTAATAGAACGATTTGAGTAATAGGGTGATTGATTTGACCCCTCATTAAACCTCTGTTCTTCTATCAGGGACCAAGTGCGGGGCGGCTAGTTGAAACTAGCTTCCCAGGATGAGGCGGTTACTCTCAAGTAGCCGCCCCCATCATGACCTGTCAAACGTCCCATCTCTGACAAGCGGTGGCTTAGGTCGGTCACCAGAAGTGAACTGGCCAAGATGAGGCGGCCAAAGGCCACAACCCGCCGCAATGATCAGTATTTAATATTGCTTTATGTCCCATCCAGGGAAGCGGTTTAGGGCCGGTCAGGGGGGCGGCTAGTTAAAACTAGCCGCCCGGGATGGGGCGACTACTTCCAAGTAGCCCCCCCTGTCCAGGGTTTTTGGTTTTTTTCTAAGTGTTGGGTCAGGGTTTCCGGTTTTGATTTTTCTAAGATTGTTTTCTACTTAATGCCCAAAAGTGGTTGCTTTCCAATATTACTTAAAGTAAATATTTTTTCTTTGGACGGTCAAAATTAAGGTATCCACAATCTCGATGCTGGATCACAACCTCTTATCTTCAAGCCCTTCGGATCAAACTAAGCCTCGAATAAAATAGGAAGCGAGGTAAACCTTCCTCTATTCCATTTGATTGCGGAAAAATGACCTGAAACTAGTTTAACCTTATTCCAATTCTACCCCAAATAACCCCACGATGGTTAAGTTATTCTTAGTGGGGTTTTGTGGGGGAGGGAGTCAAAGTCAACCAACAGTACCCTGTGTTTTTATTCATGAACTCTGACAACTTATTCGGATTTATAGCCACATAAAATAGAAACAAATATGAATAATTATTCCTATAATTCTCCACAAAACAATTAAATATTTTTAATGGTTTCCCAATTATAATAAAAATATGCCGGACATCCCAATTTCTTCAAATAAAACTACTAGATTAATTATTCCTATTCTATCTTATTCTTCTCACCAAAACAAACAAGACTTGCAGTTTTCTCGAGTAAGAATTCTCCTGTTTAATGCAGTGGATAGCATGGACTTCAAGGATTCACTAAGTTCATTAAATCTTAAGGGACTATCTTTCACGTGTGCAGATTTCCATTATGTTCCACAGAAGGATGGTTTAACGTGTGTATCAGTTGGAAGAAATGGGTACATGGAAACCAAGAACTACAATTAGTACACTAATTCCCATGCCAACTGTAGAAGATTATCGCATCACACTGGGTGTCTGAAATGGAAGCAAATCTTGTAAGAAACTCAATGCAGCAAAACAATACTAGCGTTTATACTAATTTACTATAAGCATCACGTGTCAATGAAAAACAGAGCCCGGACAAAATTGCTTGTATAATTAGCACAAAATAAGTTTATTCAAACAATGAGGAATGAAATCCATTTAATGTAAAATTGAACCATTTTTCGACACGTTTATTTGATGCAATGATTTTTCTTATACATATGTGATATACATAAAATTATCGGATGCAAGAACTAGATTGCCCCACTGAAAGAAAGAGATAAACGTAATTAACAAATATGATGTTAAGCAAACCATTAAATGACATCCAAAAGGACAAACAAAGAAGGTCATTCAGGAGAAAAACAAAACCAAATTAGGACTTCATCTTCACATTAAAAACAGACCACCCAAACATTCTAAATCAATAAACCCGAGGAACTAATAAACATAAAAAAAAAAACACAATAAACAAATAAATAAATAAAAGACCTCATCGTCGCCGGGCGCGTACATCAAGGAACCGAAGCGCGCGGCGGTTGCTGACCGTGCCGGACTTGTTGTCGACGACCAGATCATCGACGAACCCCGAATCGGACTCGTCGAGGACCCAGCCGACCGATTTCCGAGCTTCCAACATGATATTCGAAATACCTGAAATGACAGAGAGAGATAGAAAGAGTCAGATCTGAAAGAGGAGAGGAAGAAAGAGTGAGAGAGAGAGAGACGAAAAGAAGAGGAGGAACTGACCTTCTCTGACGGACTGACGCTTCTGGCGGATCTCGTGAACGGTGGCGGAGATCTTCCAGTAGAGTGGGCGACCGACGTAGAAGGCACCGACGAGGAGCAGGAGGACCGCCAACACCAGCCGGACCGAAACCCTAGACGATGACGACGCCATAGCTGTTGTTATTCGTGGTTTCTCTCACAATTTCTTCCCTGAATTTGCGTTCTGCGTGTTTGTATATAGTTGTTGAAAAGGGGGTGTGAGTGAGTGTCGGCGGAGGGCGGGAGAATCGGTCCAGTGCGGACCAAATAGGTTGACGTTGTGTGGGGAGAGTGACATGTGGTTCCAAAAAAATAAAAAAAATATAAAACACTCGGGCTTGAAACTGTGGCTGGCCGTGGGAGGTCGAAGACCGCAGGCAGTGTTCGAATCTGTCTGCTCTGTGTAAAGTGTGAACACAAAGAATTTTATGTAGGATCGGAACAAACAGATGGAGGTAGCTTTCACAGCTCGACCGTAAGGTCAGCCACGGGGAGTCCCTCCGATATCAAAAAAAAAAAAAAATCAGTTCAAAAAATATATCAATTCTGCTACACATGCTCCATTTTAAGTAGCCATGTGATAGGGGGGGGGGGTTGTACATAATTAACAAATGTGAAATTATCAATTTTTCTTTACTTCAATACAAAAAAAAAAAAATCAAATTCGTACCCTAAAAAGAGTAAAAGACACATGCCCACATACCATACTTTGATTTTTGGAGACCATTATTTTAACCCTTTCCTTTTTCAATCCCACCCAGTTAGACGATCCACCCCACTTAAAACTTATGAATTGCAAATCCACTCCTAGATAAACATATCACACATGATAATCTGAACCCCACCCATCCCCCTCCCCACATTTTTCATCTCTTGCTTCCTTCTCCCCTCTCCCATCTCTCTTTGTTTTGATTAGCCATCATCAATGGTGACAAAAAAGCAACAAAAAAACAACACCCAAAATATCTTATGTTTTCCTAGCCATCATCAATGGAGACCGACTCCATCATCACCATCTTCGACGACGTCCGACGTCCGCCACTCCTTCGAAGACCGACTCCGCCCTCACCTCCTTCGACTCACAACATTGCCGCCCTCAACGCCCACGAGGCCTCCATCCTCTCCTCCGAGTCCTCCCCACCTTCGCGGCGTTGCCCTCTCCGACCTCGCTGTCCCCTCCTCCAGTCTCCGGGGACCTCGTCTTCCTGGCGGCGATCCGGAGGTACTCTCGAAGGATGGACACGAAGGGGGCAGTGAGGGTACGTGGCGGGCAAGAAGAAGCATCTGTAGCGATAAGGAGGGAGATTGTGGCAGTGGTGGCAGAGGAGGCTGGTGAGGGTGTCAGTAGTGGGCGGTTTGGGGTGGGGGTGGGTTTTCTTTATTTGAGAAGAGTTAAGATTTGATTTTTTATTTTTTAAACGGGATGGTGATCCGATTCCATGGGGTGGGCATATAGCCCCCTTTGTTTTTTTAGATTGTTTACAATCCCCTCGAACAAACATGGACATTATTACTTTACAATCCCCTCAAACAAACACACAAAAACACATATTATATGAAATGATTCCCACATGTTCCATTTTTTTCAAAATGTAAGCATCTCCATGTGGCCCCGCCCCTGGTGGTGGTGGTGCAGTCACGGTGATGCAGTCATAGTGGTGGTGGCGGGGACGCGGATATGGTGGAGGGTGTTCAAGCCACATGTTGGAGGTGGTGGTGGTGGTGGTGATTAAACTTATTGGTGGTGGGGGTGCAGTCACAGGGGTAGTGGAGCGGGTGGTGACAGTGATGGAACAGTGAATGTAAGTGATTTTTGTTGGGATTTTTAACAATTTTATTTGTGTGAAATAAATAATAATAATCGCGGAATAAATTATACGAAGCCCAAATCAATCACCGGCGCAATCAGAAAAATATAAAAGCAAGCAAACCACAAAGAAAACACCAAATTTAACGTGGTTCGGCGTAAGCCTACATCCACGGGGCACTCCAGCAACAATCCACTATATCAAATAATAATGATAATAATGTTCTCTCAAGTTTTGCCCAAAACTTGAGGAATACAAGATGAAAGAGAGATACAGGGTTACCTCAATGAAACCCTAAACAATCTTCCAAATAATATGGAGAACCCAACCTCGATGTAGATCGGAATCTGCGGAGGAACCTGAAGAAGGAACAACTCTTCTTCTCTTTCTCTCTCCACTCTTCTCTCTCTCCTCTCTCTTCTCTCTTCACTGTTGCCGCCGAATAACACACGCCGAACACCCTTTTTCTTTTTCCTCTGGCCGTGCGTCGATCTTTGTTTGACGTGAAGAGGAAGACCAAGCCCTAAAGGGCATTAAATATCATCACGTGATATTGCTCACGTGTACCTACATGTAAAACATGCATAACCCCCATATGGGCTTCAAGCCCTCATTTGGGCTGGACCCAAGTATGGGCTCAAACCCAACAATCTCCCCCTCCAGCCTAATGAGGGAGGAACCCGGTCCGCGACTCCTCACCTGGAGTCCGTACTGTCCAGCTTCTCGCAGAGCTCGAACTTATCTTGTTCTTCATGAGACTGTGCATCTCGAAAATCTTTTGCCTCCCTCTCTTCAGTAAAAAAGATATACTCAAAGGTGGGGTAATTCAATGATGGTCTATGTTCTCTCGATGTTATCTTCATCGAAATCTCTGTAGTCGCTGACTCTCTCAATGACCTCTTCATCGGAATCTCTGTAGTCTCTGACCCTCTCGATGACCTCTTCATCGAAATATTTGTAATCTCTAACTCTCTCAATGACCTCTTCATCGGAATCTCTGTAATCTCTGACTGATGGCACTGCTCCCCCTGCTCAAGAGCTTCCTGTTCTGAATCTTCATCAATGTCAGGTATCTCTGGCAACTTATCAAAGTCTTCATTTCTCGTCTTCTCCCCATCTGTAGCCGGCTGAATCGGAGAAGGAATCGGCGTCAAATCTGCAACACCACCAACTGATTTCGGAACCCCATCAAAATCTTCAGTAGTCTGGTTTTCGTAGAAGACCACATCCCTGTGCCGAACAATCCTCTTCGTTGCTGAATCCCATAGCCTGTAGCCGAATTCATTTCCATAACCAACGAAGATACATGAGACTGTTTCATTTAGCTTCTGTCTCTCCTCTTTGGGTACAAGCGCCATAGCTTTACATCCAAAGACCTTCAGATGTGAATACGAAACCTCAATACTGGACCAAACCTTCTCTGGAATTTCCATATCCAAAGGAACTGATGGTGACCTGTTCATCAAATAGCAGGCAGTCGAAACAGCTTCACCCCAGAAGGTTTCAGGCAATTTAGCTTTCTTCAACATACATCTGACTTTCTCAACAATAGTGCGATTCATCTGTTCTGCGACACCATTGTGCTGTAGAGTACCGGGCTCAATCCTTTCGTGTCGAATCCCATGACGTGAGCAATAATCTCTGAACCTCCTCGAATTGTACTCTCCTCCATTAACAGTCCGCAGTGACTTCAATCGTTTTCCTGTCTCCCATTCCACTATGGCAAGAAAGTGTTGAAAGTGCTCAAACACCTGATCCTTTGTTCGTAACAAGTAAATCCACACTTTCCTGGATGCATCATCAATAAATGTAGCAAAATACCTATTGCCACCAAGCGATTCAACCTCAAACGGACCATAAACGTCAGAGTGAATCAAGTCCAAAATATTATACTTCTTTTTTGAACATTTATCGAAAGAAACTTTATGATGCTTTTCAATCAAACAGTAATCACAAGAGCTAAGAGACGTACCATTGGTAAAGGGAATGTAAGACTTCTTTACCAGAACTTGTAGCTCATTCTCGCTCATGTGACCAAGCCGCCTATGCCATAAATCCAGAGACGAATCTTCTTCAGCTGCATTCATTCCATCCTTGCACACTTTTATCTTTGTCTTGTACGAAGTACTGCATGCCTTTCCTCTAGCAACAACTAGCGAACCCTTGGTGAGCTTCCATTTTTCATTGCCGAAGTGATTCTCAAATCCTTGACGATCCAAAGCGATCCCAGAAAGCATATTGAGGCGCAAATCAGGAACATGACAAACATCTTTCAAAGTCAACGTGTGTCCTACATCAGTGCGTATATACACATCACCAATTCCTGCAATCTTTGAGTGACTAGTGTTTCCCATCTTCACAATGCCAAAGTCTCCTGCCCTGTACGAAGTGAAGAAATCCATCTTAGGAGTCGCATGGTAGGACGCTCCCGTATCAACTATCCACTCAGTATTCTGATCTGCAATATGCGGGCATTTTTTCTCTCCGAAAGAGAGAGCCACAAACTCATCCGTATATGCAGTCGCCACGATGTTCTTGTCGTCATCTTTCTTCTTCTGATAATTTACCTCATTCTGTTCTCTTTTCCAAATTCGACAATTCCTTTTGAAGTGACCGGCTTTACCGCAATGGTAGCACGCGTTTTCTTCAGACCTTGACTTGCTTTTGTAACTGTCATGACCTTCTTGTTCTCGACCATTGCTCCTCCCCCTGTTCTCTGTGACAAGTGCTTGTGCATCATCTGTACCCGCTGATTTTCTTCTTGTTTCTTCATTCAACAAGCAGTTCGTAACTGTACTCATAGACAACACACCATCTGGATCAGAATTACTCAATGTGACGACTAACGTCTCCCAACTGTCTGACAAAGATCCCAAAAGCAGTAGCGCCTGTAACTCATCATCCAAAGTCATCTTCATATTAGTCAACTGATTCACCAAGCTCTGAAACTCATTTATGTGTTCTGTAACACTGTCACCTTTGAATTTTAAATTCACGAGTTTCCTGATTAAAAATGCTTTATTCCCCGCAGTCTTTTTGTCATACAAAGACTGAAGCTAATTTCCATAAAGAGTGTGCGTTCGTCTCATTCGCAATATGATGGAATATGCTGGGATCAATCCATTGCCGAATATTAGCAACACATTTTCTATTCAACTTGGTCCAGTCTTCTTTTGTCATTTTTTCTGGTTTGCTTTTATCTTCTTCAATTGGTTCAAATAAATCCTTACAGTAAAGGATGTCCTCCATCTTGGGCTTCCACATCAACCAATTGGAACTATTCAAATCAATCATCTTGCCGATGGAATTCTCCATAACTATCTCACACAAATAAATTCAACATTGCTCTGATACCACTTGTTGGGATTTTTAACAATTTTATTTGTGTGAAATAAATAATAATAATCGCGGAATAAATTATACGAAGCCCAAATCAATCACCGGCGCAATCAGAAAATATAAAAGCAAGCAAACCACAAAGAAAACACCAAATTTAACGTGGTTCGGCGTAAGCCTACATCTACGGGGCACTCCAGCAACAATTCACTATATCAAATAATAATGATAATAATGTTCTCTCAAGTTTTGTCCAAAACTTAAGGAATACAAGATGAAAGAGAGATACAGGGTTACCTCAATGAAACCCTAAATAATCTTTCAAATAATATGGAGAACCCAACCTCGATGTAGATCGAAATTTGCGGAGGAACCTGAAGAAGGAACAACTCTTCTTCTCTTTCTCTCTTCACTCTTCTCTCTCTCCTCTCTCTTCTCTCTCCACTGTTTCCGCCGAATAACACACGCCGAACACCCTTTTTCCTTTTCCTCTGGCCGTGCGTCGATCTGTGTTTGACGTGAAGAGGAAGACCAAGCCATAATGGGCATTAAATATCATCACGTGATATTGCTCACGTGTACCTACATGTAAAACATGCATAACCCCCATATGGGCTTCAAGCCCTCATTTGGGCTGGACCCAAGTATGGGCTCAAACCCAACAATTTTATATAAGGGTTAAAATGTTAATGAATATTATAATCACTTATCCACGATTTTATCCAACAATATAATCAAATTCAATCAAACAACAAAACTTAATTATTATATTTTTCAACGAGAATAACTAAAAATACAACTAAACAGAAAATCACATGATTCATTGATAAAGTTATTTATTATTGGAATAGGTATAAATCATAAAATAACTTATATCTCTGTCCAAACGGGTATTAATTAAAAGTTTAGACTTGGGGGCAGGACATATAAAGGGTGGTGGAAATTCAGGTGCGGATCTAGGACAATATTTTAGGGTGGGCTACATAGCCTATATTAAATGTTTATATGAAAATTTTTTGTTCTTATATTTGATGTAATTATTTATATACCAAATAATGTGATATTCAAAAGACATACATGTGAAGAAAAGAAAAATATGAAATGTATTGTAAGAATAAAAATGATATATAAACTCATCTTACACGGTATATTAACAAATTTTATAATTTAAATAACCAAATATGTCATCATAAAAATAGAAAAAGTTGCTAGAAAAATAAGAAGAATTGTTATATGGATATAAATATTTCTTTATTGTTCAATTGACATTAAATTAATTCTTAAGATAATATTTGAATTTTAAAATTTAGAATTGTTAAAATTTATAATAAGATTGAGGCTGCGTTTGGTTGAACGATTGCAAAATTGATTTTGAACAAAAACTGAGTTTAAATCTGATTTTGTAAGAAACTATCTATCGACAACTTTTGAAACTCAGGCTTTTGGTACTATTTCACAAAAATATGTCTGCAACTTTTGACCCTAATTTTTTTTTTAATGAGTTTGGAAAAAACAGTTTCCTACAAACCCAAAAGCTGCTCAAACTTGTTTCCAAACGAGCCGGAGTTCAATTTGGTTTGTTAGATTGAGATCCACTTTGTTATGATGCTATTTGATTTGTTATTAATTTATTAGGGTGATATCTAGTTTGTTAGGAATATATTTTATGTATAAAATATAATTTATTTAATATAAAATATAAATATTATAATTTATATCATCAAATAATTTAAAAAAATAGCCAACTCTTACGTCCGCCTCTGGGCGGAATCGTGCATGAGAGATTTTATATGATAATAGAGGGGGTGTTGAAGGAGGAGGAGGAGCACAGTGGGCTTACTTATTGGGGGCATGCTTATTAGATATATCTAAATGGATCTTTAGCAATAAAATCCATTTAAGGAAAATTTATTTACAATTTAGAGGGGCACAAATAAACCACCCATCTTAAATAGAGAAAATGACCAAAAAATCTCTTAAAAGTTAGAATTACTCAAATTAGTCACTTTTTAAAATTATATCTAAAAAAGTCTCACTTTATAATTTTAGAAATACAAAATGTTAATCTACCCTTATTAATTAAATCTTTAACATCCATATAACCCTTGTTAATTATTCCATATTAAGGATTTAATTACATAAGGGTAGGTTAGTCTTTTGTGTTTCTAAAATTGTGAAATGAGATTTTTTTTGTATAATTTTTAAAGTAGCTGATTTGGGTATTTCTATCTTTTTGAAGATCTGTTTGGTCATTTTCCCTTTTTAATATCTGTCGGATATCATATATGGATATTTTTTTGGATGTCTAGTTAGGATATGAATATGGATCCATCCGATCCGTATCCACTCTATTGACAGACTTGTATTATATAGGAAAATTTATAAAAATAACCATAATTTTTCAAATATTTGCAACAATAACCCCTGCTTGGTGAATATTAGAAATAAATGATCTTGGACCCGATCAGCGTTGACTGAGTTTTTTGTTTTTATTTTTTCAATCCATTTTATTTAGTTAAAAAAATCTCATGAAAAAGTTAATCTTATGAAGAATAAACTATTCAAATGTTATAAAAACATCTCTAACCTATAAACCTACCAACCGATAGATAAGCGCGGATATGACTATACATGTATATAAACAAATTGGATTAAAAACATCAACATCCCTACAAACACAAACATGGGTAATCTCATTTTAGGGCAAACGTATTAGTCCCTCAAAACTCACAAAAATTCATATGCATCCCTACCATTCACAGAAGTTAATTTTAACCTAACATATCCTAGTTAACCCAAAGTTATACCATAAAATGACTAAATTAATCCCTCCACCACAACACCTCCATTTCAATTCTTTTTTCTTAAATTGTTTTCAGATCTTGAATCAGATCTAAGGAAACAAACGCGACACCTCAATCAGAGAGCAGGAGGGGTTTTCGACCGCGCCGGTCTCCGTCGTGCTCTTTCTTTTCGTCCTCAGCCTGCTCCTCTTCCTCTCCACCCGATCAGAGGTCATTCACATGTTAATGGAATGGTGATTGGGAGTTGTTCTTTTTATATATAAACAAGGTTGTGTTTCTTTGTTTGGGTCTTCGTTTAATCCAACTTTTTTTTAGTATATTGTTATACTAAATTCAGATTTTCATGAGTAACTTTTTTTAAAAAATTGCATTCTAACGTAGAAGTTCTTCAAAGACAATTTTGTCTTTTACATGAATTATTTTGTTTTTATGATTATTTACATGGACTATAATGACTACCAGGGGCGGAATCAGGAATTAAAGCAAGGGGGTGCCAGAGGATCAAGAGAATGGGTAAGATAAAAAAAAATTTATAGATATATAATAAATTAAGATGAAATTAAGACAATTAAATAATGATTGAGTCCTTCAAATAATGGTGATCAATTCGTATCAAAAGTTGATTTTTTACTTATTTTCTTGTATTTAATCATCAAAAATAATATATAGAAGATTAAGAAATTTTTTTTTGAAATTTCATTATTCTCATCACAAAAAATAGGAAAAATATGAGAAGACTCAATATAGTAATGATGAAAAATTCAAATAAATAAAAAATCACTAAAACATCTAAATTAATGATTTTTCAACCCCTCAAAATCATATACCAATATTCATGTGAAACCAAAAATTTTCACATATTTTTTAAAAGAAGACACGACTCAAATTCTCAATGAGCGTTAATACACTTAGTCCATTTTGCAATCCTATTTTCATTTTCAAGTCTAATACAATATATAAAATTGACTAACGTAGTATGTATTCAACTATTTCCATATCTGCTATTACAGAAAATGTAAATAAAATAGATACATTTATTATATGGGAGCATGTATGTCATTTCTATAAAATATTAATATACTTTATTATATGAGTATATATTTCAAAATAATTAAATGTATGCATACTAACAATTATGCAAATGGGATTGCATGTAACATTTTTCAAATTCAAACTCAATCATTTCTATTAGGATTTTTGCATGTGCCCTTAAAAAATCTCATTTTATCAAATAACCCTAATGAAATATTATTTGATGATATACCATCAAAATGATTTAAATTATTCATGCATGTTGCTCTGAAGGGTATTTTTGTAAAACTTAAAAAATTATATTATGCAAAAATATCCCTCAAAAGGGCATTGATGCAAAATTTAAAGTATTGATGAGAATAGAATGTAAAGGGGGTATTTAATAATATAAGATTTTGGAGGGGTGCAAAAAAACTATTTCATCAATCAACACCCATACATTATATGGGGGGGGGGGGGGGGGGGGGGCAGGCCGCCCCCCTTCCCCCCTTGGTTCCGCCTCTGATGACTACACAATTATATGTATTTGAATATTCTATAAGTATTCTTTAAATTTGGATGGAAATTTAATTCAATGATGATAATTGATTTTCTATGAGTTTTAAAAGATTGTATGTCCGCCCCAACTTTGACAGGGATTTATTTGAAATTACAATGTTTGTAGGAATGTAAATATCTTTAACTCAAACAAATATCTAAAAAATATCTGCATTTGATATTCAATGAAAAATCAAGTATCCATATTTATTTCAAATAACCATCTTCATATTAAGGTAATTATTTAAAGGAAATGATATGTCCAGCTCCTTGTGCAGTCTAATTTATAGTCTACACTTTTTTTTGGGTTTTTTTACTGCTACTTGGGCCCCAGAAATTAGGCCTCATTGGTGAGCCCCAATATATACCACTCTCTTATTGGTTCTCTGTTTGACTTTTTCAAACCATCAAAATGACAATTACATGACTACCCTTCTAAGATTTTTAAAAATTGGCTCTAATTAACTAATATCACCATTAATGCTCAATCCAAAAGAAAAAGGGATTACTGAATCCTCTCCCATCATTAATCCTCCCAACAGAATCCCAAAAAATGGGGGATCATTGAATCATCTCCCCGACTGAACATATTCCAAAAAAAAATTTAAAACTTAAGGTTTCTAGTTGGGCAAAACCATATGAACAAAAAAAAAAGACTATAAAGAGTTTCATATCATCTAATTCTCTTCCCCAGACAGATTGTCAACAATGGCGAAAAAAAAGTTGGATTTCTTGCCACAATCGAAACTTCACCATCGCGGTTTTTTTTTTTGAGGCGATATAAACCGATCAATTTAGATTAGTTTTTTGCACTTCTTATAAGATGAAATATCTGGTTTTCAAAATAAAATATGAAACAATTCCCTTCCGTTTTCTGTCTCCTATTAATCTGATTGAATCTGAAATCCACTTGAAAAATCAGTGTTTTAGATACGTGCATCTGAAATTCAAAAAAATATTAATTTGAAATCAGTGTTTCAGATACATATATCTGAATCCAAACAAATATGATTTTTTTTAAGGTTTGGAAGCATGTGCTAAATCTCTTAATATAACGAAATTGTTTCTGCTGCATTATCTTTGTCTACCAGTGTATTTAGATTAAAGAAAAAAATTGACATTCTACAATTGTTTTAGAGTTTCTCGTCTACACAGTTCATTTTCTGAGGAAATAAAAATGACGAACGAATACATAAGCCAGAGACATATCTGAAAATGTATATAATATGCAATTCTTTAATAATTCAGTGAAACAAAATCTGATTGAATGAGCAATTGAAAATAACCAAATGAAATGTTTGAAATGTCATATAAATATAAATCATGTATTACTATCTTATATTTGATAATTAGAATATATTGGTTTGATGAAAATATCGTAATGTTTTAGTAAACAATGTATGTATCTGAATTAACTGTATTTGTATATGAAAACCTTTTAACCAAATATATCTAATTTTGAAGCAATTATGTAAAAATAGAGATTTCATTAGTCACATTACATGCTATTAAGAAGTTGTATGTGCCATGAATCAAAATGTATAGTGTATTAATATTTTCAAACTTATAATTTGAAATACTCAACTTTTTTGTGAAATGTTGTACTCATGTACTATAAAACACAATTAAATCCCTTGATGAAAATGTCAATGTTTTCGTATCTGAATTTTTTGTATAAAAACATGTTGATCAATAATGTTCATCAACTTATTTCTAAAGCTTCACGGTAGCTTCTTTTGTTGTCGCAATTTTCGCAACTTTAAAAACAAGTTACATGTCGTATACATTTTGTTGACTAGTCACAACAAACAATTCATTCGGCAAACTGGTTTCCACATAACATGAATAATTGATGTCGTCCAAATGAATTGAGTCTTTGCATGTTTCCTCCATAAAATCACCATCACTGCCTAGAGAAAAATTGGAACAACAACCACATATTATCAAATTAAGATACAATAATGTATCTGAAAATCCAAATGTATAATTATGATCTGCATGCTACTGAGCACTGTACAGAAAATTATAAAAAGTCTTCAAAATACCAACAATATAATAAACAATAAGATATTAATCAGTCATACATTAATTAAATCTATAAAAATATAAATAACAACCTTCAAAATGGGCTGCATATCAAATTCAGATACAGGTGTATCCGAAATTTGAATTACCAAATACACATTCCATACAAGTGAATGTGGACTGTATTTAAAAATCTTAAATTTGAATAAGTCGAATAATGCTGATATAAAGTTAAAAAATTTCATGAATGACATATTATGCATAATTATACACAAATACATAATCATAAAATGATTTTATAAATCATACCCGGTACACAACAATGCATATAAATCAAGATACAGGCCATGTATCTGAATCTAAAATTAAATTCAAATTCAATACATGTAAATGATGATTCAAATGAATGACGAAAAATCAAAATCAACATAATTTATTTAGATCGAAAAAGGACTAGCCTGAATGGATTCATTGTTTGCACCACAAACTGGTCACAAATAAAACCTAAATGAATCAAATTCTTCTCTTCTCCACCGATCGAACTGAAACAAAAATAAAATTCGATGATTGTTTTCAAATCCATCTGAAAACTAAAAAATCATAAAATATTGTTATTTTTGGGATCCAAAAAACCTTAATCTGGATGTATCAATATCTGTTTGCACCAGAATCAGATCGCACATAAGAAAAAAAATTGTGAATTCACCTCATATACACCAACCAGATCTGAATAAAAAATGAAATTCATATTTGTTTTCCTATCAGCCGATGATTCACAAATCAAAAATAGAGAATCGTGAATTTTTTAGATGTCAAATTGAAAACAAATATTCAAAAACGGAAAGATATCACAAATCATAACTATCTCGAGATTAATGGGGCAGTTATGGTTTACTAAAACGATTAATTAGGGAGGGGATAATATAAGTATTTCAAACTTGTCACCTCATGAGGCTTGGGATGGGGTCTATCAATTGGGGCCTAAAAATCATTATTTATTTTTAAGTTCTCATAAACTATATGATTTAATAATCGATTACTCACTTCTTCATATTTTAGTTTAAGTGCTCAGATTTAAAGAATATGTTTCTTTTAATCCCTCCTAAGTACTAAGAAAAGTAAATAATTTAGTGATAGGTCCCTCCCATAAACTAATAAGAAACATACCATTTAAATCTAGGGACTTAAACTGAAATATAAACAAGTGAGGGATAGATTACTAAATCATATAGTTTATAGGGACTAAAAAATAAAAAACTCTTTTTTATTTTGTTGAAAATCATACACTTTTATATTTAAGTACATGTTATTTGAAATAAAGTATATCCTGAGATACACTAGTGTTTTTTTTTTTTTTTACTTTTTGAAAAAATAAATTTTTTTCTTCATACACTATGATGGAACCACACATAATATGATAACACAGTATATACTACGTTATTATAGTATATGGGGCTACAAAATAGACTGAGTGTATCAACGCTCTTTTTAAAATATCAAGTACATCTAAACAAAAAATAATAACAATTTAATTCAAATATCTGATAATCCAATACCCAAAAAGAAATTTCATGCATCTCATATCTAAAAAATATGTACAACTATTGCCCACTTTAAAACATAAATATATGTGAATATACATAAGCCATCATCGTATAGTTAAACTTTTTAAAAATATAACACAGGGCTCATATTATCCTAAAATATAAATATGCTGATATAATATAACATAATACTATATCATAATAATTTTTTTAATGGATATATAATTATATCTATATCCAATCCAAAATCTTTTGGATATAGATGTTTTAATTCGGATGTATTGATTTTTCAAATATCTAATGATTTATTTTAATTTTTTGGATGTGAATTTGAATCCATACTAATGTTTTTTAAATAATTGGCAAATTCATGCAGTCACTTTAAACTGGTGTAAAAGTGATATCGGAAAATTGCTAAAAAAATGTTATACAATGGTATTTTAATTTGTCTTTCATTTGCTTTTTTATGGTTCTTAATTTTCCTCTTTTTCTTATTTGGGGATTCTAGTATGAGCTTTTTCTTTTTAAGATTTTACCTTTTAAATTAAGGGCAATTTTCATAAATAACAATGATTATTTTTTTTAATTTCACATTTAACCCTCCTCCATTTTATTTGCATATTCTAATCTCGGACCCGTTCAGTGCTGCCACGTCAGTACTGATTGGGTTTTTTTTATTTTCTTTATGGATACATGTCTCTAGTATAAAAACAGCACCCACCTAGGTGCTTTTTTTATCTGATTAATACTAAAGACGTATTATATATAATGCACCTCCACTATAAAATAATTTTTAAGTGGAGGTGTGTTATATATGAAAAACAATTTTTAAGTGAATGCGTTATATTTAACGCCTCTAATACTAAACAAACCTAATATGGTGGTGTTTGATTTTTTATTCCTATTTGGATCCTATAAGAACGAGGGGGTGGATAAGAACATATTTTTTTGGTCCAACATTAAAAATTCTTGCACGTTCACTGTTCAAATAAAAAAATGTTCCCATCCAACCCCTTTGTTCTTACTAACCAAAAAAATAAAAAAATATTAAATATGACTCCATTATGTGCTGTTTAATGGAGGCGTGTTATATATAAAATGCTCCACTTAAAAACTGTTTTCCACTAGAGGTGCGTTATATATAACACGTTTCCAGCGTAAATCAAATAAAAAAAAATACAAGTTTTTTCATTGGAGGTGTGTTATATATAGCACGTTTCTAGTGTTAATCAGATAAAAAAACACTCATGTGGTGTTATTTTTATACTGGAGACATGTTATATATAACACGCCTTCTTAAAAAAAAATACAGTCAGCGCTAACATAACCGCGCTAACTGAGTCTAAGGTCGGAATCTACAAATAAAAATGGGGGAGGGTTAAAAGTGAAATTAAAAAATAATCAGGGTCATTTAAATTTTTTCCCCTAAAATCAATGTCGAGTCTGCACACTTGCACATCTTACCATCTAGCTAATTCGTTGTCTGTGTAGTCCCTAGCACCACCCCTCTCTTCACACATTTTTTCGATATATCACACACCTAATTATGATTGTAACTTGAATTGGGTCCAACCTGAATCTATCAGGTTAAACTCTCCGAGTTGCAACCCTACACCTAATTGTGGGAAATTTGTCTCCACACTTACCCACGGACCTCTACACCCTCTCGCGCACAGTTTGCACGCCACTCATCCCAATCCCCTTCATGGCCATGCATGTCCAGTGATGCCACCGTACCATATGGCAATGATACCCCCTAATGGGTTGATGTCACAACCCCCCATAATTATGCTTCCCCCTCATCAATTGATGTCATCACTTTCCAGATGGCCGTTTCTGAGTGCTACTCCCAATCAAGAGTGCTCGGGGGGTGCAGCACATGGTGGGGGTGGGCTCACCATTTTTCTTAAAAAATAAAAAGCGGTGGAGGAACCCCAACCCCATACACCATTTAATAATAGGAATATTTTCATATAACCTCCTACAAACACATAAAAAGCAAGATAACCCCCTGCATTTTTCTAAAATCTAAATAACCCCCCTTCCCCACAAACATAACTGAAAGTCAAATTACCCTCATGTGCTAAATAACTATTAACAGAATTGGAATATGCTTGAAATATTTTGTTATCTTAACCCAGGAAAAATACAATAATTCAAATAACCTCCTGTAAACTAGAAAAAATACAAATAACTCCTTCACAATTATGTGTTTACCCTTCTAAACAACCCAAATTAAAAACATTGAACTTCAAGAAGAAGAAGAAGAAAGAGAAGGAGGAGGAGGAGGAGGAGGAGAAGAAGAAGAAGAGAATGTCAGGTTTAGGTTTAGGTTTGTTTAGGTGAAGTAGAAGAAGAAGAAGTAGGGGTGTTATATTTATGTTTGTTTAGGTGAAGAAGAAAAAGAAGGGATTTTAGATTTAGGTTTGTTTAGGTGAAGAAGAAGTAGTGGAAGAGGAAGAAGAAGAAGAAGAACAAGAAGAAGGGGGTGTTAGGTTTAGATTTCTTTTAAGTGAAGAATAGGAAGAAGAGGATTTTAGGTATAGGTTTATGTTTGTTTAGATGAGGGTATAAAGGTAAATTTACACGGCATAGTTAATATAACTGACAAAATGGGTGATTTGGATTTTAGTGATGTTTGTGTTGGGGGGGGGGGGGGGTTATATGCATTTTTTCTTTAATAATAATAATATAATAATAATAAATTATAATTTATGATTATTAATAATGCAACATTATTATAATATGATTAATTGTTCTAACAACATTATTATTGGAGTGATGCTAAACAGTATTTTTCAGTCTCAATTCTAATCTCATATTCATCATCAATTCTAATCTCTATGCATCAATATAAAATCATCAGAGCAAATATTCATATTAATGAGGTATATGGTTTGAGTAGAAAATTTTCATACTTTTTATAAATGTATCCATGTAATTCATTGGAGCACATACTTCATTTTTTTTATAAAAATACGTACCTCATTAGATTATGTATACTATTTTTAAAAAATTCAAAACATATGTAGACTAGAATTGACTGAAAAAAGAAGCTATAAATAATATTATCCTTTTTATTGTTATTATAATTAGTAGTAGTAATAATAAAAATAATATGTATAGTTATTATTATTGATATTGTTGGTAGCAACAGTCTACCTTTTTTTTCTAAAACAAAAATTCAGCATCTAAGAGCTGGAGTTCCAACTATTGGGAGTCAGAACTGAAGTTGGAAAAGGAGCTGCAGGTTATCAAGCAAGCCCTAAATAAATGACACAAAATTTGGAATCTTTATGCCACTCAAAGGCACCTGATGTGTTGGATGGATTTTCCTAGGTGTAGAGGGGTGGTAAACGAGTCGAACAAATCAAGCTTTGACATGTTCAAATTCGGCTCGTTTATAAATGAGTCGAGCTGAGCCGAGTCGAGCCGAGCTCACGAGCTTCAACGAGCATAACATTCTTCTTCATTTTAGGGTTTTTAGATATTGAAAATAAAATTTTAGCTTAAATGAGCCAAGTTCATGAGCTTAAACGAGTATAACTTTGTATTAATTTAATGTTTTGATTTTATAAATGAGTTTAATCAAGCTTCAACTAAGTTTTTCTAACACAAACGAGTCGAATTTGAATACAAAATGAAATTCGATCCACGTCCCGAGCCTAACCGAGCTTTAAAATTTGTTCAAGCTCGCTCATTTGTCTAAATGAACGAGTCTGAATGAGCTTAAATTGAGCCAAGCTCGAGCCGAACCCGAGCGGCTTGATTTGTTTATCAGCCCGTGCAGGGAAGGTGGGGATGGGGGTTTTGACCAGTTAATCACAATTCAAACAGACAGCCATTTATGTTCACTCCCTTGCCCATGTTGAAGTGGGTCCAATTTGTGACAAGATTCGACGATTCATTTTCATATAAATAATTAAATATGGGCGGTGACATCGGCCTGTCGTGGGACGGTGGAACAACAAGGTGTTAAGTGTGGGGCAATTTCAACGGCAGGTACAATATTTTGTTTTTCTAAATGGATATGAATTTAATAAAATCTTGTTTTATTTTTGACAAAAATCCATATAACACCCCCTCTAAACAACCCAAATTAAAAACTTTGAATTTCAAGAAGAAGAAGAAGACGAAGGAGGAGAAAGAGAGAGAAGAAGAATTAAGAAGAAGATGGGGATGTTAGATTTAGGTTTGTTTAGGTGAAGAAAAAGAAGAAAAAAGAAGAAGTGGAAGAGGAAGAAGGGGATGTTAGGTTTATATTTATTTAGTGAAGAAGAGGAAGAAGGAGATTTTAGGTTTAGGTTTGTTTAGATAAGAGTATAAACGTAAATTTACATAATTGGATTAAAGGTAACTTGTAGTTAACATAATTGAGAGAAGGGATGATTTAGATTTTAGTTATGTTTGTGGGGGGTTATATGCATTTTTTTAATTTATTTTTAGATATCTTAAACAAAATTTCTCATTCCATAAAATCTATCAAAATTAAATTCTTGAAAATAAAAATTCTCTTTATGGAATAATTATCAAACTGATCTTAAATTATGTGACACCAATATCACATCAACCAAAGTATAAATATATGCAGCTCACCATCAAAATATCACTATATATAATATAATATATGTACAAGTTATGTAATCACAAGTTGGCACAAGATATAGACCCCCATTTGGAATCAAATGCCTCTCCAATATTAAATAATCAATTTCAAATACATATTATCAAACATATAAAATTAAGAACACTATTGATAGAAAACTGACTAAAAATAGTAATCAACTATTTTAATTAATTTGGATCAGTGTTAGATAGAGTTTACGTTTCAAAAATAAGAATACTTCAAACACGGTTTCAAACATATTTCAACATTTTGCTTTTCTAACGTCGTATCCGTGTTTTCTTGATTAAACTCTCGACACTTCAAAATAAGTAAAAATAACGTTTTTGAAAATTGATTGAGATTCTAAGTTTGAATATCATATAATATAAACAATTTACAAAAATTGGATACAAATATGTTATTTGAAAAATGATATGTTCAGTCCCTCGTATAGCCATGTTCATTACTCTCTAATTGAAATACACATTGTAAAATGAAATACACATTGAAATATAATATTATATTTTGTTAAAATGTAAATTTTTTTAACTTTCATATATTATGTTAGAGCCCTTATTATGATGTAGTAGGCAGATCTGCAAAGTGGATTGAATATAAACACTCTTATTATTTTTTTAGCGGTGCAAAGCTTTACACGCATAAATAAAAAAACAATATTGAAATGGTGAGCTCTCTTTCCACCCCACTAGTTTTCTAACCCACCCCGCAAAAAAATTTAAGGTGGTAGGAGAACTAGGAGAACCAAGAGAAAAGAGTGGGAGAGGGAGGACAGAGGCGGAGGCGAGGGTCCCAGGCTCCTCACTGTACCTCTCTTTTTCTCTGGTTCTCCAACCAACCCCAAAATTTGTTTTTGGGGTGGGCTAGGGGGGTGGGAAGAGAGCTCCCCTATCGAAATCCATTTATCCACTAGTGATTTCGATCGACGTGGACGAATGAGGAGAGACTCCTCCACTCCTCGTCATGTGCGCGGGGGGGAGAGCACTTGCATTTTGGATTGCTGGTGGTGCTTTCAATTCAACCATTCATTATCAGCCACACAAAGACACCCAACATTTGTATATAAAGATTTCCAAAGCACCCTCTCTTTCCATTCTTGAAAACTCTCTCAAGTCCTGATTGCAATGGCCCTTTCCACATTCTCCTTCCCTTGCCATTTGGTTGAATCAGTGGCCTCAGATCCCCAAAAGCCGATAACCCAATCTTTCACTTCCAGCTTGGTTGGAGCAGCTGCTTTATATTACCCATCTCAGAGAGTCCTCAAGGTTTGTATATTCTGAATCTGGGTTTTTCTATTCAAGAAACAAGCTTTTTATTCTTTTGAGTGTTTTTGAGTTGAAGTGATGTATAACTGACTTTATTGGGTGTTTGAATCTGGGAACATTTTTATTTTCCTAATATATATTCAAGTTGGTAGCTTTATGATTACTTCTCTATGTAAAGGAATGAGAGCCCATTGAGTATTTAGTTACCTTCAATGTGATTCCGTTTGGAACCAATAGTCAAACTGATTCTGATTCTTCGAATCATTTCCAAAAGTATTTTTGAAAAACATTATCTTCGGTTTTATATTTGGGGTTTAATGTATAAAAAAACAAAAAAAAAACAATTTTTATTAAAAAAAAGAAGAAAGATTGATAGTATCTTTTATGAAAAAATTGGCTGAGATCATCATTTTGGGGGAAAAAAAAACAAAAAACCAATAGATCAAACCAATGAATTGAAATAGTGCTCCTTATTAATGGCTTTTGCAGGTGGTGAAAAGACCATGCGTTTGTGCATCACTGTCACAGAGTGGAGAGTATCACTCACAGAGGCCTCCCACTCCTCTGTTGGACACAATTAATTATCCCATCCACATGAAAAACCTCTCAACCAAGGTAAGTCCAATCATTTATAGGAAATTCTCCATTTTTGAATATTGAGCAAACTTTTTTTTTACTTGTTGTAGGAGCTGAAACAACTGGCAGAGGAGCTGCGTTCAGATGTCATCTTCAATGTGTCGAAGACCGGAGGTCACCTTGGATCGAGCCTGGGCGTGGTCGAACTAACAGTGGCCATCCACTATGTCTTCAACACTCCACAAGACAAGATACTATGGGATGTTGGTCATCAGGTCCTATATATTCACCATCTGTTATAAAATAATGATTTCAAATTGAATGCAAAAATATATGGTACTAACATTGCACTGGTTTGTTTTCCAGTCATACCCACATAAAATTCTTACTGGGAGAAGAGATATGATGCCTACTTTGAGGCAGACTAATGGATTGTCTGGTTTCACTAAGCGCTCGGAGAGCGAGTATGACTGCTTTGGAACTGGTCACAGTTCTACCAGTATCTCTGCAGCTTTGGGTACCACTCAATCCTACTCAACTTTCACTTATGTCCCGTTTGAAACCAATCGTCAAACTGATTCAGCTTTTGTTTCGTAACAAATATTTTTGAACTTCAATTTTAGTTTTAGATTTTGGTTTTTACATGTTAAAAAAAACAAAACAAAAACAAAAACAAAAACAAAAACTTGTTTAATGAAAAAACTGGTTGAGAGTAGCTTTTTCCAGAACCAATTATTTTAGGGAATTTTAGTTTAAGTCCCCGTAAACTATAGGATTTAGCTATCGATCCCTCACTTTTTCATATTTAGATTTTAGTCCCTACATTTAAATGATATGTTCCTTTTTAGTCCCTGGGAGAGACCTATTTCTAAATTATTATTTAAATGTAGGGACTAAAACCTAAATATGAAGAACTGAGGGATTGATCGCTAAATCCTATAGTTTACGGGGACTTGAAACTAAAAATCCCATTATTTTAATCAGCATAGCTGTTTTTGAAAAATTGGTTACAAACGGGGCCTTAGCCAAAGATTTTCCAATACCAGATCAGTGACTTCTGTTGCTTTGTCGATCAGGAATGGCTGTGGGAAGGGATCTGAAGGGAAGGAAGAACAATGTGATTGCGGTCATAGGAGATGGAGCTATGACGGCTGGACAAGCATATGAAGCAATGAACAATGCCGGCTATTTGGATTCTGATATGATTGTGATATTGAATGACAATAAGCAGGTATCTCTGCCCACAGCAACTCTCGATGGTCCAATACCGCCTGTTGGAGCTTTGAGCAGTGCTCTAAGTAGATTGCAATCCAGCAGACCTCTCAGAGAACTTAGAGAAGTTGCCAAGGTCAGTAGCATGCCATGTTTTGTAGATTCAATTGTCTTACATACTCTTCATAGAATTTCTAATGAAGATTTTGGTAAAATCACAAGTAGGGTCTATTTAAAATTACTCTCTAATGCATATTTTAAAGTACATATAGTCGTTATTTGGCATTGGATCATTCCTGAGTTTCTGTGAGGTTAAAACTCATTGTTGGATCTTAGAAACTGAAAGTTGTAATTAAACCATTGTGGCAAATTTTCCACTCAGAGTTGTTTTTAAAATGTTCACGCACACAGGACTTGAAATGGCCCAGTTTCAATTAATTTCATCGGAGGTCTGTAGAAGCACTCGTCTACAAAATGTGATACTCATCTGTTTCTTTAACACTGCTTTTTTAAAGCTAGTTTGGCAAGAGGATAAGATCTAAGGGTAATTTATCAGAGGATAACAAGTTTATCAGTTTTGTCTTTATTCACATTGTCAAAATCAGGATAAGAAAAGGGGATAATGTTATTCTAGCCTTTAGACAACCAAAAAAAATCCTCATTTTCTATTCAAATCCGAACAATTGTATGCACTTAACCACTTATCCTGACAAGCATATTGATGTGTATTTGGCATCACTACATCTCTTAATATGATTTCACCAAACCCTTTCTAAAAATATGTGCTACTCACCAGTTTGTTTGCAATTTTCCTACAACTCCTACTACTACCTTGTAAAATGACACACTAAGCTATTATATACACTTCATGGTCTAACATCTCAACAAGTGCTCAGTATTTAAGGGAGTGACTTTTATGGCCTAACATGAAAACATATCTTAATTTTTTCAGGGAGTGACGAAACAGATTGGTGGGTCGATGCACGAACTAGCAGCAAAAGTGGATGAGTATGCCCGGGGGATGATCAGCGGTTCTAGATCAACCCTTTTCGAGGAGCTTGGCCTGTACTACATAGGCCCTGTGGATGGTCACAATATGGATGATCTCATCGCCATCCTCAAGGAGGTGAAGGAAACCAAAACAACCGGTCCTGTTCTCATCCATGTTGTCACCGAGAAAGGCAGAGGCTACCCCTATGCTGAGAAGGCTGCGGACAAGTATCATGGTGAGTCAAAGTTAGAACATGGTCACAAATTACTCCAAAAATTCCAATTGGGTAACCTCTCTACTTATTGGTCGAAGACTTCTGTTCATTGAACAGTGTGTTTAGTATGTTCAAAATCTGAGAATCCATTTAGTTTGGATCATAGTTAAAAAATACAGTCCTAATTTTTGTGTTGCTTTCGGAAAAAATTTCGTGTATTTCTCATATTAATGAAGAATAAGTTTAAATATCTCTGTACGTTTATCATTTTTCTACTGTGTGATTTAAGTACCGAGCATAACACTCATGGAACATCTGTCGTACACAAACTTCGTGATTATGACTCAGACTGACATGCTCTCTTCAACTCTTCCACTTTAAAACATTTCAGTCTACAGAGCTTAGAAAGAAAGATTCTGTGTGTTTCAGGTGTTGCGAAGTTCGATCCAGCTACGGGGAAGCAATTCAAGGCCAAGACTCCAACGCAATCCTACACGAACTATTTCGCGGAGGCTTTGATCGCCGAGGCAGAGGCCGACAAAGATGTAGTCGCAATTCACGCTGCAATGGGGGGAGGCACTGGCTTGAACCTCTTCCTCCGACGCTTCCCGACTAGATGCTTCGATGTTGGGATCGCAGAGCAGCATGCTGTCACATTCGCGGCTGGCCTTGCCTGCGAAGGCATCAAGCCTTTCTGCGCGATCTACTCTTCTTTCCTCCAACGCGCTTACGATCAAGTAAGCTTTAAAAAAGACAATTATTTAAAATATCATCTATTTGACACGTTTTACCTCAAATGTTTAACATACAAGTTCTGAGTGTTTTAGCATTGGGACTAATAAGATCCGATGGAATCCAAATTTGACTAAATCCCATTTTCTAGTAGAGTTTTGTAACTGAGTGTTGAATTGATTGTAGGTGATCCACGACGTAGACCTACAGAAACTGCCGGTAAGGTTCGCATTGGACAGAGCAGGACTTGTGGGAGCTGACGGGCCTACGCATTCGGGGTCATTCGATGTTACTTACATGGCGTGCCTACCGAACATGGTCGTCATGGCTCCTTCTGATGAGGCAGAGCTCTTTCACATGGTGGCTACCGCGGCTGCCATTGACGACCGACCCTCCTGTTTCCGGTATCCGAGGGGGAACGGAATCGGAGTCCCACTTCCACCAGGCAACAAAGGCATTCCTCTAGAGGTACAGCCATTCCCCACGCTTTTTTTAAGAACAGATACACTTATACACCCCACTATCTGTATATAAGTTTGTATTTTATTAAAGAAGTACATATTTCAACAAAAAATTCAAAACGTGTTTGGACCACAGAAGCAACTGCATGAATGACTGAGTGTAGCATTTTCCATGAATAAAACCTAATGCATGTAATTGTGGACAGGTCGGGAAAGGCCGGATTTTGATAGAGGGACAGAGAGTAGCACTTCTGGGTTATGGAGCAGCAGTGCAGAGTTGCCTGGCTGCAGCTTCTCTGGTTGAGAATCACGGATTGAAACTCACAGTCGCAGACGCGCGTTTCTGCAAACCATTGGATCAGGCTCTAGTCCGTAGCCTGGTTAAATCGCACGAGGTCCTGATCACGGTCGAAGAGGGTTCGATCGGGGGGTTCGGGTCCCATGTAGCTCAGTTTCTGGCACTCAACGGGCTACTTGATGGCACTGTAAAGGTATGACATCTAACTCATGTGTATATCAGAATGTGTTTCAAACTGGGTTCTCATAGATTGCAAAAACTATGGTTGCAGTGGAGGCCATTGGTTCTTCCAGATCAATACATTGATCACGGGGCCCCGGCCGATCAGATGGAGGCGGCTGGGTTGACGCCATCGCATATTGCGGCGACGGTTTTTAACATTCTTGGACAGACCAGAGATGCTCTTGAGATAATGTCACAGGGGACAAGATAGAAGTAGACTTGGGAAGAATTTTTTTGTTATCAATATTGTAAAAAGATCATAAAACTTTATATAAGAATAGAATGTTCAGTGTATTATGAGAGGTCTAGACAACATCAGAGTAACACAGCAACTTATCTGCACCTATGAACAATGAGCAGAACCAGAAAAACCTGAACACAACCCTGCAATAGAATAACAAGCCTTGTGTACAGAACCAAATTTTTTTGATGGCATCAACACAATGAAGCCAGGGATAGAAAACCTTTATCCCTCAAAATGAAATACTAAACAAAGTCAAGGTTGTGTTTGGAAGCAAGTTTTGGGCAGTATTTGGAGATTATGCTTTCACAGACAGGATTCATGTCCACTTCATCTAATGAGGTATATTATAAAAAATATATATCGTTCAATTTGGAATTAAATACTCATTTTTAATATAAAATTTAATAAGATAATCTTATCTAAGGAGGTACATGCCTTGTTAGATGGCTAGTAAGACATATGATATTACATTTAAGACTATAGAAATGACTATGTGTAAGAGCGCCCTATTTCAATTGATAGACTACTGTTACAAGGATAAGAAAAGAAGAAACCAGATGTGGTACATCCCATCATAGGTCATGGAAGTACTAGACCCCTTACTCCATACAAAAAGTCCCCTCAGATATGGCAATGTGGCTTTCAAGATAGTTGTACATCAATGTGGATTGATTTTACAAAGGATTAATGTTTGGAGGATAAGTTATTTTAATTTTTAAAAATAAAAAGTCCAATAATTTTAATAACAAAACAAGATAAGTCCCCCCCCCCCCCCCAATCACTAGTAAAACCTCTCAGTTGAGTTTTGACAGTGTTTTGTTTAGACACAACAGACGTGAAGATTTGTTTCCTTCAAAAGTAATTTCTCTTTCTAGCACGATCTCAAAATCTGAACATGGGATCTTGACGGCATAACATTTAAAATTTTGCTAACTGAATATAGAACAACAAGATTTGACCTTATACAAGATAAACTTGTATAATTCCCTCAAATATTTTTCTTCTTAATCATTTTTTTTTCTTTAGGTCTTCCAATTATCTTGTGGGAGGCCACGCATGAGGAAAAAAATGATCGGAGCAAAGCGGGACTAGCTCTCGGTTATCTTGGTGGGGGCTTGGGCGATATGGAGGGCGTCCTCGTTCTACTTTAAGAACCTTTGGGAGATGACAAGGATTGAGAAAGTCTTTTCTACCCAACCTCTCAGGGGCTGCAGTTAGCGGTGTTCGGAAGCAGGGTTGCTCGGTACAGAACGTGCGAATTAGTCACGATTTCAATTTCTATCTTATATCTTTTACTTTTATGTTCTTCTAATCTTCTCTTCCCCGTCAATCATGTTCTTTCTTTTGATTGGAATAGAACAAGACTACATTGCGCTAAAAAAGACTATCTTGGAGAGATTAGGTCTTAGGAGGGGATGCATATTGATTAAATTCGACAATCCCTCCCTTTTGGCAAATAGTCTTTTCAATGTATTTTGTGATATTTGATAGTCACAACATTATAATTATTTGTTTTTTTTGTGGAGTTAATATATCTTACCTTATCAATCAAAATAAATAAATAAATAAATAAAACATGATCTGACCTAGCATATCTTGAAGATATGAACCCTTCAAAGGAGTGGTTATTTTTAAAGTGTTGTTACACACAGTTTTTTTTTTAATCCCAATTCCAGTCCTATACACATTGATAAAAAATAACAAGAGCATACATTAACGAGATATATGTTTTGATAAAAAAAAATTTACATTTTCTATAAATGCATACATAGAATTCATTATAATATATCATTCATTTTTTTTTTAAAAGCATGCACCTCATTAGATGAAATATAATATTTTTAAAAAAAATTAAATATGTGTAGACTCGAATCAGGGCTGAAAAAGGGGTTGTACCTAATTCAAACTCGATTATAAATGTACCAAAGAGTACAATCCCATGTTGGGAACTTGGGATGTTATACAAAATATGGTAACATTGGCATTTCAGTGGGCAGACATCTACAAAGATTATGTGCTACCCAATATGCATCCTAAAGCAGTCTTAATGTTTTTTTTAAATAATATAACTTATCTAATGATATGTATATATTTTTGTAAAATAACAAGCATATACATATTTCAATGAATGGACTCATTTATATAAAAATTAATTTTTTTTAAGATGACAAGATATATGTATGAGACTGTAAATAAGATAGTAAAAGGCAACAACTCTCATTGAATATAGAGATAGGAACAAAACTTAGGAAAAAAAAGATGATACATATAACATTGTAAAAAAGATGATACATATAACATTGTAAAAAAGATGATACATATAACATTGTTTTCAAAAATTGCTTGCTTTAATTTCATATTCATTTTTTCTAATCAAACTATCAAAATAGAATATGGCCGAAATGGGGGAGAATAGAGGAAATACAAAGAAAAGGTAAAGATAGGAAGGAGAACAACCAGCGGAATGGATAAAAAAAGGTTTCTACCCTTTCCTGCCAGGGGTGGAACCAGGATTTTAACACAAATTCAAAATCTAATTATAAATTTGAATTTAATATAAATTAAATGAGTTCATAAGTTATTTCTAATAAACTTTGACATAGATAAGTAAAAATTCAAAATCATACAAAATATCAAGTTTTTTTTCTAAAAAATACATTATTGGAGTTGTGCCTGATGATCCGTCAAAGAATAAAAAATCATCTATTATTGAATCTGAGTCAATATTTTCAATAAATTATTTTTCAATGTAGACAATCATATAATCTGCAAGAAAATCATCATCCATATTCGTGCGAAATGTTGTTTTCACAAACTTCATAGCTGAAAATGTACGTTCAGTAGGTGTGTAGAAACAAAAAGAGTCAACACAAGATTAATCGATATATCAATCAAAGTATAGACATTTGACTTTCTTGTTTCAATTAATTTGATATAATTAAGATAATAGTAGACATATTATTAAAATTTGGATGATGAGGTACATCATGCTCATAATTTTGTAGTTGAATTCTGAAAATGCACCTATCTTGCTTTATAAATTTTTATGATAAATTTGTTCAATCGGGTTATAAATATCATTAATTTTAAATGCTCCATAACCATCAATTTTAAATTATAGTAGGAGGGAGGGAAAAAATGGCTTAAAAGGGGTTTTGGTGCCTGAGGCAGGAACGGGGTGTAGATAGCTTAAGCTCACCGCATACACAAAAAGAGATATTTTTGAAGGTGACTTTGTGGCCAAGTCACGTACACCCGAGCAAAATATCTCACAAACCAACCCAATAAAAGCTAAATCCAGGTACCCCTCGGAATTGAGAAATTTTTTAAATTGATGCTGGAACGCGGTGAAAATTTTCAGGTAGACCAAAGCGAATACCAAGACAACAAATATACAGTTAGATTTTGAAATCGATCACCCAAACTCCTAAAATAAATAAAAATAAAATCCTAACACTTAAGAGTGAGGGACCTATTTATAAATATTTTTTCAAAATTTAGGGGAGCTACAGCCCGGCCTAGTCAACTCATGCATCCGCCCCTGTTTCTTGCCAAAGTCATCCTTGCTACTCAGAAATATGGCAAGCTCTCTCTTCTATCCAGATTGATTCAACCCCGCCCAGAATCACGCTCTAGTCCTTGATGCACTGAATAGTCCTCTCCCATAGATTTTTGAAGTAGAATTTTGCTCATTTGAAAACAAACCACCTCGTTGCGCAAGAGCCATATCTCCCACAAACATGCCGGGATGATAAAAAGTCCCACCACCTCCGCTCCGTTCATGTCTCCCCTCTTCTTCATCCTACGCGCCGTCTCCCATAGATCCTGCATAGAACAGAAGTGGACGGGTTGACCTATGAAGCTTTCCAAAATCGACCAAATGCTGATGCTGGACACTGGAAAAATAAGTGGACAATGGGCTCGGGATCTCCTAGGCACAGCGAGCAAGCAGTCGACCCGAGGTCTCCATTTCAGATTTATGTGAATCGAATTAGATGGGGTCAAACTAGCCTTTGGTGGTTCTTTTGGCACATACTCAAAAAGAAGGTTCTAATTTTACTAGATGGACGACGTGTGACCTCCCACAAAAAGGAGGGTGCCCCAACCACCACGCTAAGCGTGCGGGGACTTCAAATATAATAAACGATTATCATCTATAATTGATTTCAAAATCTTAATTTGGCTATTAAAACACTATAATGCGTCCCATTTGCAAATGCCATGTAACATATTTTGAAAATTATCTTCCTTCGGTGTCTTGTAAATTGATTGGTAGGATAAATTTATATATTTTAAATTTTACACAGTAATATTTCAATTAACACTTTATTTAGAAATCACTTTCTCAAATTCATTATCATCTATAATTGACTTCAAAATCACTACTTCAAATTTTTCTCGACTACAACAACTCCAATTGTGCTTCAAAACTCTATTGTACAATATCTTATAGAACATGGTAGTGCTCCAACCATGTTTCAAGTGAAATCTCATCTATTGTGGTATATTTTTAATGAAAATTATATATCACCCAATTTATAATTGAATTGACCATTTTTAGCTATTGTAAAAAAAATTTAACAGGTCTTATATACCTCATCTAAGGAGGTGTATGTCTCGCTCTATGACTAACAAGGCATGTGAGATGTCAGTTGAGATTGTAAAGAGGACTGTGTATAACAATGTCTGATGGAGTTTTCATTGATTTTTAAATTTAGTCATGAATGAATCTATAAATTTCGAGATTCATTTTTTAAACTTTTCATTTTTCTAAAACTACTATATTTTTTATTTACAAATCTACAACTTATTAAATTAATACAATTGACCAATGTTAACATGTTTAACATATAAGAATAATTATTTTAGGGTATCATCACTTACATTTATATATATTCCATTAATTTTTTTTATTCAACATTTGTTTGCAGTGTTCATTAAAATATCTTTCATTTTTAATGAAAATGACAGTAGTTGAAAATATTTAGTTTGAAAGAGAAATGTAATTTTAATTTATTTTTGTTTTCTATTTTAAAGACCCTGTTGGAATTACCATTAACAATGCATTTCACCTCCATCTCCTTATCCACTAAACGTGGATTTTGCATCTGTTAGTTTATTATGAATATCTTGCCTAATTATCTACCATGAATGACCTTAAAATTTAAATATCTTTAAATGTGACATAAATAAAGTTTAACTTAAACTTTCAACCACTACACCATTCATTTATTTCTTTTTATAATTGTAACCTACTAAATATTTGATACTTATGAAAACCAATCATCTTCATCTTGATAGCCATTTTAAGTCTGTAATAAGTAAATCAAAATCTACCAGTGAATTGATTACTTTAAAATCTGTATCTTCTCGTAAATCATTTAGATACAAATATATTAATATTCAAAATTTTGATCTTTTTCAATTTAGAGTAGATACAGATGTTTTCAAAAATTGACATATGCAAATGTGGACACTAATTGGGATGATTATGCAACTTATAGGGATATAACAATGGTACTTTAAAAAATTAAAGATTAAAATCGCGACTTGGTGATTTGCTTCTCCTTCATATATCATAAAATTATGATTAATCATTTAAGATAATGAAATTTTAATAGTGTATCATACAGATATGTATAATTTTGTAATAAATATTTTATTTATAATCCGTGGTGGTGAAGGACTGTTCCCCTGTGCACGAAGGCAGTGGATAAAATTTAGAAAATCTGGCGTCCAAAGTGTTTCCTATGTCTTGAATTCCAAGAATGAATCATAACGAGAGCACTCACAAGTGAATGTGTCCTTGGGTTCCCATAGTACGTTATAAAGACACGGAGTTTGATCACTTGTTTTGTTGTGGATCCAGAAACAAACTCATTTTGAGAGGAACATTGATATACTCAGTTTGTTTTATAGCTCTACATGTTATGATAGTATAATATATAATGCGTTGTCATAATATATGAGATTCTATTAGAATATATGGACGAAATTATTTTTTCATTTTTTTCAAAATATAAAAAATATATTATTATTGTATATATATCAATATACATTTCATTTCATATAACAACATATATTTTAATAAAAGAGTGTATAATTTAATAATAATAATAAAATAATAATGTAAACTGTAATTAGGGCGACCGTGGAGGTTGGACGTATCATTTTCTCTTTGGTAAACAATGAGTTCGAACTCATCACCTAAGTCGTACTTCCAAAAGGAGATGTGGTGGGCATAGGCACGTGGAGATAACAACATTATAAAGCCCACATCCTAAAGTCACTAATTCTGGCTCACACTTATCACACATAATGTGGTCACTTTGAAAAGGAAAATGTTAAACTAAGCTATTTTTACCGTTCAAAACTTCAACCATGCAAGTTTTTATTTTTTAAATAGTTATCATTTAATAAAGTATATACTTTGATAAAAAAAAATGTATATCGCTCTATTTCGAATTGAATAAATTTATTTTTAATTAGTGTAATAAATGTTTTTAACAAGATATGCTTTGATGGACTTTAACGAGGTATATTGGACTGGATTTTGGACTATAAAAAAAAACTGAGTGTAACAACATCTTTTTGGAAAATAATATGACCAGCCTCAATTGCAGCCCACGCCATTTTTTTAAAAATCATCTCTCTCATTGAATACATGTTATATGAAATGAAATATATACTAAGATATAATAGCGTATTTTGTTGTTTAGAAAAAATGAATTTTTTTGTGTTATACTCTGACAATGCACTAATGCATTATATAATGCGTTATTATAGTGCATGGGATTGCTGCCTGAGCTATAAAATAAACTGAGCATATCCGCGCTTGGTCATTTTAAAGAATATAATATGCAAATTGAGAGAATTGAAGTCTTCAGGATGTATCTGCAATTCTGCAAATTGAGTAGTGAGATTCGGGTGGCCTGTTGTAGAACCCTCTTATATAACATTTGGTGTGCTAGAGGGTGTTTTTCTTCTTTTTATTTGCTAGCCAATGTAGATGTGCATATTATTGATTTGAATCACATATATCAGCTACCTGTAACTTGCATTAAATGCCTGTCAAGAAAAGCCAATAAAACGAAGTTTGGATGCAGTGATAAAGGACATGATATTGTTTTACCCAAAAGTTTTAAATCAAGTAAAATGGGACAGATAGGTGTGGGTTGAGTCAAATTTTTTTTTTTAATTTCGCAAAACAACTCATAAGTACTTCATCTAAAATTTAGCCCTCCACGTGATTGCATAAATAACACATTATTTCTCATTATTCATAAATTGCAACATTCTTCTAACATTGATATATTTGTTTGCTTTTGTACTTTCATTCAATCTTATTTAATATTTTTTTAGACCCAACTCATTTATAAGATATGATCATATACATATAATAAAAACACGCAATGTGATTCAAAGTATATAAATATTTATCTCCACAATTGTACCAGAACAAAAAGTTAACAATAATAGGGAATACAAATGAAAAGTGGTCCACAACTATACTATAATAGTTGGGCTCCTAATACGGCTAAAGGTTTCTCGGTCAAGGCATGCTACAATTGGTGGCACACGGATCATTCACATGCAAATGTTGCAACAAAATTTGAACAGATTTGGCGCCGAAAATCCCACTGAAGGTAAAAATCTTCATGTGGCTGTTGTATCAGAAACGTCTCCAAACGAAGTATATCGCGCAAAATGGAGGCCTTCTGACCCGGTGAGTTGTGCCCTTTGTGAAGAGGAACCAGAGACGATTGCACACCTTTTATGCCAGTGCAAGGTCTTGAGAACCCTATGGGACGTTGTGGGGGAGGCCACATCTTGGCGCCCTTCATTCGTTGACACCGAGTCCATGTGGGAGGCAGGAAAGTCTCTCCGTAGACCTGAGAACTTGAGACTTGTCAACATCATTCTCTGATTAGTGATCCTAGCGGTCACATAAGCGATATGGAGAACAAGAAACGAGATGATCTTTAGGGGCTTTCGGATCTATGTGGAGAACATGTGGGAGATGATGTCTCTCTCTATCACGGAGTGAGGACGAGGGATTGCAGGGGTTAGGGAGATTTCTCTCGACAGAGGCTGTTTGGACATCACCTTGTAGTGGCATAGAGTTGCGTGGGGGGAGGCTCTTGGAGTAATTGGTAGATACCATGCCTACTAATCATCCAACCCTCCCCCCCACGCGTATTTTGTTTATGTGTCATGATTGTCCTTTTTTCTTCTTCTTGTTTTTTTTCTGTATCCTCTCATTCCCAATTCGAACTTGTAACCCATTTTGTAATTAATGAAAGTGCCGGTAACAAGATCTACCTTTTTTCCAAAAAAAATAAAATACTATTATACAATATAGCAATATAAACCAAAACCAAAAAAACATAACAATTGTACATCAATGAGACAATATAAGATTGAAATAATATATTAATCTGTTTCATAAAATATGGTATATGGTCATATTGCAAATCTGGCAACTCCATAGAGGTTGCAAATATAACAAGCAAAATCAATGTCTTCACTGAATATCAATCTCAAAATATTGACAGAAAATGTAATTCGATGAGGCAACAAAAGATAACAATAAAATATAAAAAATAAACTAAGAGATGCGTCTGAGTTAAACTTGTAACAAAAAAAACGCAAGAAAGAACAATGTGTGATAACTAATAAGTTCCGTTGTCTAAATGTCAAATGGAACATTAAAGTATCAGAACCTAAACCTGGACCAAGCTAGAAAAATAGAACATGAAATAAAACTCAACCTAGAAAAAAATAACAATTAATCAAACAAAAAATATGCTTGCATGCATCACTATGAAAAAACATGTATTAGTGATGTATAGGGAATAACACAATAACAAGGATATAAATATTTATTAAAAAGGCAACATGAAATATTGTTAAGAAAATAAATGAATAAATTGAAATCAAACCACGTGTTTCTAGAAGTGTGAAACATAAATTGGAAAAACTAAATGAAAAAATAACCCTACAAAGTAAATAATGTTAAATAATTTAACAGATGTGAATTATATGTGCATTTTGATTTTGTGGTATGTTTTAACTCGTATGTTTCTATCCTTTATGTGTGTGTTTAAAAATAAATCCACATTTGTCGAAGTTGTCACTTTGTAAAAGTAAACTAAAAAGGCATGTTTTTTTTGTCATTTGAGTATCTAAAAACCGGATCTTATTATTATTTATCATTATCGGTGTTATTTGAGTTTGACAAATCATTTTTTAATTATATATCATTAATTTCTTCCAATATATTGTAATAAAATAAGTGAATAAATCAAAATTAAACCAAGCATTTTTAAAGTGTGATAATATAAATTGAAAAAAATATATGAAAAATAACTCTACAAAGCAAATAATGTTAATTAAATAGTTTATACAAATGTGAAGTCTATGAAAATTGTAGAGGATAAAATCCACCTCGATTGAAAATATGTGTACCAGAATAAATCAGGCGTAGAGGATAAAATCCACATTGATCGAATAAGGAGTATGAATGTCAGAATAAATCAAAAAATAAAATCCAAATGTCAGAATACGTAAAGAATTGCACCAGGACGGACTATGCTCACCTCGAGATTTAGAACTCACCTACAAGGTCTCCTAGACAACAATTGTCTAAAGGTGCGTTTGGTTACACGATTGTAAAATTGATTCTGCAGTAATCTGCAATTGTAAAACTGATTCCGCAGGAAGCTCACTTTCTCAGGTTTTTAAAATCGCAGCTTTTGGACACTATTTACCTGTAATCGCTGGGTTTAAAACTACGATTACAAAATTGTTTGGTTGTACGATTGCAAACACAGCTTCCTGCAATTGCGCAACCAAACGCACTATAAGGAGAGGAGTCTAATCTGACTCGGTCTACCACATCCAAGGTGTAAGAAGACACACGAGAATCAGGCTTATCCGACGGTGGAGGGGTCTAATGCCACGTATGCTCAGACAACCCATGAAAAATATTGTAAATAAGTATATGAAAAGTTTACTAACATATCCACAAGGACGTGCTAGTGGGAGCCATATCATCTAAATGACTCAGTCAAAAAAGTGTAAAAGACATACATGTCACCCAGGCTAACCCTAGCCCTGAGATTAATGAAATTAAATGGCCGTAGGCTAACTTATAAAATGGGGTTCAAGTGCATTGAATGTAAAAAAATATTTTCTATAAAATTAAAATAAAAATGTCTAATGAAAAAAATGAAGAATAATAAATTTAAAAAAGTTATGTTTAAAAAAAATAAAAAACAAAACAACAAGAAATAAAGCAAAATTTGAAAATCTAAACCATATTCAAAGAGGAAAACTCTTTTTTTTTCAGAAAAAGAAATAAAAAATTCTTAAATCAATGGATTTGTTGTTAAATTTTTAAAATTTATAAACAGATAAATAAATCCTATAAAATAAGAATAAAAAACATGAATAAATTTTTTTTTTAAAGTAGATGAATGGATATGTTTAAATTTAAAAAAAATTAAATTTATATCAAATGCTTAATATGTAAAAAAATGTATCTTAAATTTTGAAATTCTTTTTAGGGAGGGCCCTAAGCAGTTTGCCTTGTAACCTCTACCAGGGCCGACCTTGATGTCAATGAGATCATTGGTCCACGTAGAAGATCCCTTCATGTCAGCCAACCATGCCCAGCACGCAACATTTTTTATACCATCTAATGTATATAACAATTTCCTCGGCATCACCTTCCGTCCGTGTATAAATTTGAATATTATATGCATATGATGTACATGTGAGAGGAGGGAGCGCAAGAGACAATGAGAGAAGGGGACGACCAAAATGTGTGTGTTTTTCAATTATTTAAAATGAAGTGATTGTTAATGGATTAAAATAAGTCTGTCAATTATCCCGAAAAAATATCCGCATCCGATCCGAATCCGTATCCAAAAATGCAGAAAATATCTGATATCCGAAAAATCCGTATCCGTATCCGAAAAAATAATCCATATCCGAAAATTTTCGGATCGGATACGGATATACCCCTATCCGATCCGAAAAATATCCGTATCCGATGGCATTAAAAAAATATTAATATTAGTATTTAATATCTACCATTGGATTTTGATCAAGTGACTCACATTCTTTCTAATAGTTGTAAAGTTAGAACTTGTGTTTGTGAATTTTTAATTTTAAGTCAATTTTTGAACTTTAAATGAAAATTTGTTATGTTTAATTATTTATTTATTCTTTCTAATAGTTGTAAAGTTAGGACTTGTGTTTGTGAATTTTTAATTTTAAGTCAATTTTTAAATTTTAAATAAAAATTTGTTATATTTAATTATTTATTTATTTATTTCGGATATTTCGGATAATTATCCGAATCCGTATCCGAAATTTCGGATCAGATACGGATACACTTTTTAAATATCCATCGGATACGAATACGGATACGGATATAAAAAAAATTTCGGATACGGATACGAATATGACCATGACCATATCCGCTCCATATCTGGTCCGTTGACAGGCTTAGATTAAACAATGCACAAATTTTTGGCATTAACTTAAATAAATTTTAATTTAGCAATATGAACAAAATTAGTAATAGCATGAATCTGAACTGGAAATATACGAACTACTGTAATATTTTCGTGGAAGTATTTCTTGATCCATGTACAACAATTATAAAAACTAAAAAATTGCATAACCAATTTCAATAAGTGTCAGAGTAATTAACCTAATGATATATAATTTTATAGAAATGTAATAACTAATTACAATAATTTGATATCAATTTACATATATGTAAATGACCCATTACATAAATTTTATAAACAATTAGATAATCTAATAAATGATTTACATGAATCACTAACATAACAACTATCAATGTCATACCCAATTACAACAGAAATTATCATTAACATAACAAATACAACAAAAACTACCAATAATATAATGCCCAATGACATAAACCACCATTTACAGAACAGAAATATAATATCATTTATTATTCTTATAACATTTATCACATAAATTACAAAAACTATAATTTATAAAACAAATATGTAATATTATATATGGAACTAAACTAAGGACGTACATATAAATTACATAAATGTATTGATCACTTACATAAATGTAACGATTAATTATAGAAGTGTAATATCAATTTACAGATGAGGATAGTTTAGTATAAAATATGAAGTGACCCAAGTGAGGGGCAAAAAAAAAGTAAAATAAGATTTCAGGGGTAAATAAAAAATAAAAAAAAGTCTAGGGGTAGAAAAAAAATCATCTGGTCATTGAGTATTTGAACGATTCACCCATTTAATTAACTGATTTTTTCTTTTTTAATAAGACTTTTTTGCCCTTGTTAACAATCCTCAACCTACACTGACCAGTCACCATAACGATCTGTAATTATCTTTCACACATTAAATATTTCACAATAAATTATTTCCGAATGGGGGCCTCTCAGTTTAATTGCTTATCAATTTTTTTAAAAAAATAAATTTATTTTAAAACCTTTCAAATTAATTATTTCTAGAGAGGTTTGATTGATGTTTCTTAGAATAAATGTTGTTTCTCATAATTTTAAATTATAATATGGAGAGGATAGGATACTGAATCTGACAATCTGTTCATTCTATACACCAGAAGAAAAGGGACAATGAAACACTGCAACCTTTCACCTTCCCCATGCAGAAACGGCTCTTCCAAATTATAGAAAAAACTGTATTATGATTAACTTTTCTAATTTATTTTTGGGAAAATGATCAAAAAAATATTGTAAGAGTTTAAAATACCAAAATCAACCATTTTTTAAAATTATACCTAAAAAAGTCTCATTTCACAATTTTGGAAACACAAAAGACTAATATACCCTTCTATAATTAAATCTTTAATATCCTTCTTTATTCCACACTAAAAACTTATTTTTTTCTACAAAACAACAATCTCTCTATACATGATAAAAATCAATCATCTTCAAGGTTTTGTTATTATATATCATATTATGTATTTCTTATATATATCTTACATGATATTGTTTATCATTTTTCATTATGTATAATTATAATATGTAATTTAAATCTGTATTGTGTCCCAATGCAGTAGAAATACTTTAGTATTTAAAATCTGTATTCACATTTTTTATTTTTTGGCTATTTATATATTTTTATAATATCATTAGTACATATTCATTTTTTTTAAAGCATTAACATTTATTGTAGTTCATCATTAAAAACTCAAATTATATTGGTGCATATTTTACAAAATCCACCAAATAAAAAAGAATTTATAATAAAAAAATTGATCTACATGAAAATGTGTTAAATATATTAATAAAATTAAGAGAGTGAAGTATTTTAAAAAAGTTAAAAGATCTGAAATGTATTAAGGATTTAATTGCACAAGGGTATATTAGTTTTTTGTGTTTCTAAAATTGTAAAATAAGACTTTTTAGGTATAATTTTGAAAAGTGACTGATTTAGATATTTTTAACTTTTGAGTGACTTTTTTAATCATTTTTCCTTTATTTTTTACCCCTTCTAAAACTCATCATCCCAAATGCATTCATAATCATTCATTCATCTCCTTTTATTTGCCTCCCTCTGTCTTCCACACATATGCCCTTTCACATTCCTGAAAATTCATACATGTCAATTAACTACACATATTGGTTGTTGTATTTTTTATATAACTTGGATAACATGTTCTTCGTTATGACGTACGTTGAATGTCTAGTTCGATGGTTTTTCAGTAGATTTCATTTCACCCTAGTGGACATCAAGAGAGCTAAGGGTGAGATAGCAACTGATTTTATTAGGATATGAAGAAAACGTTATAATTCAAACTGATATATTTATTTTAACGAAACTATATAATTGTATCTATTACAATTTTTTGTATATTGAATGCACTTCCAGATAATAATGAAATGAATTACAATTGTAATTGTATCCATAACAATTTTTTGTACATTGAACCCAACCGTTTTGATTGTCAGATCCCTTGGGTCAGGTACTTTACGTCTTTTTTTTTGTCCTGGTCGACCCATTAATAGTCCTAGGTTGGATCATGAGAGATCGGACTTGGAAAGATCGAAGGATGTAAACGGAAATCACATGTATACATTTATACCATTTAAAACAATCAAAATGGATTGAGTCCGGGCCCACCCTGACCTATTGACAGGCCTAATCTCCGTGGACTGCGTGTAACAATGCTCTTTATTTATTTATTATTATTATTATTATTATTATTATTATTATTATTATTATTATAACTACTGTTACGAGAAAAAAATGCATATACCTCATGAAAGTTCGCTAATATCCATATCTCCCCTGTTTTTTCTAAATCCATATAACCCCCTGAAAGTATATCCAATTAAACAAAAAATCCTTGAGTTAAATTGTTGTCTATTTAGGAAGAATATTTGTGGAATATTCTGTTACTTAATGAAAATATATTTTCATATAACCCCCTGAAAGATTGCGAATACACAAATCAACCTCTCATTTTTCTGAATATCCATAAAAACCCCTAAAAGTATGCGCTTAATTCAAATCACCCTCTATCATTACCCAGTTGAAACTCGCGTCTAGTTAACTTAACAATATATAATAATTTATTCTTAACACATTGAAGAAGAAACACAATGAAGTATTTTTTTTATGGATGACATTTTAATCATTTAGAGGGATCATATTATTTTTTTTAAAAAATCTCATGAGTTTGTTTGGATAAATGCATTTGTAGCACCTTTAGATGGATAAAATATATCCAGAATAAAATTTGACACAAAACTAACTCATGAGCTTATATCTTTATCCATGAAAAAATATAGGAGATTACATGGATACTAAAAAAATGAGAGGTCAATATGAATATTTACAAATTTTAAAGGTTTATATGCATTTTCCCCTTTATGTGTGGGTGAAAATGACCAGAGTAAAAAAGTAATTTAATAATGTGTGCTTACTCAATTTCAACGGTAGAGAGAATATCAGTATAATCCAAACTTTTAGGTAATTATATGGATTTAAAAAAAAAAGAGGGATGGATAAGAATATAAGCAAACTTTTATTGGACTATATGCATTTTTTCCTATTATTTATTAAAGGGTAAAGGCATCCACGTCCCTCTAAATATGGATAATCACATATAAGTCCCTGTCAAAATTTGAGCAAGACATACAAGCTCTTAAACTCACAAAAACTCATATACATCTCTGCTACCATAAACATAGTTTAATCCCGACCCAACCTATTCTAGTTAACCCTAACTCATACCATAAAATGATTAAATTATCCTTAATTTATAGATCCCACCAAACAATGCCCAGCAAGAAGATGATGAAATATAACATTCTACAAGAGCAAATTGATATTTTATTGAGACAAATTTGTTTTTATAATCGTTTACAAAGATAGTATGTCTACACAATTAAGTAGTAGAAGAATATTTTATTATATTTGTACGGAATTTTAACCCGGAGGTTTTTGTAAGTTTTTAAGCCCTCGTTTGTGTAACGGAATAAGGGAGTATAAGAGTGGTATAAGGGTGGTATAAGAATAGATAGGAAAAAATAGTTGTTTGTTTGAAGGGTATAACTTGGTATTACTAAGCCAGTTTAAACGAGTATAAGAGAGTATAACAATTCTAAGCAACCCCTAGGATAAGCTATACTCACTTTATCTATTCCCATGGTCCACATGTCAAATCAACTTTTTACACCTCATCACATCAAATCACCTATCAACACCTCTTATACATCAATGGGCCCACATGTCAAATCAACTTTTTTACACTTTATTTATATTTTATTCTTTATCAAACAAACAACTCAACATTTATTCTTACGTTTTCCAATGAGAATAAAAAAAATACAACCAAACAGAAAATCTTTTATTCTTGTAGATTTGTTATCTATACTGGCATAGTTATCTATCCAGAATAATTCAATTCCGCTATCCAAACGGGGGTAAGGGATTTATACACCTGTCCAAATTTTGATTGAGATTTGCATGATATTATCTATATTTGTAGGGGCATAAATGTCTTTTAACGCTTAATTAAAAATTTGACAACAAATGACCAACTTTTTAAATATTATATATATATGTAATTAAAATTTAACCGAGAGAACTCTTGATCTTCGTCGTTCACTTGTCATTTTGTTCCTTTGCGCGGGCCAAAACCGTACTCATTTTCGTTTCCCCCCAATTCTCTCGTTCTCCTCCTCATCAAAGTCTCACTCTCCAATCTCTCTCCCTTCAAATCACTCCAGTAAGTCCTCTCTCTCTCTCATTCTATGCATCGCTAGTGCGTTTTGTCCAATCTAGGGTTTCTAACCGATGGGCTTTCGCTTCTCTCTTTTTTCACTTCTAGGGTTTCGACTTCGCCTTTGATTTTCTAATCCTTTTATGCTTTGCTTTTGTGTTTTTGCTCGAAAATGTCTCCGGAATTTTTTTCATGTGTAAAATTTTCTTATGTTTAAAGCTTTTTCATCTTTGGGGAGTTCGTTTTGATGATTTGAGGGTTTCCTTGATATGTTTGTTTTTAATTCGCGATGTGCTGGTGCCGAGGATCTGGGGTTTTGAGGATCTAGGGTTTTCGTTATTCTTTCATTAAGTGATCATCATGTTTTCTTTTGTTTGGTAAGCTCTGGGATTCGAATCCATTACCTCATGATTGCAAATTTGTTGTCAACAATTGAGCTATGGATCCAAGCCCCATTAACTGAACGTGTTTGTGTTTGATTCTCTCATCTAATGTGTTAGTTCATGTACTGGATATGGAGATTTTTTGTTTGTTTGTTCATTTGTTGCTGGAATTTTTAAATTTGCGGGTTTTTTTTAATGATGGGTTCTTGTGCTTGTTTGATAAAATTGTGGGTTCTTTTACCTTTTTGATTGTTGTGAAAAAAAGATGAGATTTTTATATTTTTGGGGTTTGTTTATAAATCCCATGTTTTGAATGATATCTAATTGTGTATATGCTAATTTTTTATTGACTTAGAGGAATTGCCTAATGGTTTTGTCTGACTGTATCTCATTCTCTCTCTCTCTCTCTCTCTCTCTCTCTACACACACGCAGACATATATATCACAAAATGATTCTCTTCATTAGGTTGATTTGTAGCAATAAAATCACGAGCTTATGCACCTTTCCAAACAAAGAAAAGAAAATAAAAAAAGTTTGATAAAGGGTGTATACTTTATAGGATCATTTTTCCTGCAAATCATCAGTCACCTTTTCTTTTCAAAAATATAAAATAAAATCCATCACTCACTTTTTAGGAGGTTTTTTTTCCTCCCTTTCTGATGATGGTGAGGGTGACCTAAAATAGTTTCCAATTTTTAAATGTTCATCTTCTTCCCTTTGTGGCGGCAGGAATCCTTGTTCTTATTTCATCACATTGAAGCTGCACAGTTGGATCCGGTTATTTCTTAAGGATTTGCTTCATCTGGATCTCGTGACAGGTCTCTCCTGTTTTTGCTGCTCTATAGTAGGCCAAGATGTTGCATGAATCTTAATAAAATGGGTTACTGTGTATCCTATTGGGGGTATATTGATTTATTGCATGTGAACCCCACACAAAATTGAAGCCTATTTTTTTTTTCTGGTGTACTTAATGTTATGCATTTTTGTGCAGAAACCATGTTGCTATATGTTCTGAAAAGAATCTAGGATTTGCCTTTACAAATATTTGTGGATCTTAATATCACAATTTTAATGAGTACATTTTGTGCGTTAGCATGTATTTTTTCACTTGATCAACTTGGAAAAGGAAAGTGAGAATGAGATGCATGACTATGGTGATAGGGAATGGGTTTCAAGGGATATTTTGGTGACGGTAATGTAGTACACAGATGGGTGATACGTCTTCCTATTTTCACCTGATTCCCTTTTAAAGTTTAATCTGGACAATTCACTGATCGAGAGTCCAAAATTACTGGGACATAACACTCCATTTCATCTGGAAACATGTGATGCATGCGTCTGTAGTCACACAAGATGATTTTAGTTTGTTTACACCACTTCAAGTTATTTCTCCCCATTAGTTGTGTGAAAGTTTCTAATTATTGTGAGATCAATGCATGGATAGTCTACAATATTTGTGTCTTTAGAGCAATTCATATTTTTAGTTTTTAGTTCACCATTTGTGGATACCAAAGATTTCTTATCAGATAGTCATAGTTGTATCATTGAAATAGAGTTTTTTTCCTTTCGTGAAGCACATACTTTATTAATTATGTGACATGTTATACAAACAATATTAACTTAGATGATGGTTTAGGGACAATTGATGCAGTTTTAGCTAGATATATGTGATCGATTATCATTTTCTAGATTTTTGGATTTGAGGTGGCTTTGTAGAGGGAAACAAAATTGTCAAGGTAGCATTTGCACCCATTCATATGTGGTGCAGCCAATGTATATTCATTTTTCACATTCAATGTTATCTTTAGATCTATTTCACTTTGTTTGTTATATGTGCTTATGAACATAGTTGTAAAAGTGTCATCAAGTGAATATATGATTTCATTTTCAATTTATTTGAACACACCATCATTTTAATCGCTTGTCTATTATTAGTTTTGGATTTAAAACTGCCAAATAGTGATGAATGTTAATAAATACAATATAATATAAACTTGCAAAAAAATAAAAACTAAGAGTTTAATCTTTTTAGGCGGGTGGACTACCCCCCCCATTTGATAAGGAACCCCTTGCTAGGTTAAGTTTCCCTTTTTTATTGTCTATCGATAAATCTTTCTATTAACATATATAAAAAATCTGTAATTTTTCATAATAAATAAAATCTATTTCATTGGTAATTTAAAATATTATATTTTTTTCTCATTGAGAATGAACCTAGCATTATGATTCCCTAATATAGAAAAACAATCTTATCTTTTGGAGACAAAAAGAAAATATTAGAATAAAAATTACATTTTAGAAGTGCTCCAATTTTGCTTGAAACTGTAGATGAACACACTAGGCCAAGAATTTCCATGGTCAACTTCTTCAAATCCTATTTTCTATCCTTCACTCTGTTGGGATCTTCCTATCTTGAGCCGCAAATCCTTATATTCAACTAGGGGAGTAACTCGGGTGGGTTGAGTCGGGTTAGAGCTCATCCCGAACCCAATTCGAGGTTGGAGAAACCCAACCCAACCCAACCCGACCCTTGAGTTTGAGAAGCTCAACCCGAATGGTTGGGTTTGGGTCCGGCTCAGGTTGGGTTTGGATTTGACTTGAAAAATGTATTATTTAAAATAATTAAAATTTTGTGAAAGTCAATTCTCTGCATAATAAAAATAAAAAAGATGAAAATGATGAACATTTTTATTTAAAGAATAAAGATGTGGAAACTATAGAAGTGAAAGATTCTAGATAAAAATGTCGATTCAAATCACTATTATGAAAAGCGGTTTGGTCAACTGACCGAACCGCATGCCAACAAAAGCGGGTGTATGCGGGGAAGGCCCGCATATGCGGGCCGTTTCCGTTTGTGCGCCCGCTTAAGCGGGCGCACGGACTCTGTCGGGGAGCTTTAACTCAAAAAAAAAAAAAGGAAAACAAAACCCGACGCACGCCGGCCCTAACCTCCATCTCCGCCGATGAGGAGGGCGTTCGGTGGCAAAAGCGGCGGCGGAGGAGGACGAAACGGCGGCGGCAAAGGAGGAAGCATGTTGCAGGCCGTCGTCCGTGCCGTTGGCGCAAGTCTCGGCAGGGTCCAGGAGGCCCTCTCCGCCACCTCCTCCGTCGCTCGTCCTCTCGGGTTCTCTCGCTCTCCTCCTCTTGTTCATCTTCTTCGTTGTCGTCTCCGACTCGTTCGATCTTCTTCTTCATCGACGAGGACGGACCCTAAGCTTCTTCGATCTTCTTCTTCATCGGGTGTGAGTGTGAATGTGTGATCTCCCTCCCTCTCCCTCTCCCTCTCCCTCTCTGAATCTCTCTCAGTCCCTCCTTTGTTTCTCTAATTCTTTGATTCTCTCTCTCTCTGTCCCCCCCTTTCATTCTCTGATTTTTTGGTCCCCCCTTAAACAGCTGGCAAGTTTTGTTTATATTTTGTTTTTTTTGTTTACACGTGGGAGGTGTGGGAGTGTGTGGTTGTGTAAGATTGGTAATGTTTAGTAGATTCACAGAACCAAGCAAACAAAATTATTTATGTGAGATTTTAATTGTTCTGGAATGAGTATGTATATAATTAATGGAGTATATTTTTATAAAATATAACTTTTAATTTAACTTTTAAAAACAAAATGCATACTCAATAAAAAAATATAACTTTTAATTTAATATATATACTCACTTAAACAAATATATATTGAGCACATGCACAAATTAAATTGTGTTTTTCATTGTATTATATCATAGAAATCATTTTTATTAATAAAAATTACAGAACCGCATATACTCCCGCATATACTCCCTTATACCGTATATACTTTGTGCGGTACCCTAGCCGCACGTAAACTGCATCCCGCATATCAGAAACTGATTCAAATTTTATCATACGCATTAAAAAAATTAAAATTTTACTCAGAACATTTTACTTAGATATGGAAACTTTGGGTTTGGGTTGGTTTGGATTACTGAACCCTCAACCCAAACCCAACCTAAATTAGGTTTGGGTTGCTCCGGTTGAAACTGAACGTTAAAACCCCAATCTAAATCCGCCCAAATTTCGGGTAAGGTCAGGTTGGGTCCAAGTTGCACCCCTACATCTATCCACCCTTTTCGAGAAAATTGAATTAACTTGACACATGTTCAATGCTTGGAATATCTTGGTTGGTGTCACAATATACATTGGAGCTAAAGGAAAAAAATGCAGCGTTGCCCAATGGTGATAATCTTTTTTGGATGAAAGGTGGGCTATGATCACTTATATTTTATTAAGAACAATTGGAAGCTTCTACAGGGGGATGTAAGTGCTTGATCTCCAAGTGGGGAGATAATGTCACCCCAAAGAGAAGGAAAATAGAAAGTACAGATTTAAGCCAACCCCGTTGGTACATTACACCTCTAGATGACCACCTTTTTTAATATTCATTGTACTCACTCAATGTTGAATTTGCTTAAGTCCCTTGTTTTGTTGACAATATTGCTCCATCAATTTTTAACTCAGGGCTCTTGCTTTGAAATATCTTTTTTGTTTCATTTCTTAGTGTCCACATAGACTAGCATACTGCACATTGGAAATGCTACATGAATCCCTGTAACTCTCATGTCCCCATTTTAAGCTTCTTAAAGTTAGGCCTTACAGTTGGTAACCTCCTTTCTATAATTTCTATAGTTGGTCTATAATGAGTTCCCCTATAATCTCCTATAATCATAGGTAGCCCTAATTCGCATCCCACCCAACTAAATAAATTATTGTTACCCTTGGCCTCCTTGTCATCTTGTCTGCATATACCATTCTCAATTTTTGGACCAAAAATCCGTCATATCTTTGGTCTCATTTTGTAATTTGGACCAAGGTGCTTTGAGGTGATTTTGGTAGATTTTGGTGGTTGGAATCAATATGCTAGAGATAGTGAGAAAGTTCATCTTCATTGTGAGGTGTTTGTGTTTGTTGATGCTCCATATCTGTCGTGGTGTCGTACTATGTGGCTTACTCACTCTAGGTAGCTCTTACTTTGGGTAGTTAGCTCATTCCACTTTTGATGGATCGTACTGTAGGCAACTTATCTATTTTCTACAGGTAGCACTTTCCAAGGTCAGCCTCTCTAGGATTTGAATTCATCAAGTTGTGTAGTCTCTCATGCCAAAAATTCCAGAGTAGGGCAATCTAGACATTGCAAAAAGAAGTTGCTGTGACAAAAACAGGAAAAAGTGGAAGCTTTATACATGGCCGCCATGTCTACTTAATTCAGAAAATGTGACAGCAATAATGGTCCTAATTATTAAATATCTATTTTCCCTTTAATTAATAAGTGACTTTTTAATAAGAAAAACAGTGAGTACTATAATAAAACTCTAGTAGCCCCCTCAAACTCATGATGTGACCGTGAGGAGCACCAAGAATTTGTCAAGAAGGAAGTGGAAGGGCATAGTTGGGTGTGACTTTGTGAAGGAGTCGGCCAACTGCATAGTGGAACAGACAAACTCTAATAAAATGGTCCTGAGTTGGAGATGTTTATTCTTTTTTTTGATAAAAAGGTAGACTAGCTACCACAATTCGCCAGAGTTGAAGTTGTTGTCGCACAAAATGGCAGTCAATTTCTATGTGCATCGTAGGTTCATGGAAAATTGAGTTGTGTGCAATCTAAGTTGTTGTCATATTTCATAGGAGTAGGAGCTGAAAGAGAAACTGCTAGATCCGCAAGCAACCATCTTAACCAAACTATCTCTGCAGTAGTAACAGCCATAACTCTATATTTAGCCTCCATGGAACGGGCTACAACTGACACTTTCTGCCTCAGTGATCAATTACAAGTCTTCATGTAACCGATATGGGGAAGACTGGCAACTTATTTGCTCTGACCATTGACAACTTCTGCTTTTGGTTTGCTTAGGCGGCTATTCGTTCATGAAGGGCATCACCTCTTGGTGTTTGAGGACCCGACATTTTATATTGTTTAATCATCCCTGATGACGGTTCTAGTTTTCAGCCTCTTTCTGAAGAGGTTGCCTAATTCCACTGTTGTGTGCTGAACTTGATCCAATGTGCATGGGCGCCAAAATAGTGGGCCATTAAGCGGAGGCTGCCTGACTGGCATCGCTCAGGGCCAAATCTACCTGCCTAGGCGATATGGGCCAGATCAGCCGCCTAGGGACATATCGTCCCAAAACATGCCAGCAGCTATATTCGGATTAGGATCCCTTGTTTAAATATCCTCTTCCTCTTATTAAAAAAACACGAAGCGAGAGATACCTAATCCCCTTAGATTTCCTAATTGTCTCCCCTCTCTCGAGTCTCAATCCTCTCTGTTTGTCCCATGTGTGGATTGCGACAGATGGTTGGTCTCCCTCTCCTGCCCTCTCCGGTGACCCTCTTGGGAGGAGACAATATTCCGGTGAGACCGAAACATCTTTTGTGCAGCGAATCAGTGGTCTCCCTCTAAATCACTGTATTTTTACTTAATTTTTTCTTTTCTATTTTGATTTTATGTTTTGCTTCATACTCTTAGCAAGTCTAATTCATCGAATCCTGTTTTTCTGGTTTTTCTTGTTGATGCCATATATTGCTGATTGTTTCTGTTGATGATTAGAATTTTTTCTTTGTTGTTGTCCTATTTCTTCATACAATGAGTCAATCATACTTCTTCATTTTTTCAATATGTTTTTTTAGCAATGAGTGATGATTTGGTTTTTGTTGGTGGCTTGGTATGGTTATCCTTGTTCTTCTCATCGTTTCCAATTTTCATGCGGTCTTATTTAAGGTGTTCTTTTGTATCATATATTCAAGTTTTGAAGTTTTCATTGTTACATTTTTTTTCTGTTAATTTTATTCATTTATTGTGCAAAGTTCTGTTTTGTGGGTCCTGGGTTTTTGTTCAAGCACAGAGTTAGTGTTTTTTTATTTTCATCTTAGTTCTATTAGCTATTATGCTTTGGGTCTTGTGGAATGTTATGTTTATCAGTTTTTCAACAAATTGAATCTATTAAGTGATTTTTTGTATTTTTTTGGTGAAAAATTACAAAATTATAGTATGTATGTGAGGTTTAAAGTTTTTCAGTTTTTCATAAAATACTTTTTAGTTTTTGTATGTGAGACTAAGCATTTTTATATTGCTGATTAAAAAACGGTCTTCTCTGTTTTAGTGCATTTATTTTTCTTTTATTTATTTTTTAAAATTTTTAATTATTAATTTTTATTAATAAAAAAGTGATCGATTAATCCCCGCTTAATCTGCACCTAGTTGATTAATCCCAAGTCGGTCACAACCGCTCGATTAGTGCCTAATGCTTTTTACAACATTGACTCAGGTTCGGATCTTGGACCTTGCTTGGAATTGTCCGGGTCATGGCTTGAGACCTGATTTGCATCAAACTGTGATGGAAATACAAACTATTCAATTGCAAATAGAACACTCTAAGTCACTGTTTGGATAGCGGAATTGAGTTATTTTAGATAGATAACTATGCCAGTATAGATAACAAATCTATATGAATAAGAGATTTTCTGTTTGGTTGTATTTTTTTATTCTCATTGGAAAATGTAAGAATAAAGGTTGAGTTGTTTGGTTGATAAAGAATAAAATATAAATAAAGTGTAAAAAAGTTGATTTGACATGTGGGACATTTGATATATAAGAGGTGTTGATAGGTGATTTGATGTGATAAGATGTAAAAAGTTGATTTGACATGTGGGCCCATGAGAATAGATAAAGTGAGTATAGCTTATCTTAGGGGTTACTTAGAATTGTTATACTCTCTTATACTCGTTTAAACTGACTTAGTAATACTAAGTTATACTCTGCAAACAAACAACCATTTTCCTTATCCGTTCTTATACCACCCTTATACTATCCTTATACCCGCCTATTCCGCTTCCCAAACGGGGCATAAGTGAAATGTTATTGTTGTCGATTGATGCATTTTCTGTCTAATCATGGGATCCTATAATGTTGTATTATTTGCCCAAAAGCTTGATTATCACCATGATGCTTATGGTTCTCTTTCTCATACTATAAGGTGGATGGATGACGGGGTGTCACTTAGGCAATGTGAAATTGTGAATTAAAAAGCTAGATTCAATGGTATGGCATTAATGTTGCATTGTAACTCGGTTATGTTTGAGGCATCCTATTTTACGAACTTCAAGAGCACTACAAAATAAGGGAAAGTGAACGTGATGAAGCATAAGTAAATTATAAAGGTAATTAAATACGTAAACCAGCTCCTTTTTTGTTTTCTGAGGTTTGCTTTGTCTATTTGACATAGTGTCTTTGACTATTTTATAAGGCATTCTGATTGATCTTTAATTTAATTTGGCAACTTTTCAACCTGTCATTTCTGTGTCCTGAATGGACACTATTTTTGTTTTATTTTCCTCTGTTTAATTTTGAATTATTATTGAAATTGAGAATCTCTTTTGCATTCTGCCATCTAGGTACCTTGATATGATGTTTGAAGCGACTGATTTTGTTGTCTGGTTGTGACTGTTGGTACAATTTTACTACAAGCGGTAAGGCGTGCCCATCTGTTGCTCATTGTCATGTGATTTATGGCTTCAACTGATCTTGGGAATTTACTATTGTTAATTAATGCATTGCACATATTTGATATTTTTAATATTCGTCAGGTGATGGAGTGCAATAAGGAAGAGGCTGTCAGGGCCAGGGATATTGCTGAAAAGAAGTTGAAAGGACGGGACTTTGTGGGAGCCCGTAAATTTGCCATCAAGGCCCAACAGCTTTTCCCTGACCTGGAGAACATATCTCAGATGTTGACTGTATGTGAAGTTCATTGTTCCTCGGAGTCCAAGAATTTTGGAACAGAGAAGGATTGGTATGGGATTCTTCAAGTAGAGGCTACTGCGGATGAGGCATCTATCAAGAAGCAGTATCGAAAGCTTGCCCTTCAACTGCATCCAGATAAAAACAAATTTGAGGGTGCAGAGGCTGCCTTTAAGCTAATTGGAGAAGCCCAGAGAACCCTTTGTGACCAGGCAAAGCGAACTCTTTATGACATGAAGAGAAAAGATTCCATTAGAACTGGTGTGCCAAGGCAATCTACTCAGCCTCCCAATGGACTGAACAGGAATCCATATCAACCAGGGATTCAGAACCCCTTCACAAGTTATAGCAAGCCACAATTCTCCGGCTCGCATCAGCAGCGGCCTGCACACCAGCAGCCACCTCCACCAACTCAAAAACAGGGGGTTTTCAACACTCCAACTGCATTTTGGACGCTCTGTCCTCACTGTGGTGCGAAATATCAATACTACCGGAATGTCATGAATAAACCTATCAGTTGCCCAAACTGCGTCAAGAGTTTTATTGCTTCTGAGATAATAGCAGAAGGTGCACGATCTAAACCGAGCGTGGGACATATGTGGAATCAGTCTGCTCCCGTTCACCAGAAACAAGTGCCTGTTCAGAGTGCTCCTAATGTTGGCCAGTATAGGGCCTCTGTGAACGCCTCTTCAACTAAGGCGTTTCAAGGTAATGCTGGTGGAATGGCAATGCCAACGGGTCCATCGAAGGCAGGAAGCAGCACTAAGGTTGATTGTGGGAAAGAAGATAAAGCAAGGACTAAATTTGAATCGGTGAAGCTACATGGATCGGAGAAGGGAGAGCAGCGAGGGAGGCCGGCTGGTAATTCTGGCCTTAAGAGGGGGAGAAAGATGACAGTCATATCTGATGATTCTGATGATACTGATGATGAAGATATTAGTATGGAAGAAGTCATGTTTTCTGATCAACAGAAGGATACAGCCTCTTTTTCTCGTTATCCACGAAGATCCAGCAGGCATAAGCAGGAGGTCACTTATAAAGAAGATGGAAGCGATGATGATGATGTTGTGAACCCTCCTGGTTTTAAACGTCTAAGAAAGGCTGGGTCATCTGTTCATGACAATCGCACTGATGGAGGCCATTTGAAAGAAGATGCCAGGAAAGATGATGAAAAATTACTAAATGCAAAAGAACAAATGGGGAATTGCAAGAGTGATAGGGAGGAGGTAAATAAGGCCAATTGTACTATTGATCTGACCTCAGATTCCAATACTCTTCCTGTTCATCTTGATTACCCTGATGCTGAATTTAATGACTTTGAAAAGGTTAGAGAGGCAAATGAATTTGCGGTTGATCAAACCTGGGCCCTCTATGATGATTGTGATGGCATGCCAAGATACTATGCTCGCATTAGGAAAGTTTATTCACCTGAATTTAAGCTGCGGATTACCTGGCTAGAGGCTGATCCAATAAGCAAAGAAGAAATCATTTGGTTCAAAAGTGAGTTACCCATAGCATGCGGGAACTTTAAACTTGGGGAGACTGAGGATACAGAAAACCGCCTTATGTTTTCACATATGGTATATCCAAGTAAAGGTAGAAGGAGAAATTCTTTTGAGCTGTATCCTAAAAGGGGTGAGACTTGGGCACTCTTTAAGGACTGGAATGTCAAATGGAGCTCAGATCCAGATACTTTCAGAAAATTTAATTATGAAATTGTGGAAATTCTTTCCGATTATTCTTGGAAGGAAGGCATTACTCTTTGTCGCTTGGTGAAGGTAGAAGGGTTCATATGCCTCTTCCAGAGATCTACAAGTGAAGGGGCTTCATTTCATGTACCACCTAGTGAAGTTCTCAGGTTTTCGCATTGTATACCTTCTTTTAGATTGACTGGCAAGGAGCGAAAGGGTGTTCCTGTAGGATCTTTGGAGCTTGATCCTGCTTCTTTGCCCCCGGATATCGAAACAGTTTCATTCAAGAGTCCTAACAATGCCACTGTCTTAGGTGACCGTGAGAAGGATCATGAAAAGCCACCAGTGCAGCTGAAAAATCCTGGCAAAAGTCATGCAGAGAGTGAAGTGGAAGCGAAGAAAATGGATGATTGCAATGGTTCATGCTCTAAACCTCCACTCAAGGAAAATGCCTCTCCAACTGTGAAGCCCATGTCATCCAAGAAAAATGTGGCGTCAAACGAGGACATTGTTCAAGAAAACCGGTCTCATTCTCCTAAAGTGGCTGATGCTTCTCTTGAGAAGCAACAGAAACCAGCTGACATAAGCCCATCGGATGAGGGTATCAACAGAGAAAGTGCTGGTCTCAATGGTTATGATTATAACAAAATTGATGACTCGAATGTGCCTGAATGTCAGACCAGTAATGATAATCAAGTTCCAGATACAGATGGCCGTCCCTCTGCGTCATCCCCACAGCAAGTTACCCTAAGATATCCTGATCCAGAGTTCCACAGTTTTGATGAGGAAAGATCGAGAGAAAAGTTTCGGCCTGGTCAGATCTGGGCTTTGTATAGTGATATAGATGGTTATCCTAAGTTCTATGCTCGGGTAAAGAAGGTTGAACTGGAATACTTCAAAGTGCAAATATCATGGCTTGAACAATGTCCTGCATCAGAGACAGAGAATCAGTGGTATGATAATGAGCTGCCCGCAGGCTGTGGGAATTTCAAAGTTGCGAATGGTGTGGATGAGACCTATGATTCGACTGAGACGTTCTCTCATCAGATGCAAGTTGTACAAACCGGTAAGAAGCACCGGTATGCTATTTATCCGAGAAAACATGAGATTTGGGCCGTGTTCAAGAACTGGCGTCCCTCTTGGAAAGAATCCGATCTTGGCAATTGTGAACTTGATGTCGTGGAAGTACTTACAGATGATGCTCCATTCGAGCTCTCAGTTTTGGAGAAGGTGAACGGTTACAGGTCTGTTTTTAGGAAAGGGTCCCCTGCTGTCATGATGAAAATAACAAAGGATGAGATTTTAAGGTTCTCTCATCATATCCCCTCATTCAAACTAACAGAAGAGAGAGGTGGCAAGCTAAGAGGTTGCTTTGAACTTGATCCTGCATCTGTACCACAAGATCTTTTGTTCGTTGATGCTGATTAAAAGGGTGTTATGTCCTTTGATGCTGGACCTTGCTTCTTTTGGGATCTTTGACAGAATAATTTGACCACAACGATTGATGCAGGGTTGGAGAGTTATAAGTGGGTGGAATTTCCAGTCACCCTCACAGAATGTCTACTTTTGCCATAGCCATTTGAACTGCCCCTCATCCCGTGGACTGGCTCAAACGGCATCTCTGAACAGCCTGAAGACTCTTCTAACTGGTGAAAAGGTCTAGAGCATGTTATGCAAATCTAGTGATACAATGCATTTTGCAGGTAGGTTCCTGTTAAAGGTGGAACCGATGGTGTTCTCTATAAAAATCTAGATCAGGTTAATGTTATTGTTCATTGAATATATGCCCCCTTCTTGTTAGACATCACATTGTAGTTATGCAGAGTTTGATGCAGGTTAGACAGTTGAAACTGTTACCAACATAACAAGGTGAGTTCACTTACTTTAGACTGATTGAATGATTGTTTAGATGCTGTGCCCTGTTACACTTTTCATGCCTGTTCTTGGAGTTTCAGCTATGACTTCATAGCCATGAAAAGAGCCCAGCCCCTTGATAATAATTTATTTGGATCTTAATCCAAGTGAAATCAAGGTCCAGTGCATTTATGGATCTGATTCTATTGATTACCTGCTTTTTTATATGGAGCATTAAATCATCAATATAATTGAAGAGAATCCTTTATCTAATGATAAAGTTAAATTTAGTCTTGCTTGCAGTCTTTATAGACTCAGCATGCATGTTATATATCTTATATATTTACTGTATTGAATGCACACCCCCCCCCCCCCCCCCCCCAAAAAAAAAAAAAAAAAAGAGAGAGGAAGAAGAAATTATATGACCTGAGAGGAAACAGATTGTGTTTACGACTTTTTGACATGTAAGTTACTGTTGGACTTATATTACAAGATTTAGGGATTTGATCATGTCAAAAACAGCTTCCATGAAAGTAAAATTCTCTCTGAAATGGTCAAATTAGTATGATAGTTTTTTTTTTGTGTGTGCATGTGACATGTTCCATCCGTCACATTTAGTGTGTTCATTTGTTTAAAAATTTATTATTAAAACTATCATTTAGAAGAAAAAAATCATGTGACAACTTTTCAGTAAGTATAATGTTATTCAATATCAATCAAAATTTCATGTACAAAATATTTAAAGGTAGAATATCTCCGCCAAGGGAGGGAAAGCCAACAGGGGTGGTTTCATACCCTTGGGAATGAGCACTCTCCATTAATAACAATTATGATCTAAAGTCACTTGATCCTTCAGGCCTTATTTTTTTTGTAAGGGATTATCTCCTTTTGATTCCGACAGATGGCTCCCTGTAAATCCTGTTGAACTTGTTCTCTGAAACTGATGGGAGTTCATTGCAATCATGAATTCAGATATAACCTTTTCTTATATCTGGTAAGATAGTCTGCAGCCTGAGTGAAGACCACATGAATAGCACTCCTGGAACTGAAACCTCTAAGAAGTTCAGAAATTTTAAGAAATGAGTAATTTAAGTGAGCCTGTTTCTTTGCATTGATTCAACCTATAACTAGGTTTGAATCCGGTTCAACTTCAATCATAGAGATACCTATATACTCTAGCTAGTTTTATACCATGTAGTACCTGCCTTTTACTTCTGAGATGTGTACTTGATTGTCCTCTTTCAGCAGCATACACAAGTATAAGGTCACCCTTGTGGTCTTTCAGCAGCCCTCTAAATCTAATCTTTTTTTGTTTTGAAGAATGTTGCTCCCAGGATTTCATTCTTTGACCTCTTTCACAGAGAGGTGAGAGACGCTTACCGACTTAACTTCTAAATGTAAATCTTGAGCGTGTTTTGGATCTATCTGAGTTGAGTTTAGAGGTGGAGGTGTCCAACAATGCTGATTTTCTGACTAATTCTCTGAGATTTAGGAAACACTTGAACCTTCTGAGATCATCAGTTTGCCTCTCACCTGGAATCTCTTCAGCACCAGTAGCTTGAACAACAAAAGGGACCATCATTACAATATGATTAAGAATTTGTATTTTGGTAAGTCACTTTTTGTTCAAAATTCATGTATTCCTCTCCTTCCATGTAGCTGAGATAGAGGTTGTAAAGCGAACCCTTGCATGACATTCTACCTGACATTTTCCCTTGTGTACATTTTGTATTCACTTCTCTTCATCGGCCAACATAGATTTCTGTCCAACTTTCTTCCTGAGGAGGATCCCTATATCCATGCTGAATATCAGTGGTTTAAAAAGAGACTATCTACAGTTCCATCACATGTTTTACAAAACAGACATCTAATATCAGAGATGTGGAAAGCAATGACCTTAATATGGAGTTAGTAGGCAAATTATTTAACATTGCATGCGAGGAGCAAAATGAGTTTCTGCTCTTTCATTCCAGGCTAGTGTACTCTTACCATGTTTTGTTTGCCTTGTCTCTAAAAGTGTTCCATGCTGATATTGAGCACCATCCTTGAGGATTAAGGGTCCAGACAGTATTTGTCTTTTCATCTGTCAGTGAGAATGGTGACCTGTGCATTTCGTCAATGTGAATGTAGTGTCCCCTAACACAGCCTGCACTTCTCTTTTGAAATCTGGATGACCTTCTCACAGAGTTAAATATTCAAAAGGTCTGGACCCAAAATTTAGAAGTGTAGCTAAATGGAGCAGTTGGGCTAATGGTTTGATATTACGCATGCACCCTTTCACATTACAAAGAATGTTATCAAACCAAGCAATAATACGCTTTTAGCCTTCTTATTGATTGCACCAATACTTGGTGCTGCCTACCCACAGCCTTGACATCCAGTTGTCCAGTTGTTAAAAGTATTCAGTTTGACTGTCTGTAACTGGACCCCCCCCCCCCCCCCCCCCCCCCCGCTCCATGGAACTTCTTATGCAGTTGAAATCTCATATGTATGGGGTTATTGATTTGTAGATGGAGGTTTCTTAGGTCCTTACATATGTTTTCCTCTTTCAGCTTGAGATTTGAAGCATATACGAAAGTTATCTATATTTTGTGTCCAAAGACTTCCCTTTTCAGTCTAGTAGTACTAGTGATAGATTTGTGAGTCACATTTGAGATTTCGGCCACATATTTATCATACCAATCATATAAGTGGGTCATCACACCCAGTAATATGGTTAGTCAGGTATGGGTCTTTTCTATTGGAGTTGCTCGACGTTTGTTTCCAGAAGTCCTATAACTGAACATTGAGTTCTATTCAGGAATCTCTCTGATTTTTATTGAGAGATTCATCTCCTCACAATCCAGAATATCATCTTCATTGTGAAAAATATGGATGATTACCGGTTCGTTCCTGGAGATCGGCTCCTTGCCAGTATCTTCACCCGAGCCTCCCCATTGATTTGTTGGGGGTGTAGAGTGGTGCAATTGGGATCCAGTTTCTAATTGATGGTTATTTCTGATTGTTTGTGTTTTTTTTTTTTGGTAAGAGCCTCCCCATACTCACTTGAGCATTCTTGGTCCCCACAGATGTGGAGGTAGGAAAGGGAATCATGTTAGGGTGACAGGCAAAGCAACCATGGTCCCCCTTCAAGGACAATCATCAGATCTTCCTTGGGAGAAAATCTAAAAAATCAGGAGAAATTCCATGAAAACTCTGATATAAGGTTCTTTATTTCAAGACATATCCGACCAGAGTATATTTAATGATCTGTTAAGCGATGACAATGGGCTAGGTTAGGGTGAGTTTGGTACAATTCAAATCCGTGGTAATTCTAAAATGTTTATCACCTTACACCTGATCTAACCAGATTTTAGAATAAGTAAAGACATACTAGTTATGTTTGAAAAATTCATGAAATCCAATCCAACTCAACTATACGTCTTGAAACCTATGTATAAAAGATAATCTTACATTTAGTCCATTTTACAGTTTAAAGCAGGTTGCATATGTTTGTTTTTTTTTTAAATATCATATTTCACTTTTATAAAAAATGAAGTATATATTTAAATTAATTGAATAGTATCATATAGAAAATGTAAAAGTTTTCTAATGAGATATATATCTCGTTATAATGAGTGGAGGGGACTAACGAGGTACATGAGAATGCATTTAGGATTGTAAAAAGAATGAGCGTATAAAACTCAAATTTTAGATACAAGCCCTCACCTTCACCCGCATACTAGAGCATAAAATTAAAAAGTAGTTCAAGTATATAATCTTATGAGTGTTGATGTATTTAGTACATTTTGTAGTCTCATGTACTAGTTAATATAGTATACAATGCGTTATCATAGTGTATGAGGTTTTATCTATGACGTAATTTTTTTTTCATTTTTTAAAAATACTATTGTATTTTAGTATATAAATCATTTAATATAATAGCATGCATTTTAATGGAAAAGTATGATTTTTTATAAAAAAGAAAGGGTTTTTTGCATATATATACCCTTGTTGGAATCCGATTTTGCAGAATTACCCCTTTTGCATTCTAGATTGTATAAATACCCCTGTTGCATTTAGAAGCAGTGCATCCGTGCCCCTGTTGTTAGTGGGTGTGAGGTGAGGTTAAAAAACTCCCGTTAGTCGTTGTTAAGTGATGCAAAATATCAATATTACCCCATAGATGTTTTTTTATGGACGATCTCTTCCTTCATCTTCTTCTTTACATCATTTTTTTTTTTCTTCACTTTTTTCAACTTTTCACAGCACAACAGAGAAGGGGATCCTCCCTTCTTTTGTTCCTTCATTTTGTTTCAGCCAAAGCTTCCCCTTTCATCTATTTGTTTCGGTCAAAGCCGAATGTCCTCATTTCATTTTTCTCAAATGTTATTTTTTTGGATGTTTGAAAATGATGAATCTTTTGAAGAGTTCTAATTTAGTTTAAATTTTGATCAGATTATGTTTTTCTTCTGATTTATGGATGATTTGGGTTGGATTAAAAGAGATAGGGTTTTGATTTCAAGAGTCAGGGTTTCGATTGAATGGTCCATGTGTTTTTCATTTAGGGCTGCAAAAGATACTCGGGTCAAGTTGGAGATGGTAAGGGGTAAAATAATAAAATTCAAAGGTTTAGTTAACCATGTAACCATGGTTCATGTTGGGTTGCTGACGAACACTGATGGAGGGGCACAGATGCACTGCTTCTGAATGCAGCAAGGGTATTTATACAATCTGGAATGCAACATGGGTAATTCTGCAAAATCGGATTCCAACAAAGGTACATATGCAAAAACCCCAAAAAGAAAGGATGTGGATTGCAAGGAACAACAATGAGAATTGGATGTATCATTTTTCAACATTTTAGTAAGTTGGGTCTGATATGAGATGTACTGGCCAAGTGAATCCCGAATCCTTGGACCATGTGTGAGATTTGGGTCGTCGACTATCTAGGCGAGATGACAGGAGCATTCGGAGCAAGGTTTGCGTTCATTGGTTCCCGCACTCATGTGGGCTATATAGAGGGCTCGTAACGATAAGATTTTCTACGGGGTGTCGGTGTCGACGGAGGGTATTTGGGAGGACAATAAGCGGAGCATCGTGACGTGGGGCTGCCTTTGTGCAGGGGCACTTAGTGTGCGTTTTGTGAGGGAGGGACACTGTTAATCTCTTTTAGGAGGGCAGGTCTGGTGATTTGTAGATAGCTCTGTTCGACCTCCTAATTAGGCCATCTGCAGATCTCACACTCCTCCCTTTTGTATTTCAAGGGAACTGTAACTCTTTTTAATATATTAAAGAAGTGGAAGATCCACCAACCATTTCATTTTAAAAAAAAAAATTCATGGAAAAATGTTAAGACCCAACCCTGATCTAAATACAGTTCACACCACTTTTTTTTTTATTACTTTTTAAAAATAGATATAATATATCTATTTAATGAGTTTTGTATATTTGTAAAAAAATAAAATATATATTTCAATTAATTATATATTTTTATTATAGACTATGTAAAAAAAATTAATGAGATATATATCTTGTAGTGAATTCATGTGCTTAATGAATATATAGGTTTGAATGGTATATCGCTCAATTTTCATAAATATTCCTTGTCTGTTTTTATGAGAGTGTATTTCATTTTTAGAAAAGAAAATACTTTATTAATAAAATTTAAGTACAAAAAATTAAAACATAGGTGACATGCAAACATGCAGAACAACAAAATAGACTAGGCTAACATTTTTAAAAGGACACTAATGATACTCAGTCAGCTTTGTAACTCATTTGTTGTTGTCACATCATTAATTTAAACGTGATATATACTCCATTATATCAATATATATTTTATTATGAAAAAGTAAAAAAATATATGCATTCATATGATTATGTACTTTATATTTTAAAATTTGTACATCAATAATGAAGTATATACCTAAAAAATACAAATAGAGCTAAATTTCTTTTCTTTTCTTTTCATTTTTTTTTTGGTTTTGAGATTTGACTGGGCACGAGACTTGGCCTTATGTGAACCCGATCCAGTGGAAAAACAACCCAAATAAAACATAAGACGATGATATACTCAGTTTATTTTGTAATTCTATTTGTAATCGTCATCTTACTAATACAGTATATGAGATCAACTAACACAATATAATTTATACCATCTTAGTATAAACTACATCATGGAAAATAGAAAAAAAATATGTGCATCATTTTTTTTAAAAATGTATTGTTAACTAAATATATAATTCAAAAAATGTTTGAGTTGCAAATAGGGTTTGCATAAGGACAAGATACATCCAGCTCCCATTACTGCTCCAATTGCAGTCCATATTATTTTTTTTTTTAAAATAATCATATACTCTCCCTTTGAAGTATATGCTGTTATATGAAATGATACAATAATATATTTTTTTCGAGTTGAAAAAATGAAAAAATAAATCGTATCATACACTATGATAGAAGTTATACACTATGATGACGCAGTATGTATCGGCCTGCAAATGGAGTTGCATATATCAGCTTTCTTTCCATAAAGCTCCATTTTTTTTCACAGAGGCCCAAGCCATTTGTTTCCTAATTTTATTTTATTTTTGTAAAAAATGTGTTGACATACTCAGTCCCGTTTGCAACCTCATCTGGCAGTCTGGAGATCCCCTACTCGACTATACATTCCACTAGTAGAGTATATATTATCATAGTATATTATATAATCCACTAATGATGTGTGCTCCATAAAAAAATATTTTTAGAAAAATAAATGTATATAATGATTTATCTAAATATATACTTCACCTTTTTGTAATTGTATGTATTTCATTATTTGAGTATATACTTTTAAAAAATCCAAACAGTTGGGCACTGCAGATGACTTGGGCCACAAATGAGGATGGACATAATTTTCTTTGAGTGCTGTTACACTCAGTTTTTTTCTCAGTTCAAAACACAGTCCTATATACCACTTTAGAAATCCAACGAAGCATGTACCTAGTTAGATGTTGTATATATCACATTAAAATTTTTCTTACACTTACTAAAAATGAGTTCATTCAACTTGAAATGGAGTAATATACACTTTTTATCAAAACATGTATCTCATTAGCTGTTGTTTACTATTTAAAAAGAATAAAAACATGTAAGGTCTGAGTTTTGGTTGGTGAATGTGACTGAGTCTAACATTTTCTATTCCCCCGTTTTCCTTTGTTAGGCTCCGCTTGTTTCACAATCCCAAATATGATTTACAGTTGTTTTGATTTTGGTATATCCAATACAGTTTACAGTGTTCAACCATTTTGATTTTTTTAAATATATACTCATCTAAATAAATACATATTATTATAAAAAAATATAATTAGATATATCAATATATATTTTTATTTTTCTAAAAAATTTAATTGAGTATATATTGTACTAGTGGAACATATACTGTGTCATCAGGATGATATATACCGTCATTAGTTGCATTAGGACAATATAAACTCTATTAATAGAGTATATAGATGACTGTGATCGTATCCAAACTGTATCTAGGGCTACAAACACTGCATGTATCTTTAATTTTCTTTAAAATAATATTTATTTTATTTAATAAAGCATATACTTTTATAAATGATAATATATATACTCAAATGAACTGGGTGAACTTATTTAAAGAATATTTTTTTAAAGTATTATTACATTCAATCCATTTTACACTCAGATATCTTGTTAACCACTCATCGAGTTATCGTAACAAGGTAGTTCAATGAAATATTATTTTATTTTATTTGATAAAAATACACAACTTATTAAATAACACATATAATATGATTAATTATTTTTTTAAAAAAAATATCCTCGTCTCACATTTTTTCCTTTTTTTGGACATTACAACGGGTCTACATACAGTCAGATTTGAATATCATTAATATCGAACTGTACAATCTATAAATCAAATTACACGGTCTATGAATTGAACTGTCTAACAACTGACTCTGCAGTTCGATTCATAGGTTCTGTAGTTCTATTAATTTATTACGCAATTACAGGGGCGGACGTACGAGTTGGCTGGGCCGGGCTACAGATTTTGTATTTTTTTTATATTTAATGCTACATATTATAATATTAATATTTTATATTATATAAATTACATTTTATACATAAAATATACTCCTAACAAACTAGATATCAATCTAACAGATTAATAATAAATCAAAATAGTATCCTAATAAATTAGATCTCAACCTAATTAAACCAAATCGAAATCTGGACCATTTGGAAACGGGTTTAAGCAGCCTTTGAGTTTGCAGGAAATTCTTTTTCCCAAACCCGTTTCCAAATAAAAAAATTGGGGTTAAAAGCTGCATACATATTTTTGTGAAAAAGTGCTCAAAACCTGAGTTTTCTAGAAACTGTTGATAAATAACTTCTTACAAAATCAGATTTAAACCCAGCTTTTGTCTAAATCAGTTTTGCAATCGTACAAACAAACACAGCCTCAATCTTATTATAAATTTTAACAATTCTAAATTTTAAAATTCAAATATTATCTTAAGAATTAATTGCAATTGAACAATAAAGAAAATTTATATCCATAAAATAATTCTTCTTATTTTTTTAACTGCTCTTCCTATTTTTCTAGCAATTCTTTCAAAATTAAAGTATTCAATTTTAATAATAGTTTTTTTCTTTACATGTATAAGTCTTTTTGAATATCATATTATTTGATATATAAATAATTACATTAAATATAAGAACAAAATAATTTTTATATAAATATTTAATATAGGCGATGTGGTACACCTTAAAATATTGTCCTCGATTCTCGATCCGCCCTGCGATATTACTGATATCAAGCCTCTGGTACGAGACTCCACTGCAACATGTTCACTCACATTTACGACTCCCCATGTTCATTTAATGCTTCTTTGTGAGCGAAGAAGCCCTTCCAAATTCCAATCCTTTGTCGGTTGTCCATTTCATCACTTTCTATCCTTGTTCAAGTAAAAGCATCGAAGGGTTTGGGCAAATTGAGAAATATGGGTTAGAGAGAGGGAGACAAGAATACTGTTTGATTAGTCGTCACTGTGAACGTCCACGTTCGCTCCAGCGCCTTCTCCTTCGACACTTTGACAACCGTCACAGGCCGGTCCAGACTCGATGAAAGGTGAGATTCTGGTTTTGAACCTGAATTTGGTATCTCAAACTTTTTTACCCTTAAAATCTGACTCCAACTGGATATCAAATTTAACATTTCTTGATCATGCTACACCACTAGGATGTACTAAAAATGGTTGAGCAATGTTGATGAAGTAATTTTATAAGCTCCCACCAGGGTCTTGGTGAGTTGGCTAGCACCATGGGTTTGCTTCCCCATTGGTGCGTGTTCGATTCCCACCCTCGACTTATCCAGGTGTCCGTAGGGAAACTTTTGAGTTTTGAGTGGGTCGGTGCAGACACCCGGAGGATTAGTCATTGCCTAAGGGTTTGGGATACCTCCGGAAAAAAAAAAAACTTTATAAGTCGTTTTTCCGGACATTTGGTGTGGTGATATATATCATCTTTTGTATAGTATATTTGTTTGGGCACTGACACACTCAGTGCTGCGGTTGCCACATAATGCAGTAAACGAAATCCCCTAATACAGTATATACTCATTAAACTGTGTTAATATATACTCGATTACAAAAAATGTAACAAATTATATGCAATCAATTTAAAGAGTGTGTAATTCATTTTTTTAAAATATGTATTTTAGTTGCCAAGCATATACTTCAAAAAAAAAATGTGTGGGGGTTTCAAACATACTGCAAAAGGACTGAGTGCATAACAATTTCCTTTTTGCTTTCAGTCTTTAAGTAGTCATCTTTTGTGATGTTATAGGCGGTCCTTATTCACGCATGCTGCATACAAGTTATATGCTTTGTTAGAGAAGCACATAATTTTTACTCTTTTTTTTTTGGTAAGTGAATCCATATAACTCCTTGAAATCTAGGAGGGAACCTCTAATAGTGTTGCAGTGTATCCCCGTTTAACAAGAGAATTAAGATCCCCTATACAATGTTAAAATGTGGAATATGTTGTACATTAATATTAGGTTATCTACTAGACACCAAGTGTTCTATCTAAGCGCTTGTAGCAGCAGAGGCCCATTCTGATTCTAACATGTTTTAGACCTGTTTTTCCATTTTTTATGATTTCAGCTAGTCAAGGATACACCCTATCAGGTTTAATGATTATAGAACCATCTAGCAAAATCTTGAGCATATGATTGCTTCTTTCTGACCTTGTTCTCATTCCCTTTACCCATAAATTCCTCTATTTCTTTCTTTTGTTTGATTTAGACATGATTTAGCATTAGCTTTGGCTAAATGAAGCTAGTGTTCTATATGTTTAAAAGTTTCACCACTACCCACATGTGTACAAAGTAATGGGTAGGCCGTAGGCTCTTGGACTCTATATACTTTGAGGCCGGATCATATGTTGGTCTAGGATATGCTGAGTTACCCAAAAGGAAGACATTTTTTAAGGTTTAACTCTATGTTTGGAGGGTTTTTTAAGTATAAAACAAATGTAGAGTCATTTAACAAGTTTTTAAAATAATTGACTTATCAACTTACTAAAGGCTTGAAAAGTTAACAAATACCTTGAAAAAATATGGGAACCCTTAACCAGTGCCTTGAAGAATTCCTCCAAGTCCACCAAGAGAAGAATTGTTCTCCATCTCTTAGGGGATGTTTTTTATCTGTTCTTTTGGGGAGAGGGGGATAAGTATTTTATTTTTGGATTTTAATGCATTTATGGGATTTTAAAGATATATTTAGGATTTTTTGTAGACTATATTCGAGAATTTTTTAAGAGATGGAAATTTTTAATTTGTATAGAAGAGAGGATAGTTGAAAGATAGGGAATGAGTTAGATGTGAATGAAATGGGGAGGTGAGGAGGTTTATATATATGAAAGGGTGGTGGAGTTAATACACACACACACACACACACACACAAAACACACGCGCGCCCACAGTTAATACACACACACACACACGCGGGCGCATGTGTGCGTGCATGCACACCAATAGGTCTCTTTGATGGGCACCCCTTTTTTTTTTTGCGGACGATTGAAAATACACGGAATGGTTGGTTGCGATTCAAACCAAATAAAATCAAAAGTCCACTGATCAGAACCCTAAGCAACCCCCGACCCAACCTAGGTTAACCTAACCTAATTTAAAACAACCCAACCAAACATCATTTAAACTTAGTTTTGGTTGGGTTGTTTTAACTTAAGTTAGGTTAACCTAGGTTAGGTTGGGGGGCTGATTAGGGCTGTGGTTGGTTTAAATGATGTCATAGATCAGTGGATCTTTTATTTTATTTGGTTTGAATCACAGCCAACCATTCCATGTATCGTAAAAATAAGGAAGGGCGCCTGTCGAAGAGCCATATTGCTTGTGTGCGCGTGTGCGTATTGAAGGGTGGGGAGCAAAAAACCTCCTTCAAATGGATACTTGAGCATTGTCTCTATTTAATTGTTGCAGCAGCTATTTGGACAAGAGCGCTATTACACAATTCAATTTACAGCCCTGCCTACTGTCCTATATACCTTGTTAGAATTTTTCATATTTTCTATAAATCGGTCCATACAATTGGTTGGAGTATATGCTTGATTTTGTTTTTTGAAAGTGTGTACCTCGTTAGATAAGATATACTATTTTTAAATGGGGTTATTTCTTCCTTGCTTAAAAGACAATGCAATTGCTATTGCTAATCAAGTCGGACTTGATCGGTTGATTAATTGAATCAGATTAATTAATTGGTCAATTAATAGGAGGGGGGTTGGCAAATACATGTTGTCCACCCTTTTACCTCTCTGGTTTGATGAATTGGATTGATTTGATTTACTTTTTCAGCTATGATGGAAATTCTAATTCTAAACTATTGAATTGCTACTAGAACACTTAAACTGAAATGTTATTATTGTCGCTGGATGCATCTTCTGTGCAATCATGAGCTCCTTGAATGTAGACATGTAGTTATATTATTTGCCCAAAAGCCTGATTGTCACAATGAAGGGCATGTCTCTGTTTCTCATACTGTTTCATGGATGCATGCGTTGTCATTTGAGCAGAGTGAATTAGTAATCTAGACTCAACGATATAGCATTAAGTTTGGTATTGTACCTCAATTTACCTAAGGACTTTCCTGTTTTACTAGCTTTTCAAGAGCACTATAAAATAAAGAGAAGAGGACACGGAAAGAAAAAATAATCACGCAAACTAGCTCCCTATTTGTTTTTTGAGGGTCGCACTTTCTGTATTTGATGGGAGTGTTTATGTGATTTTGTCCCATGATGGTTTTTTAAGTCATTTTGATAAACTTGTTATTTTACTTGTCAACTTTTCAACCTGCCATTTTTACGTGACATAATAGACTATAATGTATTCGTGTTTATTTCCCCCGTCTAATTCTGGTATATTACTGAAATTGAATTCATCTTTCTTTTGCATTTTGCCATCTAGGTACCTCAGTATGCTGTTTGAAGTGACTAATATTGTTGTCTTGGTCTGACTGTTAGTTTGATCCAGCTAGAAACAGTAAGGCATGCCCATCTGTTGCTCACTCTCCTATGATTCATTTCTTCAACTGAGCATGAGAAGGAAATATTGTCAATTAATGCATTATACATATTTGATATTCTTGGTATTATTTAGGTGATGGATTGCAACAAGGTAGAGGCTATCAGGGCAAAGAATATTGCTGAAAAGAAGTTGAAAGGCAGAGATTTTGTGCAGGCCCGCAAATTTGCTTTGAAAGCCCAACAGCTTTTCCCTGACCTGGATAATATTTCACAGATGTTAACCATTTGCGAGGTCCATTGTTTCTCGCAGTCCAAGAATTTTGTATCGGAGATGGATTTGTATGGGATTCTTCAAGTAGAGGCTACTGCAGATCTGGCATCCATTAAGAAGCAGTATCGAAAGCTTGCCTTTCAACTGCATCCTGATAGAAACAAATTTGAGGGTGCGGAGGCTGCCTTTAAGGTAATTGGAGAAGCCCAGAGGACTCTTTGTGACCTGACAAAACGAACTCTATATGACATGAAGAGAACAACGTTAATTAGAACCAGTGTGCCAAGGCAGCCTACTCAGCCTCCCAATGGACCAAACATAAATCCATATGTTAAGAATCAACCAGGGATTCGGAACCACTTCACAGATTCCAGTAAGTCACAATTCTTCGGCTTGCACCAGCCATCTCCACCGACTCAAACACAAATGCTTTTCCACAGTCGCAGTGCGTTTTCGACACTCTGCCCACACTGTGGTGCTAAGTATCAATACTACCGGAATGTCATGAATAAACCTATCACTTGCCCAAACTGCGTCAGTAGTTTTATTGCTTCGGAGAAGGGAGAAGGGAGGCCGGCTGGTAATTCTAGCCTTAAGAGGAAGAGGAAGATGACAGTCGAATCTAGTGACTCTGATGATACCGATAGTGAATATATCATCACGGAAGAACTCATGCTCGCTGACAAACAGAATGATAGATCCTCTTCTTCCCGTCATCCACGAAGATCCAGCAGGCATAAGCAAGAGGTCACTTACAAAGAAGACACAAGCAATGACGATGATTTTGTGAACCCTTCTGGTTTCAAACGTGTAAGAAGGGCTTTGTCATCTGATCATAGCAGTCGAACTGATGGAAGCCATTTGGAAGAAGATGCCTGGAAAGATGATGGGCCCCCTCCAGTGCCTTCTATCATTGATAATGAAAATTTATGAAATGCAAAGGAACAAATGAGGAATCGCAAGAGTGACGGGAAGGAAGAAAATGAGGCCAATTGTACTGTTGATCTGACCTTAGGTTCCAAACTATTCCTGATAATCTTGAATATTACCCTGATGCTGAATTTAATGACTTTGAAAAGGTTAGAGAGGCAAATAAATTTGCGGTTGATCAAATCTGGGCAATCTATGATGCTTGTGATGGCATGCCAAGATACTATGCTCGTATTAGGAAAGTTTATTCACCTGAATTTAAGCTGCAGATTACCTGGCTAGATGCTGATCCAATAAGCAATGATGAGGTCATTTGGTTAAAAACTGAGTTACCCATTGCATGTGGGAACTTTAAACTTGCCGGGTGTGAAGAAACTGAAAACCGCCTTATGTTTTCACATCTGATGTCTCCCAGTAAAGGTAGAAGGGGATATTCTTATGATTTGTATCCTAGAAAGGGTGAGACTTGGGGCTCTTCAAGGATTGGAATATCAATTGGAGCTCAGATCCAGAAAAATTCAGGAAATATGATTATGAAATCGTAGAAGTTCTTTCCGACTATTCTTCGAAGGAAGGTGTTACTGTTTGTCACTTGGTGAAGGTAGAAGGGTTCATATGCCTCTTCCAGAGATCGACGAGTGAAGGGGCTTCATTTCATATACCAGCCACTGAAGTCCTCAGGTTTTCCCATTGTATTCCTTCTTTTAGATTGACTGGCAAGGAGCGAAATGATGTTCCTGTAGGATCTTTGGAGCTTGATCCTGCTTCTTTGCCACCATATATTGATACAATAGCTTCCCTAAAAAGTTCTGACGATGCAGCTGCCCAAGGTGACAATAAGAAGGATCACGAAAAGCATAAACCAGCTGATGTGAACCTATCGGATGAGGGAGTCAACAGAGAAAGTGCAGGTCTCAATGGTGGTTCTTCTATTAAAATTGATGTCATGAGTGTGCCTGAATGTCAGGCCTGTGAGGAAAATCAAGCTCCAGATACAGATGTTCATTCTCCTGTATCATCTCCTCAGCTAGTTAGCATAAGTTATCCTGATCCACAGTTCCACAGTTTTGACGTGGAAAGATCTAGAGGAGAGTTTCAGCCTGGTCAGATTTGGGCTTTGTATAGTGATATAGATGGTTATCCTAAGTTCTATGCTCAGGTAAAGAAGGTTGAACTGGAAAGCTTCAAAGTGCAAATATCATGGCTTGAAGAATGCCCTGCATCAGAGACAGAGTACCTGTGGCATGGCAATCACCTGCCTGCGGGCTGTGGGTTTTTCTATGTTCCGGGTGGTGTGGATGAGACTTATGATTCGACTGAGACGTTCTCTCATCAGATGCAAGTTGTACAGGCACTTAAGAACCGATGCATTATTTATCCGAGCAAACATGAAATTTGGGCTGTGTTCAAGGACTGGAGTCCCTCTTGGAAGGAATCCAATCTTCGCAATTGTGAGCTTGATGTTGTCAAAGTCCTTACAGATGATGCTCCGTTTGAGCTCTCAGTTTTGGAGAAGGTGAATGGTTATATGTCTGTTTTTAGAGAAGTGTCCTCTGCTATCACTATGAAAATAACAAAGAATGAAATCCTGAAGTTCTCTCATCGGATCCCCTCATTCAAACTAACAGAAGAGAGAGGTGGCAAACTGAGAGGTTGCCTTGAACTTGATCCTGCATCTGTTCCTCAAAAGCTTTTGTTTGTCGATTCTGATTCTCACTGAAACAGTTTTCGTCTTTTGATGCCAAACCTTGCTTGTTTGGGGACCTTTTACTGAATATTTTGTCCTTACAAAGTGTGTCTATCTTTGTACACAGTCATTTGAACTGCTACTGTGAAAGCCCAAGATGCTTCTAACTGGTGAAAAAGGTCTAGAGAATGGTATGTAAATCTTGTGATCAATACGTTTTGCAGGCATGTTCCTGTTAAAGATGGAACCAATGGTGTTCACAAAAAAACTATATAAGAAAAAAATCTAGGTCCCATCTTAATGTAAATGTTTCTTTTAATATATGATATGACTACTACTTGTTAGACATCATATTGTTGTTATGTATAGTTTTCATGCAATGTAATCCATTACTTACATGGTCTCAGTGTCCATAGCACAACGGTTCAGGGTTTAGCGGTGTTACCAATAGGTCATGGGTTCGAGTCTTGGCGCTGATTTACCCACCTGTTTGTTGGCGATTATTCGAAAGAATTTTTCGTGGGACCAGGGTAAACAAGCGGAGGTAGCTTTCCCAGCTCGACCGTAAGGCCAGCCACGGGGAGTCTCTCCGATATCAAAAAAAAAAAAAATCCATTACTTACATGACAAGGTGAGTTTCCATATTATGAACTGATTGAAGACTGTTAATACGTTTAGTCTATTTTGTAGTCTTATTTATAGCCGATAAGCATTCCCCCTACCATAAATAAAAAATTGATTGGAGCAATTAGATGATTTATAAGAGGTGATAACATTTGACTTGATAGTGAATCTACACATTCATTTGGGTTGAATAATCTAGAATAACTTAATTCTAACAATTGGCTGAAATCCATATTCCATTTTATACCAATTAATTCATGCATATAAATTCTCATTTCTACTGGCCATTCAAACATCATTTTATTTAAGACTATTACGATTAATTCTCACTTGTCGGACCTTATTCTCAGACCAAACAAGGGCTTAACCCACGCCACATGTCATGCAACTTAACCCAAAAAGGGTGGAATTTTGATGATTGCATCAACAACCATGCTATCAATCACATCACCATCAAGTGTCGCTTCATGATAACCCGTCTCAAGTGAGTCTAAATCCAGTTAAGACTGACTTCGATCAATCTGATCAGTATCAAATTACACAACTTATGAATTTAACTATATTGCATATGAATCAAACTACACAGTCAATTGTTAGATAAATGTGTCACTCTTACAATTAAAGTAATTTTTTTAGGGGTGGGTTGGGTACTTGAAGGATGGTAATAAAGGCCCCGAAACATTTGAATTTTGAAGTGTGATATTATAATATATTTAATCAATTTCAGAAATGTTATGCATAAATTTATGATATATCAAGTATATACAAAACATGAACAGCAAAGGGCATTTGGTCTAGTGGTATGATTCTCGCTTAGGGTGCGAGAGGTCCCGAGTTCAATTCTCGGAATGCCCCGCTCTTTATGTATTATCACATTCATTTCCGATTTTTAGTTGTTCTCATTCCAATAACCTGAGTTATGTAACCCAATCATTTTTTGCATATGTAACCCAACACATGCTCATAGGCGAACTTGAATACTGTCTTAACTATGTATCATTTTTTGTTCTCATTCCACACTTTATTCTGAATTTTTTTTATACAAATGAAATATGTTGTTCTCCTCTCATTTATTCTTTCACTTATTTCTTTATTTAACTATTTATCCCTTTAATTGAAATACTTATTCATGATTTACATATTTGTAAATTAACATATACTTTGGGCGTGTTCGACAAAGAATTAAGATTCTAAAAATAAATTGTCTTAATTTTTACGTGATAAAATTTTTTATCAATTTTATCCATATTCACATTTGAAAATTCTAAGATAAAAATAAAGATTAATATTCTTTCAGTTTTTATATATAAATAAAATTATCATTTGCATTTTAAAATCTAGACAAATGCTCGCACTTTAACATGTATATTTTTATACTAAACATGGTAAATTGTATTCTTATTTGCTTATCCCCACAATTACTCTTATTTCACCATTTATCTCATTATTAAACTAACCATTCATCTCATTTATTATGTTAATTATATACACTTATGTATGTACGTACCCTATTAAACTCTGTATGCTGATATAATATTATTCATACATGTAAATTATTACTTAACTTTCACATAAGTTCAATATTTGAAAGAAAATACTTAAAAAAGATTGTCATGTGCTAAACAGTTTTAACAAATTTGGAATTAATTTTCGCAGGAAAAAGAATTAAAATTAAAATTAAAACTACTAAAATTACTGAAGTCTAGATCCGATTAAAATTTTGAATGATGAACAAAAATACGTAGCTGTTTCATAGTACCGTTTTCAATCGTTGTAAACTCAAGTCAAATGACGTTAAAAATATATAAATCACTGAAGCCAAATCCATTCAAATTTTGAATAATAATAATAATAAACAATAAAATAAAAATTAACATTTTCGTGAAAGATGAATTACAAAACCGGGGCATTCCGAGAATCGAACTCGGGACCTCTCGCACCCAAAGCGAGAATCATACCACTAGACCAAATGCCCTGCTTTTGAAGACTACTGTTTTATTGGAAATAATATTCACTAAATATTAAAAGATCCAAAATTTTGTACATCCCTTCATGTTTGTATATTCCTTTTTTGTTTTTATTGTAAATTGGCTTTATTTTTTTGTGATGTTTTCATGAAAAGAGTTGAAATTTCAAAATGAATTTTTTTTTTTGTATGAACGCTTTATATAGGGGGCTAATACGACTCACTAAACCCTTAGGGCCCGTTTGGATAGAGACATAAGCTATTTTGGGGTTTATACCTATTCTAGGAATTGTTGACTTTATCAGTAGAATAAGTGATTTTCTGTTTGGTTGTGTTTTAAATTATTCTCATTGGGAAACATAATAATAAAGTGAATGTGTTTGGTTGATGAAGAATAAAATGTGAATAAAGTGTAAAAAGTTGATTTGACATGTGGGCCCCATTGATGTATAAGAGGTATTGACAGGTGATTTGAAATGAAAAAGTAAAAAAACAGTGGGACCCACTTATGATTGTTGTTGGAATAGGCTAATTCCATGAAAAATAAAGGATTACTATACCCCTTTATTATTTGTTATTCCAACATCCAAATACCACCTTATTCTCCTCACACAAACACCTTTTTTTCCCTATTCCCTGCCTATTCTCACCTATTACTTCCCTAACCCTCTACCCAAACAGGGCCTTAACAATCAGCCTTTTAGGCTGTAATGACTTGAGCAGCAAAGTCTACCGAAACCAATCCCAAAGGTACTAAACCTTCTTTTTCTTCCTTCACCTGCGTCTAGCAGGATTTGAGATCACGATCTCCCATGAGGGAGTTTGCCCTATCCACCTCGCCAATGCGTGTGGGGACATTTTTTTTCTTCTTTAAATGATACATTTGTTTGCAATAAACAAGTTGTTATTCTGAATTCATATATCATAAATCTTTACCTGCTACTTGATATTTTCGTAGGGCAGGAGAGATTTGATGACTTCAATCAGGAAACATTTTTTTTTTCTGAATGGTAATGAGGAAACCTTTTTGACAATTGCAATTGCATGCAATCTTTAGTTAAAAGCAGTTGGTGTAGTATGTGATTGATGCAATCTTTTTACACACCTAAACACTACTCAGTTCTCTCTCTCCAAAAAATACAATAGAAGGTGCTGGTACTTGATTTTACTCACTCACCACAAAACAAAAAGTAAAGTGCCCCAATCACCATCTGAAAATTAATAATGAAGATGCTGTGATTTGAACTAAACTGATCACGTAGCAAAAATACATTTCTATGCAAACATAAATTACAGTAACTCATACATGTGTATTCTACAATGGCTCAAGCCATTCTCCATGCTCAACTGTTGAAGCTCATTAGTAAATTTCATTATCTTATAATTCAATAGAGAGGAGGGAAAATACAAGGCTCAGGCCGGGTTGGTGTTTTCCTGTGCCCTTGCCACCCTTGCCCGCCAAGCGAATAAATGAAGGAAAAAAGCATTAACTGCCAATGAGATCCCAAAGCCCGCGAATGATGCAAATGGAATTGCATAAAATACTTTTAGCCTAAGCTGCAAAAGGTCAGAGTAAACAAAGTTGAGAGAAGCAAAAATTCACACACAAATATGTAACAAAAATAGAATAGCATAAATACATCAATTAAGCTTTATAAGGTTCACCGTGGTGCATGCTCTGTTACCAACTAAATGCTTATCACCATTTATCAAATTGATTCAAGAATGCCACCATAGAAACAAGGGGGGGCAAAGAACAATCAGTCTTTACCGACAGTTCTATTAATAAGTCGTCGGTTCTGTCAGTTCGGTTGTTGGACAGGTTGTCACACGTCCAGTTTGTTAGGATCTTTTTGTTAGGATTTTATAACCAATTAGGTATTTGGCACTCGTGCGCTCTTAAAATGGACCAATTAGACTGTTTTGTTGCCTTCACGTGGATTGACCCCCTCAGGTCAGCCTAGAGGCCTATAAGTATGAGACTTTTGATTAGCAAAAGGCATCAAAGTTTTAACTGCCATTAGTTTCCCGGAATCCCACCTCTATTGAGGTACAATTGAGAAAAACACAATTATTATTCTTTTCAACTTTTCGAGTTTGTATCTGTCAACATTCATATTCTGTACTCTTAAAGAAAGAAACCACTACCACTTCCACTCACTGATATTTTAAACTCCTTTATCAAGTTTGCACAAGTTCCAGTTTTTGTGGGCCTAAAAAAAGTTAACAAGTTATCTAAAAACATGACCGAAAAAATTCATACTGTGTAACTCTTTGACTACCAAAAAAATGAAAACAAGAATAAGATTAATGCCTTTTTGTACTAAATGTGTGTTAGGATATTAAGATCAAATTCTCATTTCCTGAATTCCATATGAACAAATACCTTAAAAAAAATACCTTAAAAAAATACCACAACTTCAACTTGTACATTGGCTATGTGGAATTATTTATCTTTCAGTCCAGTTCTTTCCAAACTGTAGATTGTATTAGTATCCAGCTGACTTATATTTTCTCTCCATGGTGCTAATGGATATCTCTTCTTTTACTAGTGAAATCTCGTGCTCTGCATGTGCATTATTTATGCGGGGGAAGAGGGAGAAATTTGATAGGAGAGAGTGGAAGTAACTAGAGGGAAAGAGATTAGACATGTGGGTTCCATTGATATTTTAAATGCTACTCATAAACATTAAAGCAACGTATTCTTGAAGTAAAATTTTGCATAAAAACACCAACTGAACTTCCAGAATAAACCCTCACCCTTCCCCTAACCCTACCTAACTAGAGAAATATGCCCATGCACGCACAACATACAATTGTGAATAAAACGACCTTCTTGTTTAACATCATGACATAGATGTAGATATAAACATAAAAGAACACCAAAAACCATCAGCAGCTCCATCATTTTTTAAGATAATTCCCATTTCCAAGAGTTTGCAGTTCTGCCTCATCCTTCTTTAATTTATCCACCCAACCAAGATAATTCTATCACATTAAACTCCGCATTTTCTTTTTCTTTTCCTCCTCAACCAGAATCTAATACCATTGTCTATTTCTCTGCTTATTTACTATGTTTGTTTCTCTTAAATTGACATGAAGAACAGTACTTATCAATTAGAAGTTAGTACACCAACAAGTTAGATAAAAAGGAAAATGAATGTTATATGCTTACTGACCGTTGAATAAAAGAGATGAAGGAATGTGACTAGAAGAGAGAACTGAAATGCTGAAAATGCCCAAACATAGTCCTTGGATGCTGCATGAATACAAGCAAAATGTAAGCCACGTTGCATATTTTGCATTCACATTATAATCTTCAAATACTGGATTACCTAAGAAGACTGCAAAAATTGAAGACAAAAACCTAAGCTGAATGAAATTGGTGCCGCAAAAATTATCGCTTGAGATTTCAAATCACTGACCTGTAAGAGAAGAGAAATTGACACTTGAAACGCTATCCAGTGAAATCAAGGAAATAATAGAAGTGGGCTACAACATATACATGATTTAAAACACATTTTATTTTTAAACCCCAAATGTGATCCATTCATCCAAAATTGTGACCCTATATGCATGATATACAAAAGTTGTAAATCATGAACAATTGTATAATTTTCAAATTCTTCTGCAGATGTATGCATGTGATTTCTTGAAATTATTTTAGAATTAAGAAAAGTCCATGCAATTGGTCCAATTGTATGTATGTATTATGCAAATTTAAATGCTGTGATGTCCTTTCATATTATGGATTCTACAAAAAAAAGAATATTTTCATCACATAGAAGAACAATTAGGTCGTTCATTTTAATTTGTCAACACAATATAGATCATCAATAACAAATTGGACAATTGCAAAGGAGTCAATGTTTTAACTCTCAGGGTGTGAATTATGTTACGATTCGAACCAGTGCTCATTGAAATGGGCAAATGGCCCACGTTCATAATTGTTAACCTCAATAACATATTGAATAGAAATACTAAGAGAAAATTAAATTAAAATAAAATAAGATATGAGAGCATGATTATTAATATATTTTATGTGTGTGTGTATACATCTAGGATGTTATAGCAATATAGTTAATTGAATTTCACCAAAGAAGTTGTACGTTGCAATGAGCAGAAAAGGACACATGTTTACCCAATCAAGAATAATTTTTTTATATGCATTGTCGTGATTGGAATGATGGTAATATCACATTTGGAAATATAAAAATGAACCCACACTTTAATGGAAAGAAAACTCAACTAGAATTAGCAAATTTTTATCAGTATTTACTAAATTGCGTACCAGCAACTGTTCAAGGAAGAAGAAATAACACATAGTGCTAATCAAGACAAGGATCGCAACATCTGGCCATGATCTACAAAAGCAAAGCAGAAGTCATGTGCATTCAGAATTTATGAAGTGACCCACAATTAAAATTAGCATATCTGATAATACAAGTAGAATAAAAGTTATCAATTTATCATAATATCATATTAAGAAAAGTAAATAAATTCAAGCTTCCAGGTTAAAAAATGACAAATTTGGTTAAGAAAGATTTAGAAATCAAGTCTAAACCACTGTTTTGCGTATTAGTACCTGCTCCATTGTGAATCTGAGCTTTGTCTAACACGATGTTGCATATTATCCCTTTGAGCAGTACTCTGCACCATAAGCAAAGTTACTGGTAAATTGAGAACCTCTTGCTTGCAAACATCACATTTCTTGTTTCCCTTTATGCTAAACCATCTCACAGCACACTCTTCATGTATAAGCCTCAGAGCACCTCTGCAACTGCACTCCATCTTTAGCCATTTTCCTCCTTCGTTTAGTCCAATTAAACATATTCTGCATACTGCATCTTCTTCAGGGATCTCTTCATCATCATCTTCCATATGAGTGGGATTTATTTGACCTTACTTATCAAACAAACGGACAAAAAGAGTTTTAAAATAACATAAAAAAGCCAAGCATTCAGTTTCTTTATAGAAGTTGAATAGTATTTCTTTTTGTTAATATACGATGGAGCTTTGAACAATTAATTTTCTAACACCTCCGGAATATTGTTTTTCCTGCTAGAGTCAGAAGCTCAGTAGTGGCATCAACATTCTAATGCACTATTTATAGACAGCAGTATGATAACGGGTATGTTGCCACTACCATTTGCAGTGTTTGTCTGTACATGCTCCTTTGGACTGTGGATGGATCCTGATCGCCTAATTACAATATTTCGTGTGGGTACAGATAAAGACCTCGCGACCTTCTCTGGAATTGTCCGATTCTGCATGGAATGAATCCACCAGAATGTCAAATTTCTTTTGGACATGTATCAGAAAAATAAGGAGAACAATGTTCAGAAGTTCTTTAAGAGATAATGCCCATAACACACAGACACTTGGAAAAGATATCATGTATCATTCTGTTTTGCTTGACCTATAGTGTTAATTTGAGCAGTAAACTCAAATGCATTGATGGATATGGAATGTAAGTAGACTTGTCAAGGGACAAAATATGGAGCCTCAAAACATAATTTATGAGATTATTGACAAGACAATTTGAAATATGAATACATGTACAAGCAGAGCAAAATATTCTCAAGCAAGGAAAATGAAAGGAAAGTCAGGGGGTTAAGCACAAAAAGATAACTAGATGAACACGGACAACATACCCGAAAAGGTTGCTTCTCAGCTTCCCTGGCAGTGCTAGAACTTGATGGGGACAGGTTTGATGTGGTTCTAACAGGTAATGATGCACATCTCTTCCAAGAGAGTGCCCCAACAAAATTTGAAAGAATAGCATTTTCAGGAACAGTCCTGGAATCTGGTCTTGCACCAGGTTCAGGATAAAGCAGGGAGCTCCGTTCACCATCAGGTACTGCTACCCGGTTCTTGAAGCTTTGCCCCTGCAAGAAACCTCCAATAGATGAACCACCTTTAGAGGAACTTCTTACACTAGGTTCCACATGTTTAGCTTCATCATTTACAGACACTGCTCCCTGATGATCAGCCTGCACAATATACACAATAAGAAACATTTAAATCTTTGATATATAAAACCAGCAATCAGCTTCAACAATATTCAGAAATCTGGAATAAAATGAATATATTGTCGGTACTAATAGAAGAGAAAGCCATTATCTCATTATTCCCTTTATTACGAAAGGTGTAGTAATAAACAGAACATTTTTTATCTCAGGATTGTGGAGTACAGAGCCCATAAGTAAATCTTCCCATGACCTACTAAGATATAGTTTTTGCAAACAGACAAGCAAATAATGCATATTATTTTTTCTGGATAAAACCAGGATCTTAATCCTCAACAAGCTAGCTGATGGCAGCAAGTAAACCTAGCTACGTGATAAACATAGTATTGGATAATTGGAAATCCATGTAAATCATGAACTTCACTCATATTGCCCCATCAGGATTCAGGAAACAATCTCAGCAGAAGAGAAAACTGAATGTGTTCGTTATACCTTCATTGCTCCAAAGTTTCCCCACATAGGAGATAAACCATCAAGTAAGTGCCAATTATAATCGAGTATGATCCACTACGATGAGGCTTTCACATTGGCAAATTTAAGTACCCAAAGAGAGACACACAGCTTCCACATTCAACTAAATCTGAAAACATCAGTTTGATGATTTAATGACCTTTCAAGGGATTATGATTTTTTTTTGTAATTATGATACCATGGCAGGCTTGCATGATCTCTACTTTCATTTGAGTCATTTACTACCAATCATCAGTATCAATGAGACAAAAATTACAATGATTGAACCTAAGCTCATTTCTTTGAGGCCCTTGAAATGTGGTTCTGAAAATAACAAAAATTTTGAGCAGCCTACCCTGCTCCAAATTTTGTTATCTTGTATTGTACTGCTTACAATAAAAGAAAAGTCTGCTCCAGATGATGGCAAACATCATTAGCCAACTAATAATAAGGTGTACTCAAACAGTCAGTCAAAGAAAAACCTTATCATCATCAGCATATCCAATCGTCTGAGGTCAGAGACAGATGTACAAATCCAAATACACCATAAACTATTCTGCGTCTTAAAAATCGACCAATCTATCATGGATCATGCAGCTGAAGATCTCAACAGAGGCATTGAGTACCCATACAGCTGGGGTTGGAAATCAATTCACTGTTTCACTTCACAAAATTTTAATCCTCAAACTTTCAGAGGTGAGCTCCCAGCCTCCCACCATAACTTAATTATAAAAATAAATTTATCAGAATTACCACATTAGCCATTCATCACACAGCCACAGGCCAATAAGGCCCTTTTGAAGACTCTAAAATTCTCCCCATAAAATCCCATTACGTGTCACCAATTCACGAAAAGCAATTTTTTTTTTAAAAAGAAAAAGCTCCAGAGATATGCATATTCAAGATTTGACTCAAAACCATATAGAAACCCTAAAACTCAAGAATCTGAATCACATTGTTCCCCATCGCTTCTTTCCTTCCTCCCAGGAATAACTAGAATGAGAAAGAAGAGATCCAATCAAAGCGCATAGCGAATCGAATTTCCAAGTAGAATCGAAAGGTGAGACCTCTAAAAACTCATTTTGGAACTCAAAATCACAAAATCAGGCAAAACAAATAGAAGATATGGAGATCCAACTAAAATGGATGTCAAATCTAAGGCATCTGTGCCGAACTCACATTTGCAGCTCTCCATCCTCTAAAACAGCGAACATTCAACAAGAAGAACAGATTCAAAGGAAAGGAAGAACCTTTTGAGGATCTGTTGAGGTGGAAGCTTCATCAACTTCTGTGGAAACAGCTTCGCCCTCCATTTCTTCCCTCTTCCCTTCAATTCCGGGAATTCAATCTATAGAGAGAGAGACGAAAATGAGAAATGAAGGATCATAAATGGCTCCGATTGAGAAAGACAGGAGGAGTCGGTCACTCTCCACCACCAATTGATTTCTTCGTGGATTTTTTTTGTTGTTGTACTTTTTGTCATTGTTTGCTAAATCATTGGTCAGGAGACTCACGACAGATTTGGGAAGGCATTGAAAACGACGGTGGTTTTATTGACGGTCTGGATCTCTTCTTCTTCTTCTTTTTTTCTCTCTCTCTCTCTCTCTCTCTCTCAATGTATTAACTACACGTGTCTATTCCCATCAAGCTTTTTGCTTGACCCACCACCTTTCTTTAGCCACCACCTGCCTTTTAGATTGTTATTAAGGATACATTTAAAAACATAATTTAAAAAATAGCTTTTAGCTATTTTATACACTATTTTTTTAAATGTAATGGTTTAGACTGTTTTATGAATCATAGATTTCAAAGCATGATCTTTAATAAAATTCAATATTTGATTTGCATGTAAGCTGATTTGTTTAATAACAGCTTTTAGTTTTTCAAAAAGTTAAAGTAAAAAAAAAAATCAGGCAAGACCTAAATTCACATGTTTATAATTACATGAATACATAATAACTAGTTCCACCACTTCCCTTTAGACTCTCTCCTCACATGTCTGTCCGAACACATGGATTATCAGTAATATGTACCTCACTAGGCTATATGCATCCCTTATCGACGCATATACTATACCTTGATAATGATGTATATTCGTGGTTCGTACATGTTGGATGGTCTCACCTAATTACACATACACACACACACCATTCCCTACATATATCTTGCGGTCACCCCCTCATCTTCGTTCATTTTGGGTTTATCGGATCAAACGGTGGAAATTTTTTATTTTTAAAACAATACTCATTGGGTCAACAAGTGACTAAAAAACAGACCTGCTCAACAAGTCACTCAAAACTCACCCTTTTTTCTTCTCTTTCTCTCTCGTTCCTCCTCCACTCGACACACTCCCTCTCTGTTTCTCACAAAACCCCCTCTCAACCCTCCCTCCCTCTTTCACAAATACCCCTCCCTCTCTCACAATCGCCAGAGATGACGTATCGATCGCCGGAGGACCGGATCCAATCTTACATGCTCATTAGAGGTTTGTATGTGTTAGAACTTATGTGATTTAGTGTTGTTTGATCATTTGAACGAATTTAAGGTTTTCAAATCATGATTTGTGAGGTTAGGGTTTACACGAGTTAGCGTGTTTGGGGTTTATGTGAACATTTTTCAAATTTTTTTGAAGACATGTATGTGTAAAAAGATGAATTTGTGAGGTTAATTAGGGTTTATGAAATTTAGTGTGTTTGGGGTTTCATGTGAACATTTTTCAAAAAAAATTTAAAAATCAATATGTGTGGTTAGGATATGTAAGTGTAAAAAAAAAATCAATTTGGGCTGTGAAATAATAGTGAGTTTTATGATGTTATTTATAAAATTTGAGTGGATTAGATGATTAAATGCATATGCTCATTGATATTGGTATAGATGACTACTAATGAGGAAGATTCTAGAACAAATAGAGCAAATATTTGTTGATGAAAGGGTTTGGATTCCAGATGTAGATGAACACATAAAACCAGTAATTGGAATGTGTTTTGAAACACTTGATGAAGGAGAGAGTTTTTACATGCATTATGCTAGATTTGGAGGTTTTGGTGTCCAGAAATTATCAACAAAGTACCGTAAGGGTTTAAAAGAAATATACAAAAGAGTTTTTGTATGTGCAAAAGAAGGATTCAAAGACACATAAGAAGATAAGAATAAAATCTGTATAAGATAATGAGGACACATAAGAGTAGAGTAAAGTTCTTAAAAGAAGAAGATGGAAAATGGAAATGTATTTGGAGGCCAAAATAAAGTTTTGAAAAATGTTCACATAAACCCCAAACACACTAACTCACATAAATCCTAACCTCACAAATCATGATTTGAAAACCCAAATTCGTTTAAATGATCAAACAACACTTAATCACATAAGCCCTAACGCATACAAACCTCTAATGAGCGCGTAAGATCGGATCCAGTCCTCTCCAACAATTGCCGCATCCTCTCCATCGATTGATGTGTCCTCTCCGGCAATTGTGAGAGAGGGAGGGCTATTTGTGAAAGAGGGAGGGGTATTTGTGAGGGAGAGAGGGTTGGGAGGGGGTTTTGTGAGAAACAGAGAGGGAGTGTGTCTAGTGGAGGAGGAACAAATGAGGGAGAAAGAGAAGAAAAAAGGGTGCATTTCAATTGACTTTTTAACCAGGCTGTTTTTGAGTCACTTATTGACCCAATGAGTGTTGTTTTAAAAATAAAAAATTTCCACTGTTTAATCCGATGAACCCAAAATGAACAAAGATGAGAGGGTGATCGCAGGACCGATTACGTGCGGCGAATGGCGGGTGCGGCAGCGATCACGGGCCATCGATCACGGGTCCATCGCATCGGACGGTCGGGTGCGATTCACGTCGACCGTTGGATGCGATGGACCTGCGATCGAACGGCCCACGTCGCGGCCGCACCTGCCGTTCGCCGCACCTGATCAGACGCGTATATGTGTGTGTGTGTGTGTGGTTTTTTATTTTTAACTTCCCACAAACCATCATATTTAATGATCGATCCCTCACTTCTTCGTATTTGGGTTTTACTCCCCAGATTTAAAGGATAATTCTTTTTTACTCCCTATTAGGACTAAAAATAAAATTAAATAATTTACAGATAGGTCCCTCGTAGGGAGTAAAAATGAATTATTCTTTAAATCTGGGGAGTAAAACCCAAATACGGAGAAGTGAAGGATCGATCACTAAATATGATGATTTGTGGGAGTTAAAAATAAAAAACCCATACACACACACATACACACACACACACACATACATATACATATACATACATACATATATATATATATAGGGGGCTGATGGGGTGCGGTTGTGCGACCGTGCACCCCATCGTGCGCACCATGTTCTCAGCCGTCCAATCGCTGATCTCACGATCAAACGGCTGTTGATGTTTTGTTTTTTTTTAAAAAATTAAACAGGTGAAACCGGTTTCGATGGGGACCCTGTGACCCCCCAAAGACTCTCCCCCGACTCTCTCTCCTCTCATTCTTCTCATCTTCTCTTCTACTCAAACAACAACAGAGAAAAAAATGAAAAAAAGGGGAGCACCACATGCTGTGCCCTCATCCACTAGGCCACACCCACCCCTCCCCATGCTCGACGACCACCGGCCACCCCCTTCATCACCTCTTCTCCTCATGCGGCACCCTGTCTCGACACCGTGCGTCTGTGCCCATGACCGTCCTCATCACCAGCCTCAACCCCGCACCATCGCCGTCACCATCCCTATCCCCGCAAAACATTCAACGTGAATATTTTCTTTAACTTGCCTTGTATTTCATTATCTAGGGTTTTTTTATTTTGATTTGATCTGTTGATTGATTATTTAGGGTTTTCATTTTTTTAAAGGGTTTGTTAGTCTGTTAGTTTTAAGGGTTTGTATTTTATTTTTATTTTTCATGAAATTGGTTTATGCAATGGAAAGCCTTTTAAAGGTTTTTTTTTTATTGTTGTCCTTAGACTAGGTTGGAGACCTTAAGTTTTGAGGATCACTTAATGCTGAAATTGTTGAGAATAGAGAATCATTGTACGGTTTTAAGATTAGTGCTGAAATGGTCAAATTAGTCCTTGTGTTTGAGCTTGTTTTGAAGTTTTATGTAGTGTTTAGATTAGACATATGTTTAAATCCCAATTGCAACATTCATGAAAAAAAAAAAAACAAGAAGAAGAAAGTCTGATTGTGACAATGATTTTTCCAATTGAGATGAGATTTATGTTTATAATTGTAATGGGTGTAGATTTTAGGGTTTATAAGTGTTTTTTTGAGGGTTTATATAATTTTTTTTAACATATTCCTGATGAAATTTTGCTTATTTAGGCTTTGATTCATCTATTGTTTTGTTTGATTACTTATGATTTTTTTTCCTTTAAAAATGGGTTTCTAAGTTAATGGTTGTTTCTTGAAGAGTTTGTAAAAACAATTTCAAGGGTTTGTAAGTTAATCGCATTTTTAAGAATCGAATCACTTTCATTCTATTTATTTGGATGAAACAAGGGCTGTTAGAAATTTTTGTGTTTGTTGAAGTTCTGGGTTTGTTATATATTGGTTTAGGTGTAGATTTTATGTGATCATTATATTATTATTTTGTTTTGATTGGGTTAAAGTTTTGTTGTGTAGTTTAAACATGTTTCAAAATAATATATATATCTGAGGGGCGATAGGCTGCGACTACTCTTTTCTCTTGTAAATATGTGGTCACCCAATTATAACCGTTCATTTGAGGTCCACGAGATTATGTGGTAGATAAGGTTTGTGGTAGAGTTCTTGTAATCCCAACTCCCATTGCAGGGTCCTCATATGTGATGACAACATTTGGTGGACAATTGACCATTGCATCTTGCCATTTTGTGAACAACCAAATGAATGACTCTATTATCTTTTAGCATCGCACAACCAAGGGAAATGGACCGGAAATGATGATTTACTCCAATAAAGGGTGCAAAAATCAATGAATATTGGTTTGTGTCATAAGTTGTGTCAAACACAACTACATCACCAAAGTGAGCATAAGCTTTCCTTGCACCTCCATCTGCCCAAAAACAATGCGTTAACTTGTTTTTTTCATCGAACTCATATGCAAAGTAAAAGGATAGATTTATTGCAGTTTTTTTTTTTTGAAAGAGTCCACAAACATTTGAGCATCATATTCTCTAATTTCATTATGAATTCTTCCTTAGTAGTTTCAGATATCTCTTTCAGTGCAGCCAACTCTATCATATGCTCCTGAATCCATTGCTAGTATAGTCATTGTTTGTGTCTATTTATAGATTTTCGTGAACCCTTTGCGGAGTATACTAGCAATCCTAGACACTTCATCCACAATGATTCAAGTGCCAGTGTGCATTGTTCGATAGAATTTGAACATTTTGCAACGATGTGTTCATCTCCCATCTCCGATCAAGCTACACCCACACAGAAAAAAGCATGATGCAATTTTAGATTCGATGAAGACAAACTCCTCATATCAGTGTGGCTCAATGTAAGTTTGGATGCTATGCAAGGTATGACTAAAAGCACAAGCAATATTGGCATCGAATATGAAAATTCTTTCATGAATACAAGACTTTGGATCGGATCGTAATCCAGATTCCCTAATGCATCGGTGGTCAACAATTCAACCTGCCACCAATAAATTTTATGGGTGCTTTGCCCAGATTGGGGCTAAACAACAAAGTGGAGTTAATGAGCAAGACAAGGTAAATTCTGATTTTACACATCTTCTTACTTATTTATATTCATTTTTATTTTTCATGGATTCATATTTATTTTTAGATTGGTGCAGCCAAGCTTATGTATAAGTCATTGTACAAGGGTTCCTTTCAATTTATCCATTATTGGAACGAGCTTAAACAACAACCCAAGTGGATGGAGGACTATCAAAGAAGGAAATCGACTAAAAAGGTGGCTTCGAGACAATCATCATCGGCTTCTCCTTCTCTCAGTTCTCCCTCCATTCAAGAGACAATCAACCTGGGAGACACGGATGACTTCGTGGATACAGAATGGCCACCTGGCAATAAGGCCGAAAAAGAGCGACTAGGCAAGCATAAGGGGAAAGGACATGCAGGGGAGAATGATAGTGATGCATCTATTGCACAATTGCTCAAGGAAATACGAGAGGAGAAGAAGCAAATGAATGCTCTGAAAGTTGAAATGTATGAAAAGACCTACCAACAAACACAAGAAAAACTCCGATTGAAACAACATGTTGAGGAGGAGAGGATAAAGCTAGTCGATACGGGCGGAATGCTCGATATGCTAAAGGAGTATTATCAAAGGCATCAAACAGAAATTCTACAACGATAATTTTTTGAGCACTAAACTTGTAGTAATTGTATTTTCTAATATTTTATGTTGTCAAGAACTTGTAGTAGTTGATCGTTCAAGATCTTTTAATGTTTAATATTTAATGTTTCAAATCACCATGAATTTTAATGTTTTAAATGCTATCGTTGTCAAGATTTTGTAGTAGTTGATCATATCCTTGAAATTTTAAAAACTTGTAGTAATTGATAATATTTTTAAATTTTTAATTTTTTTAATTTACTTTTAATTAATTTTTATTCATTAGTAATAATTTTATATAAATGATCTTTATTCCAAGTCTTGATAAATTTTAGAATGTGCTTTTATTCATTTGATATTTGAATATCTTGTAATATATCGTTATGAATTGAGGTAAATTGATTATTTGGAATGAAGATAGAGTAAAAATGAAGATGCTTTTGGAGTGATAAAAAAAAGGTTCCCTACATGTCATATGGAGCTTTTTTCCCCACAATGTAAGGAAACATTGGCGATGTATTTTTTGGGGGGATTTTTAATTTTAAGTCCCCGTAAACATGCCTATTTAGGGATCGATCCCTCACTTCTTCATATTTCTTTTGTAGTCCCCATATTCAACTGCCTATTTGGTTTTTAGTCCCTCCGTCAAACGTTCATCCATACACCGTTAATTTGTTAAATGTGATTTTATTTTTAAATCCCTATAAACTATGTTATTTAGTGATCAGTCCCTGTAAACTATGTTATTTAGTAATTAATCCATGTAGGGACTAATCACTAAACATAGTTTACAGAGATTTAAAAATAAATCACATTTAATAAATTAACGGTGTATGAACGAACGTTTGATGGAGGGACTAAAAACCAAATAAGTGGTTGAATATGGGGACTAAAAATGAAATATGAAGAAATGAGAGACTAATCCCTAAATAGACATGTTTAAATTTTAAAGGGACTTAAAAATAAATTTTTTTTTTTATAATTCTTTTAGGAGAATTATCAGGTGTAGTCCACGTTTGGATAGCTAAAATATTAGCTACAGTTTAGTTTAAAAAATAACACCTAGGACCCACGTTTAGCTATATTTTAACATGGACCAACATTTTTATATGTTACGTAACAATATGACTTAGGGTGTGTTTGGTTGCGCGATTGCGCTGCGATTGCGATTATAGGAAGCTGCGTTTACAATCGCGCAACCAAACAGTTTTGTAATCGTAATTTTAAACCCAGCGATTGCAGGCAAATAGTGTCCAAAAGCTGCGATTTCAAAAAGCTGAGAAAGTGAGCTTCCTGCAGAATAAGGTTTAGAATCGCAGATTCCTGCAGAATCAATTTTGCAATCGCGTAACCAAACGCACCCTTAAATATTAATTGGAGATGCTACTGATTGACAAACCTAAAGCCGAAACCAGCGACTTGGGTTGAATCGGTTCTTTATCCCCTCCTCCCTCTCAAGACCAAATCCGTCCTGTCCCCTCTCTGTCCATTCCATTAATCATCTCATGACGAAGTTTCTGGGTTGGTATCTGAAGATCGCGACCGTTTCAGCCCTGTGCGGAGCTTCCATGGAACTGTTCATGATCAACACCGGCTTCTGTGTGAGAACCCTCCTTGCCCTACTTCCCCCTCCCACTCTCTTTCTAGATCGATTCATTCCTTCCCATATATATGCACACCAGCACTTGAAACTCTGCTCAATCTTTCCCCTCATTTTGTGATTGTGATCTTAATTGGTGAGATAAATTTAGTTTTTGTTGGTGCAGTGTAGTGGGACATCACTCAATGGTATTATTTAGTGTTATTTCGATTTATTGTTTTATTGATTTTTGTGAAGTTTACTATTGGTCTTTCATGATTTTGATTTGATAGTGCCCTTGCTTCTATAAATATTTGCGTCTCTGTGTCTAGTGGTTTTTTGGTTATGATGACTGAAGGAATGGAGATATATTTCTTGCATAATTCAAAGTCGAATCAGATTTTTAATTTTGATATCTCAACTTATGGAAAAAACAAAAGGTCAAATGCTGCATCTAACAAAGCATATACCTCATTAGGGAAATGGGCTTCCACGTGGTGTTGTATATAAGGACTTCCACGTGGTGTTGTATATAAGGACTGCATGTTTTAGAACCTTTTATGGCATCACAACCCCGATTAACAGGTCTAGTTGAGTTGACTTGAGCATACAGATGACTTGAGCATACAGAGACTGCCATGTCTAACACAACTCCACAATGTGTTGAGTGTTTATAAAAATGTCTCTTAATGGAACTTGTGGACTGTTGAACAAGCCGTGCTGTTCAATCTTCAATTTCCTTTTTTTTTCAAAAAAGAATTCTTTTGAAAATGCATGCTTATTTTGTAATTATATATATTATTTTTGTTTTTTGTAGTGTGCTTGTAAAGTACAGTCCATGTATCATTGTTTCCATTGGTACAAGGACAAATAGTCTATGAGTCATTATCATGTCTAACATATGCACAGGTCCATACTTGCTTTGAGGCAAGTTTCAGACTTGTAACATCTTCTTAAAGTTATATAGTCTAAGTTTCTTCAAAAAAAAAAAAATCTGCACCTAATGCATTATAGTGTTAAGATGACATTTTAGCACTCCGTGTCTTTATCTAGCACCAACACAAGATTGTTACATAGATTTATTTCTCATATCACAACTCCCCAATGCGTTGAGTGTTCCTAAATATGGGTTTCACAGGACATTATAAATTCAAGAGCTGCAATGTGGTCCGAGATATATTCTGGGATCAGATTGTGGAGGAAATGGTGTGTGCTTGAATCCATTGTTGTTTAAGATATAGCAGTCAACCTGATGTCCATGGCTGATCCTAGTATCTTTTATTGATCCACTTTGAGAATCATCCCCAATTGGTTGTCATGGGGATGTCAAATATCCCCAGCCTTGAGCATACGATATTTTTCATGGTTAAGAAAGGAACTAATTGAATAAAGAGGGTTTCAATGATCCCAGGTGGGATCATTATCTCTTGCTTGTCCAGTGTGCTAAACTTGTTTTAAACAGTTTCACTACTTTGTTGGATTCCTGAGTTGAGGATTTACAGTTCATATCTCCTGAGATGTGCTCCCATAGCCAACCACTCATTGATGGGAATAACATATTTTAGTAGACAATTAGGAATTTCTCATCCACTACTCTCACTAACCATATAAACTTTCCACAGAACTCGTCTGAGTGGACCACTGATAATTGCAAGTATGAAGTATCACTCTACTCCTGATATTCAGTGGAAATCTAAACAGCTGCTAAGCAGAATACAATTCACATAAATGACAATGCGTCTGCTATAAACAGCTGGTATCCTAGTCCAGCTTGTCCCTTCCATTTTCAACTTTTCATCCCATCTATCCTCCAGAGCCATCTGCCTATGAATGGGATGTATTAATTTATATGAAAGTTGCAAAAGGGGATTTGGATCTGGTATTAACTTCATTGACTCAATGATTGGTCTTGCTCTGCATAACATAAAATTTAACAAGACAAATTGGTCCAAAATACCAATGATTTGGCCAATTTATTTTGGACCAATTTATTAATGATATTTTATGCTGTATTTTTCTCTATGACCATGCTCTTCCTTGGAATTAATGCATTTACAGACCTTGTCCTTGCCCACAAGACTACTGCTCCATGTCAGCCTTTTTCAAATCATCTCTGGTCCGTTCACTGACATTCAGTGACAAACATCAATTTTTAGTAGTTCTTATACTCCTTGTTATTTCTCAAATTTGGGCTTTTGTCCCTATCTTGAATAGAAGATAAGGGCCTACCGTTTCTTTTCAAAAAAAAAAAACATCAATTTTTAGCATGCTATTTTGATATGTATATGGCGTGAAGACTTACATATAAAATGAATGGGACTAGTAATTGATATGTGATATCCTCCATTGCAACTGATCTTTCTATTTAAGCTTTCTTTTTAGTCAGTAAAACAAAACGCTTGTTCAATGAATGAAGAATCATGATTAAATCCCTCGTTAAGTTACTATCTATGCAGGTTGAAGGAAGTTGTTTTATAGGGAAAATGTGTGGTGGATATGTTCATTTTATAGCAATCTTGGGAGGTCAGGTAGTTGACTCAGGTAGAAAATTTGTGGAAACAACATGTTGAATGGGATCTTCATTGTAGGGTTGTTGGTGTCAGGTCCATGGTTGAAAATTTGATAAACTTCTAGTTAATAAAAAGGTTCTAAAAGGTTCTGCTTTCCAATGAACAATATATGCTCTGTTCACATTAGGTCACAGGCGACAGAATTTTCCCCCCTCCACCAGTGTAACCCTCCACAAACCTGACAGGTTGGGCATTGTTCATGGAGCTTTTGAATATGATGTTTCCTTAAATCCTTCTGTTCACTGCTCAAAGGATTTATACAATTCCTTATACATGGTCATTCCTTAGGGGTCTGATGATATGGATGGTGGATGTGCCATAATTGGCTATTTGTCTTATAAAATGTTCTCTAGATGTATTCTTATTTTGGGCACTGATACACTCAAGACATTTGTGATGTTATTTAACTCAGTATATGGAATCTTTAAGCATATACTCTACTATATCAGTAAATACTCTACTATAAAAAATGTAAAAATGTATGTATTCAATTCATTCCAGCATATACTTCACTTTCTGGAATCATGTACTTCATTTAGGAAAAGTATATACTTAAAAAAATTCAAAATGTGTTCGGTCTGCAAAGGTGACTACATGAATGACTTAGGTGTAACATTTTGCTTCCTATTTTAGATGTATTTTGTGAAGAAATACACTCCTATGTTCCTAATGTCTCTTAATATTTTGCATGTTTCTCAGATGACAAGGTAACGGATCTGGAGGTGGAGAAACGAGAGTGGGATAGCAGTCCAGAAACTCAAGCCATCAGAGAGGCTCTCAATCCCTGGAGAAAACAGGATTCAGAAACTAAAAAAGCTGATTAAATTTGCGGTCGGAGTACTGTATGCCATTCACTTAGATTCATTTTTACATTTTTCAAGTGAAACTTGTTTAAATGAATTCTATTCGAACATGAGCTGATTGCATTTAATTTGCATTACTATTTATAAAGAAACCTAATCTTTGGAATTGAGGCCTAGCTGATTTCAAATCCCATACAACACAAAGGATACAGCAATGAAAGTTAGGCTTACATGAGAAGGTGATCAATGTTTATTACTTCATCTAGATAATTAGTTTTAAGTTGTTGGGATTTGTCAAGGATATGATTACGTAGAGTAGTTAGGTTGTTCGAACAGTTTTCCAATTGATAAAATAATGTTCCTATAGCCTTTGCCTTGACTAGATATGGAGGTATGTTCTGCCAAGCGATGTGTCACTTTTATTGTTGCTTTTGTTTGTACAGTTCCCTCTCCTTAACCTGGACTTTGAAGGGTAGTGAATTGATTAACAATGGTCTTCATTGGATTCATAAATCTTCTTATTCCCTATTTGTGGAGCACTCTGGTTGCTATTCTAGTGTGGTTTATTGTTGGAAAATTTCATATCAATACATATTGAGAGTGTATGGATGGACAACACATGTTCGTAAAAATGCATTAATGAGATTTATATAAATGATTATTAATTAATGAAAGATGTTCAGCTTTTTGATGGACTCATGTCGTCCATCCATATATTCCATACACATATTGATTAGAATCTCATCAGTAAGTACTAATATTAAAATTTTCAGTTGTTTGTTGCATTCTTGGAAGCTACATTGCCTCTCGGGATTATCGATGTTATGGTAGCATAAAGTGTAAGTCATATACCTTAATATCTATATTCAAACCCGTGTTTGATATGAAGCGGTTGAATCCATGTATAAAGGCACTCCAAGTCGGGCTGCTTGATAGCTTGTCATAGAGTGGATACGGGTTGAATAAACTCATATGAACTAGATATCTAAAAAAATTCATATCCGATATTTGACGGTTATTTAAATAAATATTTGTATCATCCAAATTTTTTGAAAAATAAAAATAATATATCTAATATAGGAAATATGTAAAAAATATCATAATTATCCAATATAAACATAAATATATAAAAATTATAAGTATAGTTACATGACTTAAAGTATAACAAATAAAAAAAAAACTCGTATTGATCCTACGGATATAAATATATTGATATGATAAATAATAATATAAAATAAATTTTGGATATAAATATTTTTCAGGTCAGATACCATCATATTCAAGTTTGATCCAAAATATTACATGTAGAAGACCAAATCTGCTTGTGACTGAATTAGGAATAGAGGCATACAGGCAAACTGGAATCGGACGGGAATAAGGCATGAGATGGGCTTATCCACAAGATCATGCAGCCCATCAAGAGGAGGATGCAATCCTGCCCACTTCATTCTACAGCGGGCCCAATGTAATCCGCCAGGACGACCCCATGAAAAACTGGTCGGACACCTGACCAGATCAGAATGATTAGAAGGCGTGGTGATCGTCCGACCTAACCAATGCGAACCTGGGTTCTGCCTGACCTGACTATGATGACCAGACATCAGATACTTGCCCCCCTAGGCGAAAGTCAAACCGCAGGGTCTGGCCTGGAGCGAGGGAGGCACTTACACGTCCACGTCAAGAAGATAACAGAAAGCGCAAGAAATATTCTCTGACACGATGGTGGCAGACAACTGTCAGTGATCGGTTATACCCCAAGATCACATGTGGCAACCGATCTCAAGGCCACCTGGAAGATTCCATCTGGCTTGCGACAATCTCACTCCCCAAGAGTGAAATTGGCACACCCTCTCCAAGTATAAAAAGGAAGACATCATCTTCCTTTATAGGTACAGACACTTCTCCTTTTCATAACTTTTAAGACTCAAGTGAATTTCACTTAAAACTGTGAGTACTGACTTGAATGTTGGAGGTGAACTTTTTTTAAAAAAAAAAAAAAGTAGACTCACACTACCAATCGATTTCATTGTAAAAATAGATTAGTACAGTTTGAATGAGGGGTGAGAGGATATGATAATATAGTAACTAATATTACATAAGATGTAGGTGATATCCGACATGGCTATGGGAATTCTATTATCAAGTTTTTTAGATCCTAAGGTGATGAAAAATTACCTTTAAATCCCTCTAGTCAATGCTGTTCAAAAATACTAAAAATGCCCCCGCCTAATTATTTTAGTACACTGTTAAACTCTCCATTACATTGTTAAATATTTTTAGTACATTGATAACCTTCATCAGTACATTGTTAACTTTCACATAAAATGCCCCCTCTTCCCCACGTCCAATTATTTCAGTACACTTTAAACATTCCCCAGTACATTATTAAGTATTTCTAATACACTGTTAACACTTTTCAATACATTGTTAACTTTCACATAAAATGCCCCCTCTTCCCCACGTCTAATTATTTCAGTATACTTTAAACATTCCCCAGTACATTATTAAGTTTTTCTAATACACTGTTAACACTCCTCAATACATTGTTAACTTTTACATAATCAGATAAGGTAATTTTCAGTATATTTGAATAACATCCGCCTGTAGGACCTAAAGATAAATTTTTAATGCTTTAGGGACCTAAAAAATTGAAGGGACCTAAAAATAAAAATAATATATTGATGATCACACGAATCCTAATCAATTTCCCATATATGATTTGTTTTTCAAAGTAAAAACATGTGCTGTCATGTTAGTATGGATAGGGTGTAATATTTGGGTGGTTCTATTTGAGTCTTTTAAAATTGTAAGTAAACCCCTTTATTAGTAAACCTTCACATTTTCATAACTTAATTTATATGCCCTCATATATTAACTCAATATTCAAACAATACAATCAGTAAACCCCTTCTCACATCAAATCTAACTCTCACCCTTTTGAGGCTTCTTCTCATACGTTAATTTAAGTTTGAGTAAAAGTTTGAGTATAAGATTTGAGATGCTCTAACATTTTTCAAAGTGAAAAATTATCCGGTTCAGCCCGACCCGGATATGGCCCAGCATGATATCTTCCGCACGTGCGAACCAACCACACATGTCCCTTCGTCTCTACATTTTTATCGCCATTGTCTCCTCCGCGTCTTTTGTCAACTCGTTTGATATTTCGCTTCACCATTGATTTTTATTTTTTGGGTATTGGATCGTCCACTCGCTTTTTTTGTGAGGTAAGGTTCCTGGACTCAGAAACCCTAATTTTTGGACTGAGAAACACTAATGCCTGTGTTTCCCCCCCCACAAAACCCTAGTGATTACAAAAATTCTTCACAGTTGTTTTCTTTTTTAAATTTGATGTTGAACACTGTTCTTCCTTGTTTCAAAATCATGTTTTTTTTATTCCTTTATATTTTCTGGCAAAGATCAGGTCTTTGTTCTGCATAATTTCAGATGCCATCATTACTTCGAGCTTCAATTGGATTCTATAGAAAATCAGTCCAGGGTTTTGTTTTAATTGTTGTTTAGGGATTCTGTTATGTGATTTATGCTAGGTTTTTGTTTTGATTATATTTATAGTGGTATTGCCTCCCCCTTACTTGTTCCATGATTATTTTTTTTGGGTCCTCTACAACAAGTGGAATGAAAATGGAAGGCATTTGTTTGATGGTGGAGCAGATGAAGTGTTATCCATAAGCTGTTGGGGTGTATTAGGTTCAATTAGGATTGTGGCATGAGGCATTGGGGGTTTAGGTAGAAGTTTCTGATTTAGAAGTCAGAATCTTTGTTCGAGCAATCGACCACTTTTATGAGTGATTTAGATTCAAAGGATTTGTTGAAGAAAGCTGATATCAGCACTCTTAGTTTTATGTATTCCAGAGGTGCTGAAGTTATAAGGCTTCATGGTCATTTGACTCAATTTTATATCTGTATGATTTTGTTTTGAAGAATAAGATTTAGGAGCAATTTTATTAATAAAGATCCCCTGAACAAAGGAGACTAGGGGTCACCATTCAAGAACTTTAAAAAAGGAGGAAAAAAAAAGAACAAGGGAAAGAAAAGAGCACCACCGAGGGAGTGACCCCTATCAAAATACCATTGAAGTATCACCTCCCGAAACAATGGTCGCTCGTAATGGAAGACTGTGTATCCACTCCCAAAATCATAGCAATCCAATCTCTAAGCATTGAGGATATTTCCGCCCAAGTATTTTCCACGCAGAAGTATAGAACCTCTTCTTTTGGAAATGGGAAGAGATTATGTTTCTTTTAGTCACACATGCCGTTACATTTGAATGGGGAAAAATGAGTTTTTCTTTGATCAAATTGGCATATTGATTGTTTACAGAATCATTAATGGATGACTGAGTAGTTTTTGTTTGCACCCCCATTCACTGAAAAGATCGCACATAGGAGATTCTGACTCTGAGTTGCAAATATTACACTTGATAGCTTCCTTTAATTGTTGAAGATTGAAGAAGTGTAGCAGGAATAGTTGTTATTTAGTGTGGGTAATCTTTATTTGAAGGTTATAGAATCAAGTGGGAAGATTATTTATTACAGATTTCTTGACAAATCATGTGCCCGATCCTTTATGGAATGCCAGAAAGGACACTATGTATGGTGATGATGTAATTCCTACGCTAATAAACTAAAAGGTGTACTGTTAGGTACTTGGAATATAATCCTGAGATCCATGGGACATGATTACCAATAGTCCCAGTGAAGTAGCTGGATGAAGTGAGATGATTGTGTTTGTGTGCACCCACTGGTTCCTCTTGATTATCTCGAATTCAGGGTGTCCCTCTTTTGGTGAGTACTTGTGATCAGCCTTTTTACTGCACCAAATATACATGATGGAAAATTATCTGTGATCTTGTGATCAACGATCTTGAACCTTTCAAGATGCTTTTTTTTTCTTCTTCTGAATGCTTAAATGTCATCTAGCTGCGCTGGCTGTAGTGTGATGGATGAGTAGGTGATTTTCGTTTTCTTCTGTTCTTAGGCATGTCATGCATCCATTGGGTACTTAAATGCCTTAGCCCCCGTTTGGAATGGGGATAGATTTTATTTAGGGTATAGATTTATCCAAGCATAAGTGAGTATAAATAAGGATAAAATAGTTTTGTGTTTGGTTGTATTTTGAATTATTATCATTGGTAAACGTAAGAATAAATGTTTTGTTGTTTCGGTAAAATATGAATAAAGTATGGATAAAGATTTATAAAAGGTAAAAAAGTAATGATAGTTGATTTGACAGGTGATTTATAAGAGGTGATGACAGTTGATTTGACTGTGGCCCACATATTCTTTAGGTGGAATAATCTAGGATAACTTTTATTCTAGGGGTTGATTGGAATCATTATACCACTTTATCAAGGTTTATTCTAGCATAATTTATCTGGGGTTATCCGGGGTAAACAAACACCCCAAAATACTTATCCGGGCTTATCTGGGGGGTTATACTCATTCCAAACGGGGGCTTAAAATTTATCTGAATCAGGATCTGCATGAAATCGTGAATTCCTAATTCTTAGGATGCTACATTTTTTTCTTTGGAAAAAAACTTAGGATGCTATGTTGTATAGCCTTCTGAATGTTATATCTATGACGAAGTGTTTTAGAATCCAACTGGAAGTTGGAACATCTTTACATGTAAAATTACCAGATGAAATTGTATAAAACAATTGGTGGTTCACTTATTTCTTCTGAAGTTCACATAATCTTTACATTTGTTTAATGATTTAATGGAAATTTTGAATGTGTTGGAGCCAAGTCTGAACTTTTTGCAATGGTAGGAGCCATGTGGAGAACTTTTTTCAGGACTTATATCTGACAATGATTTGTCAGTCTCATAAAGGAATAAAAGACCTCTGGTTTTGTCAAGATTACAGTAGACTGAAGATTCCATGCACAGTAAGTCTGGAAGTGGGTGAGCATATTCACTTGCTTGTCACTTTGGTTTTGGTATTAGTTTTACAAGGTGAACTGATGAACATTGATAATACAGGAGAAAAAAAGGTCAAAAGAATATATGGATGGAAGTCGTAAGAAAATGTGAAAGATAATAGATTTACTAGGGAATGACAGGAGTTTATTGTTGAGTACTTGAGTGGGATTATTAAGTTTATCACTGAATCATTGAGAAGCAAGTTTTGATGAGTTGAATTCCAAATTTTTAGAAAAAGGAGGGAGTCTACCACCATAATTAAATTGGTCTTAAATTGGTCCAAAAACAAAATGGAGATGAAGTATCTGCATCCTTCAGAAATTAAAAGAAAAGAAGGGTGAAGATAATATAGAAGAGGAGCATCACAAAACAAAGTAGCTCTCACCCATGAATCTACATTCACTAGGGTAGGATACATAATTTGCCCCATTACAGCACACACCCAGTCCTTGAAAACCCGAAATAGATTTGAGTTCAAGTTGAGCATGGTTAATCATATATGTAAGTGTGGAATTTTTAATAAACTCTTGAATTCATAAATTTAATTGAAATTTTCAATAAAAAAAGTAAAATTTGAAATATAAAAAAAAATCAAAAGTTGATATTATATTCTGTTAGTGGAGGGAGAATTCTTGTTTCATGTATAAATATGAAGACAAAGGACTGAAGGAGAGCTCCAGAAGGGGCATAATTGGAGAAATACTTTTTTTTTTGACGAGAAGATTGGCATCCGGCCTCGTTAATATCATTAATGAATTGAATCTCAATACAATAAAAAAAACAAAATAAAAGGAAACACCCATTGGACTTTCACAGTAGAGGAGTGATCTATTGAGGCAATTCTAACCATCTCGATAAAACAAACATCCTACTCCTGCATTGCACGAGTCATCCTGTAGCAAAATCATCCCAATCTTTGACTGTGCTCAGTGCTCACTACCATCTCCCATATATTTTCCATTATGGACGAGCACCTTTGAACATCACCTCGTTTCATATATGGGAGAAATTACTTGGATCATTCTGTTTCTCCCTGTCCAATTACCATTTTCATATATGGTTGTCATTTTCCAATTACCAGTTCTATATCTGAATTTTCAATTTGTAGTGTAAAATATGGTCAATGTGGTTCTGCTGTTTTTCGGTGTATTCTTATGTATCCAAGCTATTTTGGGGCATCATTTTTTGTTCTTGTTGTACTGCATGGGTTTGTTCATGCTTGTTTTTCATCAGCACAATCTTATATGTTCATCTTTTTCCTTAAGCTCACAACCATCATTGAGCCTTTCCATTGGATTCAGGAATTTTCTTTCTTAAGTAATAAATCATGGGACGAAAAGGGAAGGAAAAAGAAGAGAGTGCTGCTGAAGCATCTGGACAGTTGCAATCTGCAATAAAAACTGCTCCTATGTTGAAACCTAAACGAAAAATTAAGAAGAAGCATCTGAATCAGAATTCGGCTAAGGCAAAGGAAACCAAAGGTACTCCAAGCATTGGTGTTAAGTTGGAGGAGAATATGAACAGCATTGAGAGAAACATAGATAAGAATATTAATGATACGAAGGGCAGTGAAAAGAGCAACATGGATAAAAAATGCAATCAAGGGAGCAGCACCAGCAAAAACAATGACAAGGAAAGCCAGGTTGAGCAAAAGAATGAAGAAAAGATTATTTTCAATGGAAGAAACAATAAAGAGAAGCAGGTATATCAAAAAAACAAAGGGCAAGGTGCTGGTAGCAAACAAAACAGAAGAAATAGCATGACAAATGATAAGAGCAAAGGAAATCTAGGAGGATTGATTTTTATGTGCAACAGGATGACCAAACCTGATTGCTACCGTTATATGGTCATGGGTCACCGAGTTAATAAGAAAGAGCTTGTGTTGAGTATCAAGCCGGGTTTAACACTGTTCCTTTATGATATTGATCACAAGCTTCTGTATGGGATCTACAAGGCTTCATCAGTTGGTGGCTTGAAGCTTGAGCCGAGTGCATTCAATGGGAACTTTCCAGCTCAGGTAAAACTGTTCCTATTGTCAACTATAATGATCTTTTCCCTTCTTTATAAAGAAAATGAAAGTATTGCTACTGATTTATAAAAAAGTCAAATATTGCAATGAGTTCACCATTTTAACTTGACAGTTACAATTTTTTATCAGGCTACCAATTTACTTGTAGTGGCAAAGGTCTATGTACTGATTGTATAAATATATCTCTAGGTACGTTTTAAGGTTCACAAAAATTGTGTCCCTTTACCAGAAAGCAAGTTCAAGAAGGCAATCAAGGAGAGTTATGAGACAAAGAAGAACTTGTTCAAGACTGAACTTACAGTTGAACAAGTGAGAAATCGTTCTTTCTTACATAAAACATCTGATTATATGTTTTGGTTTACTTGTCATAGTATAGTTATGCAAATTCAATTTTATGCTTCATATGACAGTAGTCCTATTGGTGGCTTTGTTTATACAGGTGCGGAGGCTTACAAAATTGTTCAGATCTTCCCCATCAACCCCTCAGCCATCAATCCCTCTCCCACCTATGTCAACAAAACCAAAATATCAAGCCATGCCTCTTCCACCCCAGGACAGCTTGGCCAGTCGCTATATGCATCCTCCAGTGTCAGCACCAACAGTACAAACTTCATCCCTCACACATCAGGACCTTTTTGCCAGGCAATATATGCCTCCGCCTTATGGAAGAGAACACCCTCCTGCTTATGCACCACCTATTCACAGAGAGACAGTCCCCACAATAAGAGAGGCAGCTCCACGTGATCCTCTCTGTATGAGTGAGAGGGAATATCGAACTTATGGTCTTGTTCAAGAGCCCTCAAAGAGAGCAGCAGCCGAGAATCCTTATTATTCAAACCAATATGGTACATCACCCTTGGATTCATACACACTGCCTCCTAGACAAGCAGCATATTCAGCTGAGACTAGTTATGTAGATCGAGGGGCTGACCTTTCACGAAGAATGGCTGATGAGGCACAGTTCATGATGAGGCCAGCACATGAACATACTGCTTATGTGTACGGCAATTCATCAAGAAGAGAGGCAGAATACACAGGAAGGTTATTGGATAGGCCAAGAGATATGGAGTCTGAGAGACTGCGTGCAGAAAATTCGGTGAAAACTATGTCAGATTATTACGACAGGAGATATGGAACGGAGTCTGAGAGACTGAATGCAGAAAATGATGTGAAAGCATTATCAGATTATTACAACAGGAGATATGGAACGGAGTCTGAGAAACTGCATGCAGACCGTGCTGTGAAAGCTTTGTCAGACAATTACGACAGGAGATACGGACAGCCATCTGTAAGTTCTGATTACGGAACACTGCCTATCTCTTCTCGGTATTCATTCGCAGGTCCGACACTGCCCTTCAGATGAGGCCTGAAATAGAGATCTCGGGAAAGGGATACACCCAATCAGTGTCAGTCCTGAACCTTAGTAATGTAAGGTCTTGGAATGATATTTTGAGACAAGTCACATTGAATTACGTTTTTTTTTGTGTTTTTTGAGTTCTTGGCAGGCTTCCTTGTGGGACTCTAATGTTCTGTTGTCTTAATTTGGATTATGGTGATTTATAATATCTAGGCCAACTCTATAATTTTGTCCGTTTCATTATTTCTTTTTTGGGTCAATTGCTCAAATACTCCTGCAGCCCAACTCCAATATTTTCTGGGCTTCCACCTTTTGAAAAGTTTTTTTTTACCCCTCCAGTAACACAATTTTTTTTTTTTTTACCCTCCTCCTTTAATTTCCCTAGCACCACAAAATCGCAGTTTTTTTCTGTAAGTGCATGTATGTTTTCTGTAACTTATAGAACACAAAATGTAATTTCTGTAAATATTATATGTAAGTGCATTATTATACATGTCATGTAAAAATGGTAACTTGTAAAATATTAGAGAAACATACGTAAATATTTTATCACAATAAGTACATCAAAGCACTTGAATTCATCGAATGTTTGCATTCCAACGTTCTTTTCCTACCCTAATGAACTTTTCTACCCTAATGAACTGAGATGTTGTATTTCCTCGGATAATTTTCATGTCATGTTAGCTGAAATCAAATATATTGTTACACCTTCGAGTTAGCAAGCGTACATCATCAGGAAGAAAACGCAATTTATACTATAATAGAGATACAACAATTAGTCAAACACCCAAATAAATAAAAAATCAATAAGTGTTTACTTCATGACAACAAAGAACCACAGACTTTAATGTTATGCATTAATGTATGTTTTTCTAGTGTTTTGCAAGTTATGATTTTTACATAACATAAATAATTCATTTACAGATAATCTTTACAGAAATTATATTTTGTGTTCTCTAAGTTACAGAAAACATATATGCACTTACAGAGGGAAACTGCGATTTTGTGCGGCTGGGGAATTAATGGGACGAGGATAAAAAAAAAAAAAAAAGTGTTTGCTTTAGGGGTACAGAAAAAATGAGATGTTAACTATAGAGATACATAATTTTTTTTTCAAAAGGTAGGGGCACATGAAATATAGGGAGATTGTAAGGGTATTTAGGCAATTGACCCTTTTTTTTTCTTCCGTAGACTGCAATGTGGATGATAAGATAAAATCTATTTATAGGAATTGATGTGGGAGCTGTTTCAGAGTTTAAGTTTCAGGTGAACCAGCAATTTATGTTTTGAATATGCTGATATGATGAGATTGTATTGATTCGCGCATTTAAACACGAGTTTCATTGCCATCTTTGATAGCTATACATCCATCATTTCACGTTCGATATTGTACGAAGTATTTATCATTATAGACTGTATTCTCAACAAATTCATTAAGATACCTCTTGCTGCAGATTCCATTATTCATGTAAGGAAAATGAGGTTAAAGACGTATATAACATTAACTAACACATCATACGCTTCCACCAAAGAGAAAAAAAAACACATCGTACGCCTCGGGATCTTCATTTTTGTTTGGAAGTTGTGCAGATAATTAGGTATCGATATCACTATGTGGTAATTTTTTTTTATTTTTTATAATTTGACAACATAAAAATATGCTTTGTACACATGGAGTACATGTCTTCAGTTGACATTTTTTAAAAGGGACAAATCCATGTAACCCCCTACTGACATGAAAATCCATATAATCCCCTTCATTTCTCTAAATCCAAATGACCCCTTGTAAATATACACAAAATGCAAAATTAACCCCCGGGTTAAATTTACTCACCCAATTTATTATAGTTGAACGTGTCCTTAATTACTCACGTTATATGAGTAATGGACTTTAATTATTCACCTGACAATTACTGACGTTATGGGTGCCTGACTGTTTCCGAGGCCCTCCTCCATGATCTTGGTCTAGTCGGTACACAGAGTCTTGCTCAGCGTCTACCCGGTCATTCGTCTGCAAAGTGTGAGACCGTTCAACCAGACCTGGTTCAATCTGGTTGATTCTCACTTGCTCGGAGATGTCATTTGCCTGCAAGGTGTAAGACCGTCCAATCAGACCTAATTCAATCTGGTCGTGTATCATCTACTTGAGAGTGCCTGCTTAGTATTCCGCTATTAGGTTCGGATCCTTAGATGTCGGATGCAGTGACCTATAGGTCACCTGTCTACGCCCTGACACGTGTCGTCATGGTGCATATTTTTTCCTTCCACAGATGCATTTATAAAAAATGTAAATAATTTCAATTGATGCATATCATCTTGTTAATGTGAGTATATGTTTCAATAATTATCTAGTCGATACATATGATACTGGATTTGGAGTTGAAAAACAACGGTGTGTAACGACACTCATTTCGTATCTATTTAAAGATACAATATAACCAATGCATACGTTCTTTAATTTCTTTTGAATCATTTAAACATAGGCTGTTCTAAAAGACCTAGAGAGGAGAATGCCAACGCGTCGATGTCGATGAGTCGATGCTGATGAGCCAATGCCAATGTGCCGATGACGATGAGCCGCAGAGAAGAAAGAATGCCGCGAGGCTGGAGATTCGCCGGATAGGAAGCTGATTTTATGTTGTTCTTTTATGTTATTTTTTATTGATCACATATCACCTTCTCTGCCATTATTTATATGATAAGGGTTGCAACAGCTTCCAACATATTGAGAGAATGAACAAATCGAGTCCATGCATATCAGGTGCTCGGTGAAACGGTCCAAAGAAATATTCAATTCTTTTGAATTATTCAACTATTGCATATGTATATGTCATGCTATATATATTTTATGGTCATTATTAGTCATATAAAACTAACATCTCCCACTTGACCATAAAATAATATTTCGTATTTCATAAGGTCTATACTCTCACTCTTTAGGAGATATAACCATCATATATATTGTTGTAAATCAGGTTTATACTGCCATTGTTTTGGGATTTAATTATCATTTATATTGTTGTAAGGCTTACACCACTATGTTGTGATTTTATCCATTACAAACATTCTATGTGATTTTTCTTGCTAATAGCAAATATTACAAATGATTTTATTTATTTATCTTTGAGTCCCATCATTTCAACAAGTTTCAAAAAATTATTCACACAAATATTTTTAGTCAATGGATCAACAATCATGTCAGAAGTAGATAATAACTAAGAGTTATTTCAACTCTTTCAACCAAATTTTGTATATAATGATATTGCATATCAATATGTTTTCCAAAAAAGCTATTTGCTCCACTACATATTAGTTTAATAACAGCTTGATTATCACAGGAAATATGAACATGTTTGTCAGTAATATCAAGTTTCAAATCATTTATGAAACGTTTTATCTAAACAACAAAAGTAGAAGCAGTGCTACATGCAATATATTCAGCTTCTTGAGTGTGACGAGCAACACAACCTTATTTTTTACTTGACTAAGATATGCATGCACCTCCAAAGATAAAACATGGCCTAGATGTAGATTTACTATCATATCTATTTCCAGCAAAATCAGCATCAGAATAACCAATTACTTCAAAGATTATTTGTTTGAAAACACAATTTCAAATGTTTAGTTCCTTTTATATACCGAAAAATTCTTTTTACGGCTTGCTAATGTTTTTGGCTGGGATTACTTTGAAATCTACTTACAAGGTCAATAGCATAACTAATATCAGGTCTTGTACATAACATTACATACATAAGACTCCTAACAACCTGAGCATAAGGAACATTTAAATTTTCTTTTTCATCTTCTGGAGAATCCCTTTTTTAGATAATTTCAATCCTTTTTCAACCGGAGTTGAGACAGAGTTACAGTTATCCATTTTGATTTTTTTAAGTATAGACTAAAGATATTTTTCTTGACTTTGGTACAACATTTTATTTTTCCTATCTAGAATTATTTTAATGCCTAAAACATATGAAGCTTCACCCATGTCTTTCATTTCAAATTTTGAACTAAACCATAATTTTGTTTGTTTGTTTTTTTATCATTTCCAAATCATTTCCGGCTAAAAGGATGTCATCTACATATAATGATAAAATTGTAAAACGATCTTCATTATGAAAAGTATAAACACAATGATCAAAGAGTTTAACTTCATACCCAATTTCTTTAATGGCATCATGAAATTTTAAATAACATTGTCTAAAAGATTGTTTTAATCCATATAAAGATTTCTTCAATCTTAATACATTTTCCTTTTCATCTACAACATAACCTTCTGGTTGTCTCACATATATATTTCTTAATTTCAATTCACCATTTAAAAATTACAGTTTTTACATTCAATTGATATAAATCAATATCGTAAAATTCAACAATAGTCAAAATAATTCTGATTGACAGAAACTTAGCTACAAGAGAATATGTGTCAACATAATCAACACCTTCAATTTGAGCAAAGCCTTTGGCTACCAATCTAGCTTTAAAATTTTCAATTGAACCATCAGATTTAAATTTCTTTTTAAATATCCATTTACATCCTATTGCTTTTCTATTTTTAGGCAAAGATGTAAGCTCCCAAACTTCATTTTTATCAATTGATTTAATTTCATCATTCATTGCATTTATCCAATCTTTACTTTCAACCAAATTAATTACATCCTTATATGATAATGGATCATCTATTTCTTCTTTTATTTTTGAAACTAATGCATAATAATCTTTCAAACTAGAAGGAGGACATCTTTCTATTTGAATTCTACCAATAGTATCAAGTCCAGGTGATTCAATTATTATTCCTATGTTTTCACAAGAATGAACATTTTCTTTTTCAATTTCTTAGGATTTCTAGAGTCTATTTCATCCTCTAAAAAGCTTGCATCTCTACTTTCAATGGTACTAACACTACCATTGAAATGGTGAAAAATAAATTTATATCCTTTTGAATTTTCAGCATATCCAATAAATGTAAATTTTATGGATTTATTATCTAATTTTTCTCTTTGTTGATTAAGAACCCAAATATGAGCTGAAGAACCCCAAACTTTAAGTTCACTTAAATGTGGTTTCCTACCATACTATATTTCATAAGGGTTAAATTAGTTAATTTTGTAGGAACTCTATTTAAAATATATGTAGCAGTAGCTGAGGCTTCACCCCAATATATATTTCCTAAGTTAGAATGAGCTAACATAGATCTAACGATATCTAATAAGGTTATATTTCTTCTTTTAACAGCTACTCCATTTTGTTGAGATATGAAACTCATTGTTAATTGATGAATAATACCAGTGAAAGACCAGAGAGGAGAACGCCAACGCGTTGATGCCGATGAGCCAATGCCGATGTGATGAAGAAGATGTGCCGATGAAGATGAGCCGTAGAGAAGAAATAACGCCTTGAGGTTGGAGGTCGCCGGACAGGAAGCCGATTTTATGTTTCCTTTTTATGTTATTTTTTATTGATCACATATCACATTCTCTCCCATTATTTATAACAGATGATAAGGGTTACGCTCTATATTTGTGATTCGACAAAAACTCCTGGCACACTTTGTGACCAATATGAAATGAATGAAGTTCAAGCACGTTTAAAGCAAACTTTCGAATGAAATTCAGCCTCAAAACAAGGTCAAACTGATTCTTTTGATCCTGAACTCCCTAAGAAAATATCTTTCTGCTTCAAAATCAAGGTCAAACTGCTTTTTGTCTGAAAATGCTGGGTTTGCTCCAACTTTTTTCTTTCTCGAATGTCGGAACTTATGGGAGCTTGCCATCATAATCAATAAATAAGGGAATAGTAGTTTCCTTCCGATAAAATTGAACACCTTTTCATGATTATCTGTTACACAGATGTCCGATACTCCTAAATGGATAACATGATCATAGGCTCGTTTAAGAACTATGATGTGCGTTTTACTCCTACACCTCAGCCCCTTGATTACTCGTCTTAGAAAGGAGGCATAGAGATGGCCAACAAGCGTTGCAAGCATATCCGAGATGCAATGAATGCTTATAGTGAAACGAGATATCTAAGACAATTATTGAACTCTTTTGAATTGTTTAACTGTTGCATATGTATATGTCCATATGTCATGCTATATTTTATATAATCATATAAAACTAACATTTTAAGTGTCGAGAACACGGAGTATCTCATTTCCACATGCACCCTGACCTAACGTAGGTGGCATCTCAAAAATCCATCGTCACCCGAAGCACGTGCGATTTTGAATTCCACGTCAGCACCGCGTCCACTCTTTTAAACAAATTTTGATAGCGGGGAAGACAGCCTGGCGTGCTTATCGTTTTTCCCGACCGATTTACCTATTTACCCCTGATATAGCTCTCTATTTACGTCCACCCCCCTTTAAATGCCGGTTAAAAAAAGGCCGTCATGGATCCGTTGAGAATCAGAGGGCGACAAAAAAACCTCAATTTTTTTTAACCGCTCTCGGCACGTAAATCTAAACCCATGCATTTACCGAAATACCCCTTCATCCTGCTCTAAATAACCATCGGCCCAGTCAAAACAAAAACCCTCCTCGCTGACCGCAACGTGGGATGGACCAGTCGATCCAGCCGTACGTTCGTCCATCAATGTGTCAGGTAGATATTTAAGATCGACGAGGGTAATTAAGTCAAATCATTATTCATCGTTTCAAAAAATAAAAATAAATCCCAAATCCCAACATTTCATTTTCACCGAACAGAGACGAAGAAGACGAAGAATACGAGGAATAAGAAGCGAATAGATTGATTGATCGATCGAGAAAGCTTTAATGGCGGAAGCAGAGAAGGGTTCGGATTCGAGCGGCGGAGGCGGAGAAGGAGAGAGTGTGAAGCTCTTCGTAGGTCAGGTACCGAAGCACATGACGGAGGCGCAGCTTCTCGCGATGTTCAAGGAGGTCGCGATCGTGGACGAGGTCAACATCATCAAAGACAAGGCCACCAAAGCCTCCAGAGGTTGTCGACGATGGATCTCGCTGTGGTCTCTTTGTTTGGTGCAATGCGTGTGCGGGGCAATGTAGTTGAGGTTTCTGACTGGATTTGTTTTGGTGTTCTGTTGTGGTAGGTTGTTGTTTCTTGATCTGCCCGTCGAGAGAGGAGGCCGATAAGGCGGTCAGTGCGTGCCACAACAAGCGGACGTTAGCGGGGGTACGTTGAATCTGTCTCGTCTTTGGTTTTTTTGATCTTGTTTTGGTTGCCTTTTGTTATTGCAGTTGAATCTGTCTTTATCTTTGTTTTTGTTGGGTTGAAGTTTTGTTATTGCAATTAGACTGACCCCAATAGGGAAAATGCACTAATCTTCTTGAACTACTGACCTTCCAATGCTCTGGTCATTGCCACCGATCTACTCCCAATGATTAGTGCAAAGAACATATGCATTATCCCACAGTTTAGGATGTTGAAAGGAAGGTCCTGAGGGCTGAAACATAACTTGCAACAGGAAGCAACACAATAGACCTGACAAATCCAAAACCCCATTCATGATTATTTGGGCAAGTGCCCTCACAGAAGGGTTGAAGCCTGAAGGCAATTACAATTGCTACCAAACAGCAAAGAGGCAGAGGAAGAGGTCAATATTAAGACCATTCGGTTCATGATTTCCTCAAAAGCGATCAGCTCGGACGTGGGACCTCCCTCCAGAGTCTGTACTTTGGCATCGCCAGGGGTTGGAAATGTCCTAGACTCAACAATACCTGGTAGCTTGACAGACTTCTCCTAGGCATAACTGCCTCCTTGGCCTTGGCACCTGCAAAGGAGGACCGACTGCATGACTGCACTTTCTGTGGTAAAAATTTCTAAATCAATACAATGCTCAAACTGTATATCAACCTCTTTTGGAAACAGATCGTCCTCTTAATAATAAACTGTTGGAACATTTGGCTCCCAAGAAACAAGAGGATTTTTAAAACAGTTGACAGTTGACGTTATGAGGAGAACACATGTAATGGTAATTTGTAATTCCTGAATGCTTCACAATGTGGGAGCTTCTTTTATTCACCTGAATTGGAGTGGGTCATTTTCTGTGGGATAGTTGATTGGGATATACTGTGGGATAGTTGATTGGAGTGGGTCATCTTCATATTATTATTTTTCTTTGTTTCCCCTCTGTTTTAATGATCCACCTCATTAATAAAATTTGATGGAATCTCACCTTTCCCTGGAAAATAGAACACAAACAATTTAAAAACATATTTTATTGAAGATATCATATAAAAAGTTGCGAGGCTGTTTCAAGGGTTGAAAGCTCCCTACAAAGTCACGAGGCTGCATATTAAATTTTTTTTCAATCATAAAAATTTGACCTATGGAATTTTCTTGCTTCACCACTCATCTAAGATAGAATAATGATGTAAACTTGATGCCATTGTGTAAGTTAATTAGAAAGATATCCTTAACAAAGTCCAAGTAATTTTGAAGCTCATTAATTAGAATGAACACATTGAACAGTCAGGCAGCCGTGTAACGTGTAATATCCTGAGTTCAACATCTAAGCAGTCTGTCTCCTTCATTCCAATCAATCGATCCTCTTACAAAGGATTTCTTCTGCAGCTTCTTTCACCAGGTGAGTGAATGGAGATATAATAATATGCAGCCACATTCCTTCTTTTGGCATGATCATAATAAGCTTTTATAATGCTAATAAGGGGAACTACACATGTGATGGAAATTGATTTGGCTTCTTTCTGCTGCAAGCACAGGGAAGTCTTCTTCCACCCCCCCACCCAAAAAAGGGGCGTCATATTGTGCTTTACTACAGCTGGATTGAATAAGGACCATTTCCATGAATTATATTGATGATTTGATGCCAATTGATTTTTTTTTTGTGCACAAGTTTTCATTTGATTTATGCAATACCATATTTGTCTATCACCTATTAATATCTCCTTGTTGTAATCAGAAATCTATTCTCTTTGTCGCAGGCTTCTAGCCCACTGCAAGTAAAGTATGCAGATGGTGAGTTGGAAAGACTAGGTATGCTATATTATTCAAGCTGTAGATGTATTCTTCCATATCATAACTTATGTAGACTTGGTTATCGTTGTGATAGAGATTTCAGGCCATGTTGCATGTTGGCTTATATTTTTGACTATAATATGAATGTTATAACTATTTGCTGATGCACCTTTTGCACTGTGTGTGCTTTAACTTGTTTCCAGAACACAAGCTCTTCGTTGGCATGCTTCCAAAGAATGTGTCTGATGCCGAAGTTTCTGCTCTGTTTTCACAATATGGAAATATCAATGATCTACAAATTCTAAGGGGTTCTCCACGAACAAGCAAAGGTATGATTTGTTATTTGAAAGCATTAGGCATCACAAAATCTTTTCTACATTCTTTTAGATACTTACGACATTTGTGAAATGAATTTGTTTCACCAATACCTTTAACTTTTTTCTGTTTTGTTCAATGTAGCAGGCTGTGCCTTTCTAAAATACGAGACTAAAGAACAAGCCCTTGCAGCTCTTGAGGCACTAAATGGAAAGTATAAAATGGAGGTTTGTGTTTATATGAACTTTTGGCTGGTTAGTTAGAATAATTAATAGTAATTTTTTTTTTCATCAACTTTTTTTAGGCATCAATAAATTCTTGTTATATCTGTTTGGGATGGCAGTCCATCTTTGTCTCTAATGCTGGTGTTTACCATTTTATTAATATAATTTTTGCTTCTTGGAAACACCTCACTTTCAAAAATAAAAATAAAAATAAAATTAGTTAGATGTATCGTGGATCATAGGTCTGTTTGACCAGACCAAGCGCCAGGCATTAGGCATGAAACCATTCAATCCTGTTATCTTGTATGTATACTGAATACCAGGTGAACTTCATTTAGTTGGTGGCTGGTAGAAGCATCATTAGATTTGTTTGACCAGAATTCAAAGCTCATAAGAGATATTCCACACTAATTTGGGTTGGCAACATCTAAATGCTTTATATGTTTTTGCCAATACCTGAAAGCTGAAAATTCCATAATTAATGGAAAATTAGAGTGGATTTAGTGACTATTCCAATTCTTAAAATGATGTTGTCACAGACTAAGGCCTCATTGTTTGAATATGGGTTTGAATCATATGAATTGAACAAAATAGTGAATTGTCCTTCTTGTGAATGAATCTGTTCATGCAAGTGCAAAATCCTTGAGGATCATGTGATATGGATTTCCATTTTTCTTTCGAAGTTTTTCCACAGATGAGCTTGAATGGTTGATTACTTCTTTGTTACTATAATTTGGTGGCGTCACTAGATGGTGGTTTCATCTAAATTGTGGGATGCCAGCTTTGGAAACAAAGAAGAGAGATTGAAACATACAATAAACTTACCATAATCTTTATGCATGTAACCTGAAATTGATTGTGATCTTACATACCCCATTGATAAATGGAGTTTTGTGCAGCTCATTTTCTCTTCATGTGGTTTATTTCCACTTCCAACGTCATCAAAATTGTTGAGGTTTTAATGTGCTTACAAAATTCTGTCTCCTATTGTAGGGTTCAAGTGTGCCTCTAGTTATTAAATGGGCAGATACAGAGAAGGAAAGGCAAGCTCGTAAGGCCAGAAAGCTCAATCTTGGGGTTCCAATGTACCACATACAAGTCCAGCTCATCAACCATCGTTATTTGGGGCTCTGCCAATGGGTTATCTTCCACCATATAATGGATTTGGTTACCAGGTGTGTTTCTAGTATGTTAAAACCCTTATCTTGCATGCCATTTGACAGACTGGTTATATAAATAATTCCATACATGCTATGTAAACTGTTTAAAATATTGGTTGTTATATTGATATATTGAATTGATGAATTAGTTTTGAACGGTAAAGCACAAATGTCAATTATCAGTTCAAATATTGGTCATACCGATAAATATAAGTGACCTGATTGACATATTCAATATGTCAATGCAATATCAATATATCATTTAATATATGCTCTTCCTAACTGAGCTAAAAATCAGCCCACCCAATTTTTTTTTCTGATCGAAGTAGCTATTTGCCTATGGCTCCATTTTCGGGATGGGAGATGGGGAAATTTCCTGGGAATCTTTTTATAGATTCAATCCCTCACCTCCTCTAATTTGTATATCCTCTCTCCCATTTCATCACAACCAACTCATCCGCTCTCTCTCTCTCCCTCTCTACACACACACACACACACACACACACACACACACAACCCTGTCATCGGGTTGGGTTCACGCCAAGTCAGGGTGGACCCGGGTCCAGTCGAGGACCTGGCGGACCTTGCATATTAGTGTCCCGGGACTGAACCCGGGTCGACCTGGTAAACAGAAAGAGAAAGATATAACAATTATACATACATAACAAACCCAAAATAGCTTATACAAAAACCCATCACTAACAACTAAAATGAGAACAAAAAAGGTCCATCTGATCACCGTTACCCCCTCGACTAAGCTTTTGAACTTCCACAATTGTTAAACCTTTTATATGAGTTTGACTTCATATGTAAATTATAGTGTGATTTCAGTCCAATAAGTACACAACAAACATTCGGGGAAGTCCAAACGCACCGAAGATGGATGTCATGATCGCGGTGGTGGAGGAGGCATTAATGGCGGCTGTATTCGCGGCCAATGACCTCCTCTTCCACGACGATGGCCTCGATGAGCCCTCGTGGCGAATGAGGCGTTCATGATGGCTGCGTTCACGGCCAATGACCTCCTCTTCCACGATGACGTTCTCGATGAGTTCTCGTGGTGAATGAGAGAAGGCTAGGGTTTTTTGTGGGTGGCGGTTGCAATTGGGGAGAATGGAAAATATTAGGTTTTGGTTTTTAAGTTTTCACTTTTTATGGTGGGTTTGCCTGTGGGTTCTAAGGTGAAAATGTGTGGGTTTACATGGGCTTTGCGTTTGGGCCTTTGACATTTTTTATGCGCAGTATAAGGGGTATTGGGTCATGGCAGCAAAAAGTTATTTAGGGGGTCGGGTCCAACGTGTATATGGGATTGGGTGGGGGTAGACCTGGACCTGCCTCGTTTGGATGATCGGGTCCTTTGGGTCGGGTCCATATCGGGTTTCAGGTCCTTCGGATTGGGTATTTTACGCCTTTTATCGGGTCGGGTCTGGGTTGACCCGTGACTAGTTGACAAGTCTATACTTGTATATGTTTGTGCGTGTGTATATATTAATATATATATATGGTTTTTACAACCATACCTCTTATGTGCGGCACGAATCCGGGCCATCCAGATGTGATCAGATGGCTCAAATTTCCGTTTTTTTTTAAAAAAAAGGTTGTCAAATCTGGGCCGTCCAGATGTGTGGAAATCAGATCTGGCTGTCCAGATCTGGGTGAGGGGGTCAACCAAAGTCCCCCCCATCTTTTCACTCATCTCTCTCTCATCACGTTTTCAACACCACCACGAGAGAAAAAATAAAGGGACATCCACCTCGTTTTCTTCATCAACCCCACCCCTCTTTGTGTTCGACGACCACTGACCACCCCCACTCGATCCGCAGATTGACGACCACCTGATGTGGCCCTGTCTTCCCACCCCTACCCCTCATGCTCGACGACCACCAGCCACCCCAACCCAATTTGTAGGTTCCTCCCAGTGTAGCAATATAAGTTTTTTTATTTCATTTTTTGAATTAGGTACTGATCATCTAGGTTCTTATTTGATTTATTTTCAGATTGAGGGTTTTCTTTTAATCTGATATAAGTTTTTATTTGATTTTTTGCCGGACATAGTTTTTTTATTTTTTATTTTAGATCTCGGGTTTTGATAGGACAATCACAAACACCAGTTATTGTTGTACTAATTGTATTATGTGTTCTCGATCTACTAGAGTCCATTTAATTGTCCACTATTATTGTTTTTAATTTATTTATTGTTTGTTCTACAATTTTGAAACAGATGAGTATTGATGAGAGAGAGTTTGTTTAGGGTTTTGAGCAATTATTTGAGGAAGAGAGAGTTTGGATTACAGATATTGATGTGGACATAAAGCCAGTAATTGGAATGCGTTTTGACACAGTTGAGGAAGGGGAGAAATTTTACACCGGTTATGCTAGCGTAATAGGATTTGGTGTTTGGAAATCTACTATTATTCATCATTTGAGCACAAAAGAATTGTATAAGAGGGATATTGTATGTGCAAAGGAAAAATTCAAAAACACTGATGCTAGGAGGACATGTAAGAGTACGGTGCAAGGCTAGTACAATTCTTAAAGGTTAAAGATGGAAAATGAAAAATTGATAGCTTCATTGAGAGTCATGTTCATGTATTATCTACTTCTCGTTAAACACATCTGTTGAGGTCGTATATGGAGATTACTAGCTCACAAAAGTCCTTAATTGATAGCTTTTCGAGATGTAAATGTGGGCCCTTCACAACTATTTTGGCTTTGGATTCAGGAGGATATGATAGGGTTGGTTGTACTAAAAGAGATATCCGAAACTACCAAAAAAGAGTTCACAATGAAATGAGAGAATATGATGCACAAATGTTTCACAATTGTCTGAAAGAAAAGGCTGAAATGAATCCTTCTTTTTATTTCACAAATGAGGTGGGCGAAGACAATCGGCTAACACATTGTTTTTGCGCAGATGAGGATGCAAAAAAGGTTTATGCTCACTTTGGTGACGTAGTTGTGTTTCACACAACTTATGAAACCAACCAATATTCTTTAATTTTTGCACCATTTTTCGGAGTTTGGTTGAGTTTGCTCATCATTTTAGAAAAACCACTTCTCACGATTCTTGTGCTGCTTAAAAAACCATTCATTAGACCTCAAAGAAAAATGCGTTATTATTTTCCCCCAGCTCTCCTTACATTCTTCTGGAGTCTCTAACCCATAATATATTTTTTAAATGACATCAAAAAATCAGATCTACAAGACAATGCACCCACTTTTTTTTGGAAGCTTCTTTATTATGTGCCAAATGCAAAGTTAATGATGTATTTGTGGTAGCATTCTTGCAATTGCAGCTGTCACAACAGGATCTTCATATGTGATAATAGCCATCGGTGCACATTTGCCCATCGCATCTTGTCACTTCGTAAACAACTATAAAAATGACTTAATTTTTTTTCATCTTTTAATATCCCACAACCAAGAGAAATAGACTGAAAATGATGATTCACTCCGGTAAATGGTGCAAAAATTAAAGAATATTGGTTGGTTTCATAAGTTTTGTCATACACAACTACATTACCAAAGTGTGCATAAGCCTTTCCTGTACCGCCATCCGCCCAAAAATAATGTGTTAGTTGATTGTCTTCGCTCACCTCATCTAAGAAATAAGGACTAATTGCAACCTTTTCTTTCAAAGAATTGAGAAATATTTGTGCATCACATTCTCTTATTTCATTGTGAATTCTTGTTGGTTTCGGATATCTCTTTCAGGACAACCAACCCTATTATATCCTCTCGAATCCAAAGCCAATATAATAATTGTTTGTGAAGGGCTTACATTGGCTTCTTGAAAGTTATCAATTAAGGATTTTTTTGAACTAGTAATCTTCCTATGCAACCTCAACATATTTGTTTTACAAGGAGTAAATAATACGTGAACATGACCCTCAATGAAGCTGTCAAATTTTCATTTTCCATCTTCAGCCTTTAAGTATTATATTCTAGCCTTGCACAATACTCTTACATGCCCTCAGCTTCTTGTCTTAGTATTTCTCTTAGCATTAGTGTTTTTGAATCTTTCCTTTGCACATACAATATCCCTCTTATACAATTTTTTTGTGCTTGAATGTTACCTAGTAGTTGATTTCTGAACACCTAATCCCGCTACTCTAACATAATTGGTGTAAAATTTCTGACTTTCCTCAAGTGTGACAAAACACATTCTAGTTACTGGCTTTATGTTCTCATCAATATCTAGTAACCAAACCTCGTCTTCCTCAAATAACTGTTCAAAACCCTAAACATCCTCTCTCTCATCAATATTCATCTGTTTCAAATCGTAGAACAAACAAACAATTAATTTAAAAATAATAATAGTTGACAATTAAATGGACTTTAGTGGGTCGATAACACATAATACAGTAAGTACAACAATAATCTGTACAACAATTACAGGTGTTTGTGATTCTTCCTATCAAAACCCTACATCTAAAAAGAAATCTGGAAAAAACCCTAGGTCTAAAAACAAATAAGATAAAAACCTAGATTTGAAAACAAATATGAAAATAAATAAGATAAAAACCTATATGATCAATACCTAATTCAAAAAATGAAAAAAATAAAACTTACATTGCCGCATGGGGGAGGGACTTGCGGATTGAGTGGGAGTGGCCGAACGAGGTTGCAGCGGGTGATGCGTCATGCTAGCTCGGCTGTTCAATCGAGGGTCCATCAATCGAACAACTAGTTTTGAAAAGAACAACAAAATCACAACCAGTTGAGGGGGTCCTGTACCTATTCCCATCTTTGACCCCCATAGAAAAACTCTCTCCTCTCTCTTCTATTTCATTCTCTCTTCCCCATCAAAAAAAAAAAAATCACAAACCCTCTCCATCAAAAAAACCCACTCCAAAATCAACCGCAACACCAACTCCTCCCTCCCGGCATCACCTTCACAACCCCCTCTCCTAGCATCCCCTTCCCTTTCGGCATCTCCTTCATCGGCACCAACACCATCACTCATTCCATTCACAATAAGAATTTCGTTAACCTTATTTGATTTATCTTATTATTTAGGGTTTTTGATTCATTTATTGTTTTTTTTTATTACTGAGGGTTTTGTTTTGTTTTTTTTCTTCTTCCAAAAATCGGTTTTCAAGTTTTGTGATTTTTCTTTCAAGGTTTTGTAAATTGTTTTTTTTGTTGAAGAGTTTGTAAAATTTTTTTTCAAGGGTCTGTAAGTTTTTTGTTTTTTATGTTTTTAAATAGTCCTCACGAATGGTTTATGCATTTGCAACTAATTATAGCCTTGTATAATATTTAGAAATGTCTAATATATATAGAATGACAAATCAAGCATTTGTGATGTACAAATCCAATCCAGCCTCGTCAAAGTCAAGTAGTCCTTGTGTATGGGCTTGTTTTGAAGTTTTATGTAGTTCCTAGATTAGACTGGAGTCCATAAGGCTTGAGGATCAGAATTAAATATGTAAAATGATATTTCTAAAATAACTTTCGTTTTCATCATTTAACTGAGATTTGCAAGTTTGATCCTCAAACCTTAAGGACTCCAACTTAATCTAAGCACTACATATAACTTCAAAACAAACCTATACACAAGGAGTACTTGACTTTGACTAGGCCAGATTGGATTTCTACATCACAAATGCTTGATTTATCATTCTATATGTATTAGACATTTTTGAATACTTACAAGCCTATAATTGGTTATAGTTGCATAACCCATTCATGAGGACTATGTTAAAAAAAAAAGAAACTCACATATACTTGGAAATATTTTTTTCAAACTTTTCAACAAAAAAAATAAAATAAATACAAAAACCTTAAAAGAAAACCACACAACTTAGAAACCCATTTGTTTTAAAACAAAATCCTAAGTAATCAAAGAAAACAATAAATGAATATAAAACCCTAAATAATTAGCAAAGAAGGTTAAAGAAATTCTTTCAGTGAATGGAATGGGTGATTGTGTCACTGCTGGTGAAGGTGATGCCGGGAGGAGGAATTGGTGCTGCAGTTGATTTTGGGGATTTTGGGGTGGGCCGTGGTTCATTTTGGGGTGGGTTTTTATTTTTATGGAGAGAGTTTGTAATTTTTTTTTTTCGATGGGAGAAGAGAGGATGAAAGGGAAGAGAGATGAGCGAGTGCTTTTCGATAGAGGTGAAAGATGGGAACAGGTAGAGGACCCCCTCAACTAGTTGTGATTTTGTTTATTTTTTTTTCTTTTCAAAACTGTCCGTTTGATTGACGAACCTTTGATCGAACGACCGAGATCGCATGTTGTATGAAATATCACAAGTCTCACCGCAAGAAATCACGAGTCTCTTTGTCTCTCTCTCTCTCTCTCTCTCTATATATATATATATATATATATATGAAAATTATTACGTGCGGCGAACGGCGGGTGCGGCCGCGACGTGGGCCGTTTGATCGCGGGTCCATCGCATCCGACGGTCGACGTGAATCGCACCCGACCGTCTGATGCGATGGACCCGTGATCGACGGCCCGTAATCGCTGCCGCACTCGCCGTTCGCCGCACGCAATAACTCCCCTATATATAATCTCCCCCCTCTCCCAGCAACTAAAAACTCTCTTATCTTTTGTCAAAAGTCTCAAACAGGATCCCATAAAAGCCCAACATCTTTCAAGACATTTCATTGTGCTTCTACTTCACCGGGAGTATGGAACGTTTCCCAATCATGTCACATGAAGTTATGAAATGTGTTTTGAAGTTCCTTGATCTTAATTAACAAACCTTTCTAAACCATTCTCTTGATTGTGTATGGGTTTAGTACATGACATCAGGTGGTTGAGTGAATTTTTTGATATGTCGATTGATATATCGATTAGGAGCCTAATCGACATATTGATTTTTTCAACATTTAAAAGCTAGCTTTGAAGGTGATAGACTGATGCAGATGTAGCACTTGGTCAGGGCACAGGCGATAAGATTATCGCAAGGAAGATTGGAGGTGATAGACTGATGCTGATAGTCTGTGTTGCAAGTTGCAACCAAAGATACAGGGATATTTGGAAAAGTAAACAAATTGGGTGTAGTTTAGGGGTTTCTGGGCAGATCTATCATCTGCTGCAACCAACACCACCCCCTTATTGTTTTCTGTTGTCTTTATTTGCTTTAGCTTTATTTCCGGAACTATACCCAATTTTAATTCTAATAGAATTGTGGGTGGTAGAGTTCCAACCTTTTTTTCAAAAAAATGAAAAAAAACTATGAATATAAGTTATTTCTGGTGGAGTTGTATACCCTTATTTTGCACAAATTTTTTTGCAAAATGTTTTTGACCAGCATACACCTTTCAGATTTTTTCCCAGTGATTTGTACAAAGATGTAGTTGTGGTTGTCTTTCTTTACACTCATAAACTTAAATTTTATAAAAAATTATAATTATGGATAAAAGACAATTAAAATACACTTTTGTGCAGTTTTTTTTCCGTTTGTTCGCATTTTCATATTTTTCTTCCAAGTGACTAAAATGAACAAAAGCCAGCTGATTTCAGCTGATCTTGATGGGGAAAATAATGTTCCATAAGTTTCTTGAAAGGGGAAGTATTATTTATGTTATCCAATGTAATATGGTAAGATGTTTCAGTACGTTTGTTAAGTCAAAACTGTTTTAATTGATCCATGCATATATTTAAACAGTGCTATTGAACTATTTTATGATATAACATGATTTGAACGATTTTTTGTTTGTCATTAAATAAGTGGTAATATATATTATTAAAGTGATTTGATTTGATTTGATTAAAGGGGCTTTTTTTTAATGCGTTTGATAAAAATATGCGGAAAAAGTATGTGGTAGTCTTTTTTATGTTTGATTTTCTCAAACTGTCATTTATTTTATAAATAACTTGAGAAAGTTGGACTCTTTCTGCACGCATTCTTCTCTTGCTGCTGTCATAATTATTAAATGTATTATTTATCTTGAAGTCAAAAATATCTAATTATCAGACATCAATTTTAAGTGTTTTTAAGTCAGAAAAGTGTTTTAAGTCAGGAAATACAAAAAATGTTGGTTCCTAAGCATATCTTTGAATATTTCTATGTATAATTTGGATTAACTAGGGTGTATTCATGGCACTACTTAATTGTTTCTGTTTTACTGGTTTCTGAAGTTACTGATATAGAATGAAGCTTGATCGTAGTTTATGACCACAAAATTTTATTAATGTAATGTTGGGCATTGTGGAGCGATAGATTGGAATGGATGCTTGAGATTGAGCAACATGCTTAATGATTGCTTTATTGTTGATTTTGCCGTTTATTTTCACGGTCGTCTTTATAGCTCTAAAATGTTTTTAGAGCTCTATTCATTTTTTTCTTCTTATTTTCATTTTCAGCATCCAGGAACGTATGGATTTATGCACTACCCTATGCAAAATCGACCTGGATTCCATAATTTAATTCCACCTGGCAATCAAGGAAATGTCCTGCATGGTGGCCCCCCTGATCTTGTTTCTACTATGGCTCCAAGAAGTTTTGCGGCAATGCAATCAAATGGTTATATGGGCTCAGCATTTCCTGCTTTGGCAGGTTTTCAGTATCCATTAGCCTATCCAGGTGGCATGATGAGTAACAGGCCTCTGGGGAATTCTCATGGTGCAGCCCAACCTGTTTCTATGAGCAGCGATTTGACAAATGCTTCAACCATCAGTAATTCAAGCATTACTATGGTTTCTGGTGACCAGATTGAAGGTTGTTGAACAGTTCTCTTGTGAGTGATTTTTATTGCAAGCTCTTAACAGTCAGTTTCATGGTAATTTCACCATTAACAGATGTTACCTCCTGTTCAAAATAGGTCCTCCGGATGCTAATTTGTTTATATATCACATCCCTCAAGAATTTGGTGATCAGGAGCTTTCAAATGCTTTTCAGGCTTTTGGAAGGGTCTTGAGTGCGAAAGTGTTTGTTGATAAAGCAACTGGTGTTAGCAAATGCTTTGGTAAATTTCCTTAACATTTTTTGATAATTTTCAGAGAAAATTGGCTCATCAACATTTCATTTTATTTGCAGGTTTTGTCAGTTATGACTCACCAACAGCAGCCCAATGTGCTATCAATATGATGAACGGGTCCCAACTGGGTGGTAAGAAATTGAAAGTACAACTTAAAAGAGACAATAAACAAAGTAAACCTTACTGACACTGAGATCGATTTCTATGGAGGAACCTACATTCCCTCTCTTCAAATCCCGCAGCATCTCACTGCAATACCATGCACGAAGTAAGAAATGGAAGGCAAAGAATGATGTTTTATATTAATTCCATCCTATCAAGTTATGCAGGTGTGACTGTTAGTTGTCTTGCTGGATATTGCATAACTTGTTAGCAATTCTGTATGCTGCACAGCTGTAATTTATAATTTATGTATTTTTGAGATTCCTATAGACAATGATTATTAATTTATTGATTCTTCTTTGAAAAGGATCTTTTGGATAGAATATTTCACTACTTTTAGTTAGTGTTCCGTTGTGTCCAATCGAACTCATCTTGAAGATCTTTCATCTGCACTGGATACTAATAGCTTCAACTATGTTTCAAAAGTGTGCAGGACAATTATATCCATCTTGTGTTGCATTTAGCTGTGGTCTTTTTACTGCATTTGTTGTGTTAGCTCACTATGAGCGTTTGGCATTGTTTATCTACCCTTTATGTAAGTCATCCCCTGAATTACTCATGGTGTTCTATGAAATTATTGAAGAAGTCAAACTGTTCCAGTCCACAGGCGTTCCACTTCAGGAGGTAATGTATTAGGTGTTTCAAAGTCACCGTCATGAGACATGCCTTTTTCTAGTGTATGATTGTTGAAGATATATTTCAATGTGTGGTGACGCTTCAGGTATTATGCATCTTATGTATTTAATGTCTTGTCATTTTTTAAAATAAAATTTTGCCTTTTGCTTTTGCCTTCTCGTCATCATCATGATTTATCACACACACTCAGGTGGTCATGAGTTAATGGAATGCTTATACTCACATTGGTATAACCTTTTGTCTATTTTCTATATTGTGAAATTAGTCCATTGAGATTGCTTTGATTTGCCTGGCAAAATATATGTTTGTTATTATTGCCAAACATGAGTTTTTTTATTCTCTTACTATTCCTTGAAATTTTTCTTTTAATGTTGCATTTTGCTTGTTTTAAAAAATTATTCTTACTATGGACTAATTGGTACAATAGTTGAATTAAATTTGATAGTAGTCAGCTGCAAAGTCTACATCATTTGTTTCGTCTAACCTGTGCAGATCTCTTTTCGTCTTCCAAATTTCAGACACAATCTTCTCAAATTTCTGTCTTGTGAATATGTATCTATTCATCTATTCAAACCTTTTTTCTTTCTTTCTTATGATTTTTTAGTTGATGTGGATTGCTCACCTTTTAAAAATGCACCACAAGTAATATGTCCAGCGGATCTCATTATTTTCTTTTATGGTGGATAGTCACTCATAATGCGGCTAAAATTACTTTGAGCTTTCTCTCTGTGTACAGTTTTCATTTTTTGTGAATTGGCAGGATAAAGATGGAAATGGAAGAGGTACAGGTAATATCTTTCTTGAATGTTTTATAAAGTATATTATATTTTTCTTGTTCTATGTCATCATTCTCCAGAACACAAGTCATCGGAGTAAATTTGATTTTTAGTTTTTTTTTCTCATTTGTTCTATTTCATTTTCTTAATTTTTCCTATACTTATTTCTCATGATTCGTATAGGTTACACACATGAAAAAATCTAAGCAATTTTCCAGAGTTTATAATATAATCTCATCTTGCTCCATAGTTTATTTCTTTGTAAGTGCTTCATATTTCGATAAGCCTTGAATTATCAAATTTGAGACCGAATGAGGCTGGTCAATGCGAGCAGATACGATAGTCATTCCGCACCTCTGATAGTTAGTTTTATGCAATAATTTTTTTTTTTTGAGGTTAAGGTAGGAGCCTCATTTATGTTATGATGCCCTTGAACATGACATTGATGAGGGATTCCCAAAAAAAAGAAAAAAAAGGAACAAAATATTAAAAAAGCGAAAGAGTTCCCTCGGATCGGATAAACAAACCAAAAATGCCGAAAAGTGAAAAACCTCTCTTGTCAAAACAAATGCCCTGAAGAGCAAATGCTTTAAGTCTTAAATATTACAAAATGTTATTCTTTTATTCATGAGATGCTACATTCCTCTACTATAAGTGTAAATTTTGTAATGTTCGAATCTAAAGGAAGCAAGGAACTTATAAGAGTACCGCATATTGGTGGTGATTCTGTCTTGCAACCATGTTTAAATTATATATATACACTTATATTTATACAACATCTTTGACTGAAATTATAATAACAAACACACACACCCACACACATCTGCAACTGGAATTAAAACAATTTATCATCGCTTTATATTTTTGTCAGTTACATGTATTTGTAGATGTCAAGCATTCACTTGACAGATTGGGTTTTATATGGATTATATCAAGCATTCACCTGAGTGCCATTTTTTCCCTAAATTGTATACGTATCTAAATTTCATCTTGTGGTTTAAAGGGAGATTGCAAATGCAAATTAGGGCCTTCAACTATAATTCTTAACAGAAAAATATGTCCACTAGCTGATTTCTTATGCTAATTTTGACATAGATGAGTTATGATTTTCAATTTTTTACAGGTTAATGAGAATCTTTTGGTTATTTTAGTAGCTGAAATAACTGAAAATATTGCCCTCCTACTGTAAAATTTGGGCATGAGAATTGACAGGCATAGCCATGAATTGGAAACACACAAGTGATAATGCCAAATTGTGACCGACCATTTCTTGCCAAGAAATCTCTGTGATGCCATCATGTATTTCAAGTGGAGTGAAGATATTGCACTAGTAGTTTTGAATTTATGCAAGATGTGTATATTAACACCTTTTTATATCTTTTTCCATTTTGATATTCAATTTTCATTGTAATTGAATTTCACATTCTCTTAACTCCCTTGTGCAGATAAGGACGGTTGTTCATGATATGTCTTTACCAGTGTGTCCTGCATCATTTTATCTTGATACAGGCAGAAAAGTTTGCTTGCTACCATTAGATAAGTTGAATGAATGATTTGATTGATTTTTTCAATTACAGTAGAAGAATTTCAATAGATGGCATGCTTGAATGGGATCCATCATCTAGATTTATGATGTTCAATATTCATTTAGTGGAGATTTTTGGAGAAATCTAGTGTTATTTTCTTCTTCTTCTTCTTGATTGGAACTTGCGCTGGCTAAACATGTGAGAGCTGAATGTTGATGGTTGGAGGGTAATGTTTATTATTGTTTTTTTTTTAATTCGCATCTATTGTCCTGTCATTTTTATGCCCAGATTTCTGAAAAGCTACTGAATCTGGTTGTATTATTTTATAGTGCATACATATTCTTTCCTCCATTGAATCTGATAGCTTGAATTGATGGATGCAATCCTCACTGATTGATTGGTGATCTCTCAACTAGAATCTCTGAAGATTTCATTTTATAATATACATTTATGGAGTGTATTCTAAACCAAGTCTAGGTCAAGTGTTGACTTGTGATTAACAATGTCACAAATTTCAAACATATGAGATGACATGTTTTATTGGGGATTGATTAGATCTAATGAAATCCAGGACTCGCTGATTAAAATACATGAAATCATATCTAGCAACCCTAAACCCTATCCGCACTTGTGAATTCTGTTCTTTTTTAATGCCTTGCAAACATGTTTTGCACATGAATTTGTTCTGGTTTTGACATTTTTATGAATTTATTGCTCAAATCTGTACAAACATAGAAAGCAAAGCTTAATGAGTAAAGCTTGATTATGCTAGGTGGACACCACCATTGTCAGACTCAACTTCCTCTACCACTCTAAGCCACCACTCTGAAGTTCCTACGTCTCAACAGGATGAGAATGAAAAAATCATCAATCACAACTTAGCACTATTTGTGGGGAACAAAGATCTTAACAGAATCCAAATCTTTGTAAAGCCTTGTACATGACATATGAGTTTAACTTGTTATCTGACTCTTGAAACTAGGTTTGTTGAACAGATGCATGGCGAGCTGGTTCCCCCATTCCCTTCAATCAGCATCATTCGTCTCAAGGGATTGTAGGGGTGCAACTTGGTCATGTTGGATAGGGTTAGAAGTTTGTCCAAACTCAACCCGTAGAATAAAATACAATACTTAACCCGAATCCGAACTCGACCTCAACCCGTACCCAACACGACCTACAACTTGCAGGTTCTTTGGGCTATTCAAACAATTTTAAAAAAAATATTTCAATATATCAATGTATACATTTTCACCCAGATTCATTTTCAGTCCCAATTTCAGTCCTATATGCGTTGATAGATATTTATTGACGCATATCCTCATGTTAACAAAGCATATGCTTTGAAATAATTTTTTTACATTTTTCATAAATGCATCTATGCAATTTATTTGAGTATATACTTCATTTTTTTTTTATAAAAGCATGTAAATCATTAGATGAAGTATATTATTTTTAAAAATTCGAAACACATGTAGGCTGAAAATGAGGTTGGATGTAACATTATCCATTTTCAAAACACTATAAAACAAACATCTTTCTAATGAATTATAAATTTAGGAATGCATGCCATGACCCTCTAGAGACAATTAAAGATGTTATCTGGGATGTTATGTAAGCTTCTGATGTTTTCATTTAAAATATGCAGAAGCTTAAGCAATTTGATTATAGAATTTTCATATTTTAATTACAAGGAATATTTTAGTAAAAATCAACCAAATAACAAACGTTTGAACTAATGATGGCTGCTCAGGCCCATAAACATTTTTTTCCCTTCACTGATTCGGTAGATAATTAAATTAGATGGAAGATGATATTTCCAGTGAACTAAAGACCATACACCGGTGTGTGGTGTATGGCCTCATAAGTGAACCAAATGTCATCATTTTTTTTCTTAAACTATATATTCTTCTAATGAAATACATATTATTATAAAAATTAATTATATACTTAGATAAGCTTGCACATATTTTTTCTTTATAAAAAGATAAAAAAATTTAATTTTTCATACATTGTACTAGTAAAACATATACCACAGTAAGACTATATACATTATATTAGTGGAGTGTAGGAGACTAAAGACCATCTCTAAACTACAGATAAAGTTACAAAACAGATTGAATGTGTTTGTGTCCAAAGTCAATAATACTTAATACATGAGTAATGAGCAGCCGACAACTACCCTATGCCAGGTATGTTTTAGTTGGTTTTGTAATTTATTTGATGTTGATGTTCATTAAACTTGCTATATTTTATGCAATGAGAATTGTTATTACGCAGTGGCTTTAATAAGACGAAATAAGAATTTGACGATTCTGCGATGATGATATCATATATTTATTTATTTATATGTATATGTTATTTAAGTCGGTTAACCAAACCCCTGGTTTTCCGATGAAAGTGTGTATGGTATCACTATATTTTCAATTCCTCTGTTTTTCTTTTTTCGGCCACCAAATTTGTAAATACTATAAGGTTACGTCCGGGATTTCTCTTATGGAAAGGTATGTTAATGTCATCTCATTTATAAAGCAATAATAACTATTTATCCTTTTATTTCAGTCAAATGCAGCCAAATATATATCTAAATTAAATCTATGTGCTCCTTAAAAAAAAAAAAAAAAATTAAATCTATGTGCTCCACGATCCATGAATAAAATGTAATAAAATATTAAAAAAGTGTTTTCATGGTACTCTATCTCCGGTCTTCATGTTATTCTAAAAAGGAAAATACCCGGAAAATATTCTAAGTATTGAAAATACTTAAATAAGTCATTTTAAAAAATTATAACTAAAAAGTTTTTTTTTTATAATTTTAGAAAGTATAATGACTTGTCTACCACTATGCTATTTAAACATCATATCATATATTAAATTGTTTAACACCCCAATTAAAAAATATTAATAAAAAATAAAATATTTTTTTAATTTGTGCATGAAGTTTATTATTATTTTTTGCATATATAAATATACCATTAAAATTTAAATTATAAAAAATTGAACTGTTCGTTATAAAATATTTTTTAGAAATTCTAAACTTTCTAGAGTTTTTTAGAGTTTTTTAGTGCACTTATATATGTTTAATATTATACAAAATTATTGCAAGACATTTAGAAAATATAAATAACAAAAAATTTGAAAAAAAACTTTAAAAGTTAGGAAAAATCTAAAAACAATCTTATAAATTTATGAATGACAATTTTGACAATTTTAACATTTTTGATAGCATATTTAAAATTTTTAATAACATATAAAATCACTCTTAAGTAGGGGCGGACCTAAAGGTTGGCTTCGCTGGGCTACAACGCGGCCGAGATTTTTTTTGTTATTTCTGATATATATATTGAGATAATGTTACATATAGACTTTTTTTCAATCATAATTCTAGTTTACATGTGTTTTGAATTTTTTAAAAATAATATATACTGTATTTAATGAGATACATGTTTTTATAAGAAAAATGAAACATATACTTTAATAAATTGCATAAATACATTTATATAAAATGTGTAAGATTTCTATCAAAACATATACCTTGGGGCTGGTGATTTTCTATCGACGCATATAGGACGGAAATTGGGGCTGGAAAAAAAATGATATCTAGCTCCTTTTGTAGCCTCATTTGCAATCTCCATCGTCTTTTTTTTTATTATAAAAAGTATGTACTCTCCTATTGAAGTATATACTGTTATATGAAGTGAAATATAAACGGAGATACACTAGTGTAGTTTTTTTTCATCATGAATAATTTTTTTTATTCCATACACTATGATACCCTACACTATGATACGCAGTATATACTACGTTATCATAGTGTATGGGGTTGCAAAAAAGATTGAATGTCTTTTGAATATCACATTATTTGATATATAAAATAATTATATCAAATATAAGAATAAAAAATATTTTTATATTAATATTTAGGGTTTTTTATTTTTAACTCCCTGTAAACTATCGTATTTAGCGATCGCCCCCTCCATTCTTCGTATTTAGGTTTTACTCCCCACATTCAAAGGATAATTCCTTTTTACTCCTTATCAGGGACTAAAAAGAAAATTAAATAATTTACAGATAGGTCCCTCGCAGGGAGTAAAAAGGAATTATCCTTTGAATGTGGGGAGTAAAACCCAAATACGAAGAATGGAGGGGGTGATCGCTAAATACGATGGTTTGCGGGGAGTTAAAAATAAAAATCCTTAATATTTAATATAGCCCACCCAAAAAAATTGTCCTGGATCCACCCTGCTCTCAAATAAAAATCATTTCTTATATTAATATTATTTTCAATTATATGATGGTTATGAAAACTTTTAAATACGATGAAAGAGAATTTAAAAATTACATAAGGGTATGCTAGTCATTTTAGTTTCCAAAATAGTGAAATGAGATTTTTTTTTACATAATTTTGAAAAGTGACTGATTTTGGTTGTGGAGGTGGATTTTCGAGTATTCCTTCCTGGGCCGGATCTTCGTTGATCCGGGCTTCTGAGATGGGTCCGGAGAAATGGTTTGAGCCTGAACTCCTTCCTTCATCGATACTCCTCGCCTTGATCAGAACGGAGTGCTCCTCGTCGTCTCCGACTTCCCAGCACCTGCCACTCACACCAGTGTGGTGCCGGCTAACGCCCCTCCGACGCTTAAGTCAGTGATCCACCTTCTCAAAGGAATTTAGACATTTTTTCTGACTGAAGCGAGAGGGAAGAGTGTATTCCGTACCTGAGGAGGGAGGGGTAACCTCCCTTTTATAGTGGGTCGGGGCGTGCCGATCGGGACCTCGAGGAGTGTCCATAGCGTGATATGGTACTTCCTGCTAGGACTACGGATTCGGGACACGTGGCGTCTAGGGATCATCATTAACCTATAACGGTTTCCCTGACGCATCGTCCTTTTTGTCGTCAGAGAATATTCCCTTCGCTAACTGTCTTGAAGAAGACAAAGGAGGGATCCATATCTGGTTTGTTACTCAACTCGGGCACCGACGTGCCCTGGCCCGAATAGGTCGCTACAACCTTGTCCTTTCGTATGACTTCACCAGATGACTGTGTATCTCTGGTCGGGCGTTGTTGTCGTGGTCACGCCGTGGTCGGGCATACGGTTCGCCCGACCTGACCTACTCTCGTTTGTCCTTATCTTCTGCGTCCGGGTTCGCCGGGCCCATAATCTCGTCGAGCGAGGTTACCTCCCTTGGGTATCGCCAGATGGGTCTGACCTCGAGGTCTGGCTAGTGGGCCTGCCTCTCTTTTTGGGCTGGCTTCATGTTAATCGCGAGATGGGCTTTATCCGGGTTATTCCCCACTTTCTGTCTTGTTCGGAATTGCCCTCCTACATTGGTATTTCTAACTTTTAAAATACGTTTAGATATTTTTTCATTCTAAAATATATATACTCCAAGTCTCCATCAATTTAATCTCTTATTTTCTTCTATACTAAAATTATATGTCTACCATAATAAATGTAGCTAAGTGTTAATTGAATCATGCAAGTCAATGTTAACGGAAAATGTGCAAATGTTAATTAATTTATAGCTTAAGATTATCATTTTTAAATATGTTAAATAACAAGGAGTCAAGGACTATCATGAAATTTATCATTTTAAGTGGCACTTGGGAGGTGGTTGTGCTGTTAATCATGGATTGGGCATGCGGTATAACGGGGGCTAGGGGTATTTTACATGTTGGGGAGTAGTTGATGTTGAAAGTTTTTTTTTTACAAGGAACAATAGATATCTTTTCCACTAGTTCCACTGCTATGGGGCTATAATCTGGTCTCTCTGAGCTAGATTTGTATGATATACTGTTTTGAACATTCCTTTTATTAATACAATTAAGGCTGAATGATGTCATTTCTCAAAAGGGGGGGGGGGGGGGGGGTTGTTTTGTTTTGTATTTCTTTTATCTCTTCTCCTCTCATCTCCTGATTGGACTTGTAACATTTACTTTGAAATATAAGTGTCGGGAGTAATGCTTATTTTTTTTTTAAAATAAAATAAAGGGTTCCTTAATTGAGTTGTATTTTTTGGACAATTTATGTATGTATGTAAATACGTTATGATGCAAATGATTATACACATATAATTATATAAAGTTAGAAAAACAGGTATGGGTTATTTTTGTAAAACAATACACACACACACATATAAACTATTAGAAATACAGTATACAAAAAGAAGAAGAAGAACTATACTGGGTTGACGAATATGTTCTATTCTGATGAAGGCTGAGGCTAGAGTTGGACTCTGTGTCTTTAAGACAATAATCGCTCTGTACTGATGCCCATAGATCTGGCGACTGTCTCCCAAGATACAACGGCGAACTCCATACGGTTGCAGCACTTCAAACCGTATGGACAACGAACCAATTCTGTTACACACTCTCTCTATTTACTGACTGGAATGTATGCACTCAATGAATTGGACTGGAGACATGAATGCAACATGTGAATGCCTATTGCAATGAATGAACTGATTATTAAACAATGCAAATTTGGTGGAATTTATAGAGAGAAATGTCAGTTGATAGGGCCATTGGAGACACCATTTGGACTGTTCACTTTCTACTAAAACAGAGTAGGAAGCTCCGCTTCATGCAATTGTTAACCGTCAGAATTTTTGAATGGAGGCCAGTTATAGACGTATCCAAACGGCCCACATACTATCCAACCCGGGTAGAAACCCATTATAACAAAAATTATTTAGAACATTAAATTTTATGAATCAAATTCAAAAAATTATTCCACGTGTGAATCAAACCAGGCGGGGCGCGCATGTGTGTTTTTGGGTCAAGCCCACCATCATGTAGGTCTCATCTCTTCCACAAAATTAGGGTACCTCTTGGGAACCAACTTAGTATTCCTACTTCCTATATATATACACACCAATACTTTTCCAAATAATCGATGTGGGGCTAAAACTTTCCCCTCAACCACCAACTACTTTCAACATGTTTTTGGAATAATTTTGAATCCGATTTTCTCATTCACCCAGAAATGATTTTGAGAATGTAAATACACTACATATATCTCCTCGATGAGATGATGAACGCAATCCAACGTGTTTCCACCACCAGTAATTAGTGGAACCCAACTTGATTTATTACAAAGTATGCTTGGTCAAGACCCAAGTTTTCAACATATAATGGATAAATGTTAGAGACAGTTATACAAAATACTTTTTACAATTTTTACTTGCTTTATTTTTTGAAGGTACATGCTTCATATAATGAAGTAAAGACCTTCATAAAAATATAACTTTAATGATTGTATACATGGATCAAAAATAAAAATTGCATATGTTCTATTATAGCATAAACATCGTTTGTGCACAACTAATAAAACTTTTTAAAGGGTATTATTAAAAACACTATTTTAATTGAAGTATTTTGACCAAATTAAGATTTTAAAGGACATTTTCATGCAATTATATAAAAAAAATATTGGGATTCTTATCAACTAGGGCCTTAATGGGGTGTGACGTATATTTGCCCTTAATAGCTATACCCGGATATATAGCAATTCATGCTGAATAAACAAATTTTTGTTTGGTTGCCCTTTCAGCTATTCTCATTGAAAAATATAAAAGTGACTTTTTTGTTGTTTGATTTTCCTTAGATGACAAAAGTGATGATAAGTGATGGATAAGAGATGAATAATAGTTTATAACTTTTTAAATGACAACTATACCATTAAATAAGTGTGAGAGATGTGTGGCTGATTTGATAGATGCGACAAGTTTGAGAATGTGTCTGAAACTGTTAGGTGAGAATTTTTTTTTAAATGACAAAATAATGATGTTTTTATCTATTAGTATAGATAAACCTTGATAAACAATTTTAACAGTTTCTTAGAATAGTTATCGGTAGTGGTGGACCGAGAATATTTTTTGAGGCGGGCGCCTTGAAACATTATCCGAGATACGAAACAAAAACTCTGAAAAATAAATATTAAATAATTGATAAATAAAATCAATTTCAAAAAATTAATACATTAGCAAAAACCTATTGCATCATTTACAATAAGTATTTTTTAAATATTAATTTGTCATATATGTTTAAGGCAATTGGAAAGCATGGAAGCCATTTAATAACCCTATCGGAATTTTAAAAATTTATTCATGATAGGTGAAAAAATCTTTTTTTCTTCTTGTTCTTTATTTTTATTTTTTAATTTTTTCAATTAGTGTATTTTTCATTTAGTACTTGCCATGTATTCTTCTTCAATACTGAGGATTGATTCAGCCCAGGGAAGGCTTTCTACCCAAGAAAACAATTATAGATTGATTGTTTATTGCATGACCTGCCTATATCACTTTAACTTTGGTCTTTTCCGCTACCTACTCCACCTAGAGCAACATAAATCAATATAATGTTGTTGTATGGTTTTAAATTTTCCAAATTTCAAGGGGGGGGGGGGGGGGGGTGGTGGTTAAGCTCCCTCACATGCAAACATCGGTCCGCCACTGATTATCAGGCCTTATCATATAGCTTATTCAAACATAATTATCAAAAATTTCTCATGTGAAAAAGACTGTTCTTTCCAGTATTCACCACTATTATTTGTTAATTCTCCATTACAAATGAAGGGGTTTGAGGAACGGTTTCCATATGTACCTCAGGGGACTAAGCTGATGTTGAAATTCATGCATGTTTGACATAAAATTATTAATTTGATTTTGGCTGCAAAGGAAAAAAAATCCTTTTGTTGACAATATGGTTGGTGGCTGAACTTCTTCAACAATCAATGTTGGCTGGATTCTCATTAAGAGGTGAAGTTTTCAAACTGTCTCTCTTGAAACGGATGAGAAGCTAGTATTGTATTGAATAGGGTGGGTCATCTGAAAGCCAGCCATAAATTTTCTTACCTCTTCCATAAAAATAAAAAAAGTTGGGTTTTGATACTTCTCCAATATATGCCTCCCCCATATCAAAAAGAATCTGAAGACATGTTATCCAAATTTTTCTATGGTGTTATTACCCAAATGCACCTAAAACAAAAGGCAGTTATCATGCAACATTGTAATAGCATTACATGTACATAACTTAAATTGATCAGTTCCTCTGTTGAATGCCCTGTTGTCCAATCTGTTGAGCGTTATGTGCGCAATTAAGTGAGTCAATACACAAACCCTCGCAAAGTCACAACTTATCACAAATTTAAGAAAGCGTTTTTGACTTACTTAATTGGTCGTATTCATGATAAAAAGAAGTGGTTCTGGTAGGAAAATAGAAGAGTTTTGTGTAACTACTAGAATAGCGTAACTATCGCAGCAGTGTATGACAATTAATTTCTTGGAAAAAATTGATATAACTATCTGAAAAATTTGCTAAATCGGTTTTAGTTCCATGTAAAATAAAAAAATCGTCATACGTCCGTGAAAAGATGTATGGTTAACAGATTTAGTCTTTAAGTTAAATTACTCTAATAAATATATTCAAATAAGTCCCTAGAAAATATGAAAAATCTGAATTAATCATTTTGATGATAAAAATGTCTATGCCTTTTCATGTAAATTCTCATGCTATCCTATATTCACCAACAATATAAGAAAAGAAAAAAATCGATATAACTCTTTAGAAACTTATGAAAATCGAAAAATGTGCTTGTAAATTCAGCAAATCCCCTTAAAGTAAATCACAAATATAGTTAGTGTGTTATAATAATTTATCAAGTAAATTTTAAAATGGTATTGCAGTAATTTATCACATATAGTTATAGTCAATCATAAATCTGGTCAATTGTGGTTATGGTAGGGACTAAAATAAATATTGTCTAATAAGATAAAGAATCTAAGTGGATTTACCAATTTTATAGGTATCTTTTCTGATTTTCATAAGTTTTCTAGGGAGCTATATCGATTTTTTGAAAATAAGGTGTGAGGGCATTTAGGTAACTTTCAATGTGTAGTTAAGGTTAACAATGTACCGGGTTACTTAGGGTGATGATAGGGATTTGAAACGATATTTTTCTAATAACATAGGATATTGTGGTAATTTTTTCAATTTTACATGGACTAAAACTAATTTAGCTAATTTTTCAGCGTGAGTTACATCAATTTTTTCCTAACTTTTTTTTCCAATGAAATATGTATTTCAATGGACGGGTGTACATCTTTAAAAACAAAACTGGTGACCCAAGGTTAGATGAAATATTTCGTAGGATACAAAATTTCATTTGGGAATCTTACTATGTAATGGGTGGAGGTACTATGTGAGTTTGAACATTTACTTAGTGTAAAGTAAGTTAATCTGAAAAGATTGAATAGACTAAGTCATTAAACTTAATCCTTTTACCTAGAATTCACAAATCACACACATAGTACATGATTGAGTCCTATTCTAACGACGCCAAATGTTAGGCCATGTGCTTTGTACCCTATTTTGAATGTCTTATGCCATACTCAAATCTATATCTAAATTTTACTTAAATTTGAGTCAAAGTTTGATTTGATATGGTGTGTATCCAACAATCACTATGTTTTATTGAATTCTTTTAAAAAATTCTCATCTTCTCCCAGTTATTTTCTATGAATATTTTCAAAGTCTTTCATCTAAACATCTTTGCCACTCAATTTTTCTTCAATTCTTGCCAGGATATTCAAAGGTAAAAATCATAATCATACATTAAAAAAAAAAGATAAAAATAAGAGGTTAAAAAACCAAGATAAAGATTGAAGGAAGAAGATCACATGGTTTTATAGAGGTTTTTTTTTCTTTGGGTTTCAAGGGATGCTGGAAATTTCGGGGGTGTGGGGGGGAGGGGGGATTTAATCAAGTTGAAGGTGGAATTGAAGAAAAAAAATAACGTTGGAAGAAAATGTGGAGATAAAGGAAAAAATATTCATTGTAAATTTGAGTAAAGATTTGAGTCTCGTTTGATGTAGGTAAAAATTTGAGTAAAAACTTAGTTTATATAGATATGTGTAAGTTTTGGATGACTTATACTCAAATTTAAACTTGAATAAAAATTTATGTATAGGACTAGAGATATTCTTAGAGATTTGACTTGAAATATCAAAGAATGTGGCCCAAATGTTCATGCATTCATCTAGGTAAATTCTCCATGGTGCATGCTTGCACCTGAAACATGCCACGTCCAAAATAGAATCATTAAAAGCACAAAATCAACCTTCTATTGCTACAATGTGGTGCTGTCATAGGTGTAGAGGATAAAATCTGCCTTGGTTTAATAAGGAATACGTGTACCAGAATAAGTAAAAAAGTAAAAAGAAGAGTTACATCAAAGACAGATAATGCTCACCTTGGCAGGGGCGGAACCAAGAATTAAAGTAAGGGGGGGCCAAAAGGTCAAGAGACTTAGAGTAAAAAATCTTAGAAATCTTATTATTTCCATTGCAAAAAGTAGAAAAAAAAATGAAGTTTCAAAAATTAAAAAATATGAAGAAAATAACTGATTACAAAAACATGTAAGGATATCTTTATATTTTAGAGAGAGATTTTAAAACCTAACATTTTAAAAAATTGAGAGATTCAAATTACTCAATATAGTAATCATGAAAAATCAAAATAAACAAAAAATCACTAAAAAAGTCAAATAAGTGATTTTTCAATGCTTAAAAACCAGATACTAATATTCTCATAAATACAAAGATTTTCACAATTTTTTTAAGAAAGACCGAGTTCTCTAAATCTCAAAACATTCAATGAGAACTAATATACTTAGTCCATTAGGTTAGCCCTATTTGCATTCATCACATCTAACACAATATATAAAATCGACTTAGCATATATTTCACTATCTCCATACATACTATTATAAAAACTATAAATTAAATATATGCATTTATTTTATAAGAGCATATATTTCATTTTCTATAAAAAATCAAAAGTACTTTATTTATTAATACACTTCATTATATAGGTATATAATTAAAAAAAATCAAATGTATGCATGCTAACGAAGATGCAAATAGGACTGAATAGAACATTTTTCACTTTCAAACCTACTTATTTCAAATAAAGCAATCATGAAAAATTTCAAAAAATATATTTTGAGTTATAGATGTTCTATATTAAAATTATTTGGTTTAATGTGAGACATCTTTAATTAGATGAGTATTATTGCAATTCAAAATTCATTAGAATTTGAGGATTGGACACGTGTGATTTGTTAATTTGTTTGGTTGGGCGAGCTAGTTGGAGTTGGATAATGAGATTCATTAGAAAGTTTCAAAGTTTGGTGCCCAAGATAGAAGTTTTTTTTTTTTTTTTTTTAATGTGGGGAGCAGCCAGTGGGCTTTAATTGACCCATGGCTTGGGGGGGCCCGGGCCCCAGCCCGCCCCCCCTTGGGTCCGCCCCTGCACCTCGGGGTCTAAGGTCCACCTTGGGTCACAACTCCTTTGGTTTACAAGCGCCCAAGATGCAAGGACCATCCAAGGATCGAGCGTTTTCAACATGAAGGGCTCTGTGCCACGTGGGATCGACTCATCCTGAAAAAATTACAAAAAAGTACATTTAAGCACGTAAATACGCCCAAAAGAACATAACAGCTAGTGCCAGGTCACTTAGTTGATGCAGTCAAAGAAGAAAGAACAGACATACGTGCCACTCTATCATTGGTCCACATGAAAGATTCTCCCACGTTGGCAAAACGTGATTGACACGCTATCATTGTCTATAAATAGAGGGGTACCCCCTTCGAACAGTAGGGACATTTAAACAATCAAACTCACTCGGATCTCTAATTTCTTCTCTGATCTCACACTGACTTGATTATCAGAGGTTCTTCGACTGACACTATACTGGTGTGAGATTAGATCAACAAAGGCGCAAATCACTTGCTCTGAAGTCACGTCACCAGCAATTCAAGGATCCACTTCATCTTGTGTCAGATCAAATTTGAATCCCGCCCACTCGAGGAGCCAAAGGTTGACATCAATTATAGGAATGGGGTTGAGGAATGTTTTCTCTTCCATGCTCACACTATACATCAGCTTCATTAGCTTTTTAAACCCACTTCATGGATCAATCTTCAATGACAAGAGTAGGGACCCGCTGCAGGTGTCTAAGGGGCGAAGCCCCATCTCCCTTGATGAATTGTCTCACAAGTGTAGTAAATGGTTCACAAGATTTCTCTCCGACCTCACAAGCTCAAGAGTTATTATGTCTTGAGAAATCAGATGTTGAACAAGTGCAAGTATCTAGATATTTTGCATTATCATTAGATTGTAGAGATTTGGATATTAAATTTTTATTATCACATCTTATCAAAATGACTAAAATTAGTTTTTCTATGAAAGGAATCTCACTCAATAGAATCTAGAGCCATTCATGCCTTTGGAGCTGCAAGATTCAACACTACTAGCTCATATTCCTTGGTGGAATGAGTGATCACTGTCTATTTAACAGATCTCTCAAAGCTATTGCCGCACCACCAAGCATAAAAACAATGTCATTGGTTAGGGGTGCAACTCGGGCGGGTTGAATTGGGTTCGGCTTTAACCCGCATTGCACAGAGTCCAACCCGAACTCGAGCCCAAACCCGGCCTCAACCCGAAGGGTTTAACCCGAACCCGACCTCAACCCGCGGGTTCGGGTTGAATTTGGGCTCGGGTCGAGCTCAGGTTTAATACTTAAAAGATCATAAAAATTATTTAATAAACAACAAAACAAACTCTAATTAATTAAATGTATATTCACCACAAAAAAAACTTATAAAATCCAAATAGTTTATGAATACATATTCTAAATTTTAATTAAGCTAAACATAGTTTCACTTCTTTTCAACAAAAATATAAAAAAAACCTTCACCACTTGTTAAAAAAACCCTTCACCTTCAATGTTTAAATAAGTTTATACTAAAGCTTTCATGGTTTAAACATACTATAGACATACACAATCAAGTTTACATAAAAACAAACAAACAAAAAAAATCAGAAAAATTGGGGGTCGGGTTCGGGTTGAGCCCGCTTAATCCGACCCCCTAATCCGAACCCGACCCGAATTGGGTTCGGGCTAGTTCAGGTTCAGGTCGGATTGAACCCGACAGAGAAAAACCTCGACCCAAACTTGCCCATGAATCGGATTGGGTCGGCTTCAACCCGCCCAAGTTGCACCCCTATCATTGGTTGAGTATATCAATTGAATTAGAGATCCAGTTAACATTGATATAGCCCTAAAAAAAGAAAAATCAATAATGTAATGCATAAAATAAATGGAACCTCTCAAGTATCTAATTAAATACACGAGTGAATGCAGTATATTGTTCTTGATTAGAATATTACTTTTGTATAGACTTAGCCTACATACAACATCTTCAATATCAAGGCGAATGCAATTCATCAAGTACATTAAACTCCTATTCATTTGTGCGTACGATTCTTGACCCATTGGGTTCACCCAAAAATTTGTTGATCTCAGACACAAGGAAATGGGGTGGTGAAAGGATTTTTCTGGTTCAGATGTGAAAAAATTGGAACTCTCTCAAGAAGGGCGTAGGCTAGATATAATCTTTTAAATCATTTTCTAAAACATATTTAATTATCATTATCTATTTAATATTATCAAAAACACATTCAAAATCAATATCAAATCAAACTTTAAAATTAATGTACTTTATTTTTTGACTTAAAGGGTACCTAATGATAGGTTTATCAGTCCGGAGGATGAATCCGAGCTTCAGTCTTCAATCCTTCTTCTTCGACTGACACATATGACTCGACTATTACATTCACTCGTAGTATGTTAACATATAAACATAAATATTGATAATAACTATTTTTTTTTATCTTCTTTTTTATTTTAAAATGACCAAAACATTTATGCGGAAGAGTAACATATATATTCGGGTTCATTTTTTTAATATGTAAAAGATTATTCAACAAGTAGAAAGACTCCCTTAACGGGATGGTCATGACACACCCTCTTCAAAAGGTCAGGAAGTTCGACTCTCAAATTTACCAAGAAAAAAAAAACCCATATATATTCAAGTTCAATTCTTGTGTTAAATTCCTTGTGGCTCACTACAAAGGTCCCCATCTCTCTTTGATTTAATTTAAGGCGTCCTCTCATTGGAAAAATACACATAAAATAAAACTACTCCTTTCCTAAGTCATGCCCACGCTCTTTCTCTCATAGTCATAAACCCCTTTCAAACAAGGACGTTGCCTCGTTACATCTCCATTTTCACAATTCAAACCCAAAACATTTGTGGTTTATCTAACAAAACATAATTAAAATAAAGGTTGTTTATAAGTCTATAACAGCTTCCTACAAATAAAAGTATTTCCTCTCCTTCCTAAATGGGTAGCTCATTTATGGTCATTTTTTTGTGGGAATTTTTTTAAAAACAAATTTAGATTAAATTTAGACTTCATAATATATATATATTTATTGAGGTGAAATGTAGTCTTTATAACATTTATAGGATGTTACAAAGTCTGAAAAACTTACCCCCGAAAGCATAACAAGACTGAGAAAATGTTAATAATATAATGAAAGTATTATATATCTTATTTAATTAAGCATGTAATATCACAAAATTTTTTTATAACTATATTTATATTTTACTGGAAGTCTGCAGCATAAAAAAAAAGCATGTGAATTTTTTTTTGAAAGAAAACGATCTTACAACTATGTATATTTTTTATTGTTATAAATATTATTTTAAAAGACTATGGCCGTGGCTGACAGTCTTCTCTGAATTACACATCACGTGATTAAAGATTCGACTTGATTATAAATTTTAATAAATGTATAAAAATATTTATATAATTAGATAAAAAAAAAGTGGTCCATGAATCAGGCCATGCCCGTCACACATGCTTTCACGTTTCTTTCAATATTTTTTGTCTGTGTTAGAATATATGTCTTCTAGAAGACCACACATGGTATGATCCCCTGAATTTTCTCTCTCATTTTTCTTTAAATTTCTTATTACATAAGCTTTTTGACTATATTTATGGGACTATCCAACTCAATGCCGTACTTGTTTTTTTCTGTCCTTTTAATTTTTTTAAAGTCACTTTATCTGTATTTGAAATTAATTTAGGTCTTCTGTTTTATTTATTTTTCCAATGTTGAAAGTGAGTTTAATTTTATGGTCCTCAACAAATTCTTCGCAGTTTAATTATTTAGATAAATTGAGAGTAACGGTGATAGCGCCGAGTTAACAATTAATGAATACCTATTGATATTAATAATATACATAAAAAGATTAACAATGTATCCAATAATATAACGATATACATGATACTATAGTTTTAAGCTAATACATGTTTTCTCTATCATAAAATAACAATGTTATACTCTCTCATAACCCAATTAGAATCTTCCAAAAATTAATTCATGTCTTCTTTTACATGAAATGACAAAACAAATATTAAATCTTAAAATGCTTGGATAAGATTGATTGATGAATCTTACAATGAGAAAATAAGATGATGGAGGTAAAATGACATAAAATTTGAGTGTTATTGAACGAAGAAGAAGAGTTTGTTGGGGGAGAAGAGAAAGAAAGGAGATGCTGATTTCGGTAATAATACAATGGAGGTAGAAGGGGTAAAATGGTCACAATTAACGGTGTTATTAATGGAAAGCTTGTTTAGGGACCTAAAAAATGTTTCACGAAGTGGAATTTAAAAAAACTTCAAAAGTTTTAGGGACCTAAAAATAGCAAGCGGATGAGATGAAGGACATGTGGAATTAAGTTACCAAAAAACAGAAAATTGTCATCAATCACTTTAATTTTTAATCCAAGTTGATGAATCCCTCTTTTTGAAGGATGTTGTAAGAATCATGATAGGATCTCTTCTTAATTTATTGATGCATCCATATTGAACTTATTGGAGTATTACCTAGAGTTTTTTTTTTTATGGAACTGGTAGACTATTGCTACCTCGAGTATTACCAAGAGTTATTAGTGCTCAATAGTTATACTTGGGTTGATAATAATATACGTATAATAAAAAAATTCATGTAATTTTTTTTTTGTTATTCTCATTAGAAAATGTAAAAATAACATTTTTGTTGTTTGATTCAACTTGCAAAATGTGAGGATAAATGATGGATAAGAGATTAATAAGAGTTTATCATTTTTAAAATGATAACTATACCCCTATACATAATTATTTGTGTACGTAGAAATACATGTGAGAGATGTTTATGATATGATAGATGTAATATGTTTTTGGGATATGTGTGAGAGAGTTTGTGTGAAATAATTTTTTTAAAATGACATTTTTATCCATGATTATAGCCATGACATATAACATCAACTCCTTTTAGAATATTTATCATGTTTTATCTTAATTTATCCAGACACGTGAGTCAATTTTCTAATGCCCATATGGGGTGTGAATGTGTGATATTGTGTTATTTGCTTCTGATAGCTATATTGGGATAGATAACAATCCAGCCTAAATGAACACATTTTTATTTGGTTACTTTTTCTGTTGTTGTCATTGAGAAATGTAAAAATGACTTTGTTGTTGTTTGATTCACCTTGGGCAAAGTGATGATAAGTGGTTGATAAGGGATAAATAAAAATTTATGATTTTTAAATAACAAATATACCCCCTAGGAATAGTGTGAGAGATATATGACTGATTTGATAGATGTGACAATTTTTAGAATTTGTGTGAGACTGATAGCTAGGTGAAATAAATTTTTTAAATTGACAGAGAAATGCATTTTTATCTATTGGCATAGATAAACCTTGATAAACATTTACAATATTATCTTATATTAGTTATCAAGCCTTATTCTAACTTATGTAGACATATATAACTATCAGAGTTTATTATAGCAAAACATAAAGTATTTTTGGGCTATTCATATAATCTTCTTTACTTTTGCCTTATGTTGCACGAGTCATTTATTTTTTCTTTTATTTCCCTGAATTCCCTTCTTATACCCCACCCTTTGGGGGGGGAGGGGAGTTGGACAAAAAAATGACATGAATAACACTTTCCACACCAAATAATAATAAAAACAACATTATGTTAGGCCGAAATTAAAAAATAAACCCATTAAAAATAGAGGACATTTTACAATCATCTTAATACTGAGAGAGGAATTAATCTCCGTGACACAAATTTTCAAACTTATAGAAAGAATAATACCACATAAATATCTATCTATATATCTAGGCATAGTAATTCCATTTGACATTTTGTCTTAAAACCTGAACAAAACCAAGACTTACCAACAAACTAAATTGGTGTGTGTAGATGGATTCAAACACGGTAGAGTACACCAAACCAAACCCCCCATGCCAAAGTCCACTTTTTACATGTCACAACATCCAAACATTGATGAAAAGGTTCCATATAAATAGACCTAACTTGTTAGAGGAGAAATTACAGGTAAAGAACTTTTTTTTTTTGAGGAAATACAGGTAAAGAATTTGGGAGGATGGACTGGAAGGTCACGTTAACCGAGACGGTTGGCGACTCCGAGGCGGCCGACGTCGCTGACCCAACCCCGCTGCTCTCCGCCATCGATGGCGGCTCGGACGAGGACGCCGAGTCATGCAACCTGAACGCCGCCGAGCAAGAATTCGGCGACTTCGGCGTGGTTGATGATGAGCTTGACGTGGACGGCGGCGGCGGCGGCGATGACGACGTCGAAACCGGGTTCTGGGGGACCTGGACGACGGAGCGGTTCGCCTCGGAATTCGTGCCCATGGAGGAGGAGGAGGGGGAGGAGGAGGGGGAGGTGGTGCAAGGTGGGATGGATGCCGGGGCCGCTGACAGGCTCTTCTGGGAGGCTTGCCTTGCTAATTCAGCTTTTGTTAATTGAGCTGTTGTGCATATATTATATGAAGTATAAATATGGTTGTGTGTATGCTTGTTTTACAATAATCTTTGCAGATGCTGATCATAAAACATATACTGTTATATATTGCTACACCACTGATTGAATGAACGATCATGAATCAAAAATATGTATTTCAATGATTTCCCAATTCCCATCACAGAAAATCATTGTTAAACATATGATATGGGATCTCTTCTTATATTTTTTATTATATTTTTTTTATTGAAAACGTCAACACAATTTCTACGGTCATGACACGGTGTTTGTACATTGACCAGCATTTTGTACGGTTCTCTAGTCTGTTTGTACAGTTGCCTACTTTGGGGTGCAACTTGCGTGACCGACGGAATCTCGAAATTTGAAAGGGACCACTAAACTTTTACGAAATGAATGAGGGGGGTAATTATAAAAGCCAACCCAAAAAAAAAACATGTTTGGTTTGAATGAGCCAGGCTACCTTGAGAAATATAATAAAATAAATTGACATAAGCCACCATGTCAATAAGTTTTATTTAAAAAAAGATAGTCATTATCATTAAGTATTTATAATATCAATGCCTGAATTGGGAGAGAGGAAAAGAAAAATGCAAAACAACAAAACAACAAAATAAAAGTCACTCGGTGGGCGGACAGCCACCCGAGTCGTAACACTCATAAGCCTACTCCTCCACAGTTATACGATTCTCCTCAACTCATACCCCACTAGCTCACGCTAGATGCACGCCCCATTCTCGCATAAATTGTGATGCTAACTGCTATAAATTTTTAAAGTAGAATCGCCTCCCCCGGAATACCACCTCATTCCTGCTCAGCCATAGCGTCCACGCGCAAGCTGGCACAATAGAACAGAGCATGTCGCCTTTGCGCATTTTGTCTTTACGGTCCACCACCCTCGACCCCGCCCGCCACAATGCCTCCACTGTGTCCACTGTCGAAAAAAGAGGAGAGAGCATCGCGAACAGTAACCACAACCACGATGCAATTTGGCAAACCCCAAATAGATTATCAATGGATACCACTTCTGAACAACCGAACGGACAACCCGTGTCCATGTCGTGAACCCATTGTGTGTGCCTTGCTTTAGTTAGCAACTGCTTTTGGTAAAGGAGCTACAGAAAGCATTTCACCTTGAACATATTTTCAGCCCCCAGATGGACTTTCTGCTGCATCGTAGGGTCAAGTAATAGCTCTGATCCCTGCACCACCACCTATAAGCCAACTTCGTGGTGAAGCTCTTGTGCGGACTGGGCTGCCACAGCACGTGATCGTGCGGACCAAGTCAATAAGTTGTTTAGATAAATTTTAAAAAGAGGACTGTGATTGGGAGAGTGGGATTCCCAATCCAGGTGGATTGAAAAAAAATATTTTTACTCAGACTCTTCATTTCCCTTAACACACACACACACACACACACATATAGATATTTCTAGAAATAAATATATTTTATATTGTAATCCAGGCAATACCAAACACATGACTGAGATTGGTAATCCTAATCCTATTTTCTGAATCATATTCCTTACCAAACGAGTTAACAAGATTACTAATCTCAATCCATCTTGATTTGGAATTCATCAGGATTTAGAGAATTACAATCTCACTTGTCAACTAAACAGACCCCTAGTATACTTTGCAGTCGGATTCGAATAGGGGTGGCCATGGGCCGGGCTCTTTTCAGGCAGGCCTCCACTGGGCCTGAGGGGGTTCAGGTCTGGTCTAGAGCCGGGCCTGAATTCCAAAATCAAGCCCAGGCCTGCCCCCAAGTCCGGCCCCAAATGGGCCAGGATGGGCTTAAGGTCCGGGCTTTGTGGCCCAGACCATTTTTTCTATGTTTTTTTGTTTAATTATATTAAATCATACAACAAATTAAATAGCACAGTTGAATAACTTGAATTAGAAAAGCTTTAAATAATAAAACTATTTGAATTAAATATTGATGTAATTTCACAATAATTGCACATTAAAATTTATATGTTTACAGTAAGAAATGTTTGAATATTAATTGAATAGTTATTAGAGCATTACAATGATTGAATATTAGCTTATAAGTTTGGGGTTTCAAGAATATAACTAATGGGTAAGGGTCAACAAACGGTCATGGTTCGAAAACCCGGCCCGCCTGAGGGAGGGCCAGACTTGGACCTGCTTCTGGAGGCCCGGCCCGACACATGGGACAGACCGAATTGAGCTGTTCGGGCTGACCTGTAGGCCCATTGGAGGCTCCCATAATTTTAAAATAGAAAGGGAGGGAGTCCCTCTCCCATTTGAATTAAAATAGGGAGGGATTAGGGGGGGGGGGGGGGGGGGTTGATTTCTTTCCATGTGCCCCCAAGTGCTTTTTTTTTAAATTTTTTTATTTGAGCTTAAATTTTAGGGGACCAATATATGCACCCCCTTTTACAAGAATCCCACCCTGATTGGAAACCCACCCAATCCTTTTTTCAAAATTTTTAAACCCACCCCATTATAAATGCTAAGGCATGGACAGTGCAAACCCACTCCATCCTATTTTTTTAGGGTTTTGAATCTCTTTTGGGTACATCGTGTCGAAGCTCACTCGGATGGGAAAAGCTGCAAGCCGAAGCTCACATGGGTCAGTGGGGGCAACTCCCTCCGCTATCCCCTCTTCGTCAACCACCTCATCTCTTTCTACTCCAGCTCCGGCCCCCTCTTCCTCTCCTCCCTCGTCTTCTGCTTTGCCCTCACCAAGATCCACATCTCCTACACCTCCCTCGCCTCTGCCTTCGCCCGCAATGGCCATCCCCACCTCTCCCTCTCCCTCTTCCACACCATGCACTCTCTCCACCTCCCCTTCAACAACCACGCCTTTCCCATCACTGCCAAGGCCACATGCAGCCACTCTGGGCTCTCGAGGAAGGGAAGAGTTCTCCGCGCGTGAGTCCATTCATCACAGTCTGTACCCTTTGACGGACTGGGTCGACATGAATTTGATTTGATTCGCTCCGGCCATCACGTGACCCCACTCCTCAATAAAATGCACTGTCAATTCCCACAGGTACTCAATGTAGAACATTTGGCCCTCGAAAGATCCTTTCATTCCTAGTGAGCCAAATTGCTCACAGGGCAGTCAGGATCAACACCTGCGTTACCCATTCTTGTGCACTCATCTCCTTTCATTTTGTTGGTCTCCTGCTGCTCCCCTAATTCATTCATGTTCTGGAACCTCATTTGAGTACCTGTAGCCAAATCAGAAGACACATTATTCTTAAAAAAATAAAATGTGGGTCTGTGAACTCTGATTGTTTCATTGAATCCTGTGAGATCCAGTTGGACCACCCAGATGGCAACCCCAGTCCTCCCATGTGGTCTGGTTACCTGCCATGTTTATTTCCAACATTTGCCCTTGATGTGTGTGTGAGATATATAGTAAATAAACATTATGCCATCACCACACCGTACGTGTGAGCAAGCATGGAGCCCACTTGGTCTCTGCTTCTAGAAGATTGGGCAAACCTAACAAACTTATCAAAACAGACTAGCCCAACCAATAATTCAAAATCGACATCCCACCGAAAAGACAAAAGAAACAAAAAGGCAAAATGATGTCTGTGCAGAAGCAAAATGATGCTGTGCAGCCTTATCTGAAGTGCTCACCGTTTATTCTGTGGGCGCTGTTACTCATGATCTTTTTGCTATTTCAAATTAAATTTTATAAGTTTCAATAAAATAATGTCACATATAACTATTTTTTCAATCTTAATTTTAATTTACAAATATTTTGAATTTTTAAATATAGTATAAATCATTTAATGATGTATATGCTATAATAAAAATGATATGTATATCTAGTGAATTGCATGAATGCATTTTTAAAAAATGTAAATTTTTTTTATTGAAACATATACCTTGTTATGTGAATATATGCTCCGATGATTTTTTATCAACGTATGTGGACTGGAATTGGAATAGAAAAAAAAATTGTATAACAACACTCATCTCATGAATTATTTAGAAAGATATATACTTTTTTAAGTGATATATATATATCTTTTTAAATGAGATGTATCTCATGAATTATCCAGAAAGGTATATACCTCTTTAAGTGATGGATTGTATTAGTAGTCAAAAGAAAAATAAATAATGATACACTTAGTTCAGTTTACAGCCTATCAGCTTAAAAGTATTTAGTATATACTGTACTATCATAATATATGAAAATTAATTTTTTTAAAATAAAATACATTAATATGTGTCAATATACTTTTTTTTATTTATAATGTATAAATATACTTCACTGAAAAAACATACGTTAATAAAAACCGATGTGGAGTAGGATCAAACAAACAAATTCGAAACATATGTGATAAATCACATAGAAAACATGTGACAGTCAATAAAAGACGGTCATTTAAATTGTGTAATTTTTTTTTTTTTTTTCACTTCTCATAGTCGAGTCTAAAAAAATTTGTTCTCCTTTACTGCCTACGTGGCAGTCGACGTGCTTTTTCTGTAAATATAGACTTTACACGTTCCAGTACCGCAAATTCATGACATAAATTGAGGGTTTGGGGGACAACCACTTCCTCTCAGAAATGGATGAAAAGGCACTAGACGTCCGTATAGTGACCGTTCTGGAGGAGGCCACCGGAGAATCGGATCCCAAGTCAGTCTCCCCCCGCCAAAACACAGTGTCCCTTCAAGAAGACGACGATGCCCAATCTTGCACGCGCGACAACGAAGGTACGATCGCAGATTCCAGAGAGGGAGTTGTTCGCGGGGACGATGCGATGGATTCCAGCGATTTGGGGGCTCGTTGGAGTGCTCTGACGCTGGGGGCTGTTTTTGTGCCGACGATATGGCCAAAAGAGGAGCACAAGGAAGAGGAGGAGGAGGTGAATCAAGAAGATGCGAGGGATGCCGCCGCTGGGGATGTCAGAGAGGTTGGGGATGATAGGGTTTTCTGGGAAACTTGTTTGGGGAAAGGGATCCAGTGATTCCACCACCCATTATGCCCTCTGTAAACATGGTTTTTCACGGTGTGTGTTGATTTGCAGTAAAATTGTTTTTTCTCTTTTGTGTTTTCTTTATAAGGCCTCTTTTGGTCCACGTCTGAACAGATTCTAAAGTAAAATGGTCGCATTTGAAACTCTTCAAAAACAAAAAGACGCAGTGGTTTGAAATTCACATCCAAAGACGGTCACTTGGATCTCTGTCTTGGCGGATCTGTAGTGCTATCGTCAAACACGAATTCAAACAATCTTATTTCAAATGTCGCGTTCGTCAAGTTTTCAGTGTTCAATAATGTTCACCGTGTATTGTCTCCCCCGTTTGAGATTTTGTGAAATTTATGCTTTTGGAAAGCTAAACAACTTTTCGAAATAGAATGATTCGAGACCACAAGTTGGGTGCCTATGTTTGCGCATCTCAAATAAATATGTATGCCTGCAACACACGGAAGAAAAATGTTATGCTCCGAGTCATTTTTTTAGAGCGATGCATATTTTTTGAATTACATATTTGGATAATAAAATACATTAAAATATATTCTTTTACCAGGATGAATATAATGTGTATTTTTATAATTTTCGTAATAGAATATGTATTTATATACAAGAATATATATACTGGGATTCGTATACCGGATTACATGTCTGTGAAGGTGACCACTGCATGAGTGCACGTGTGACACCACCTCGTTGCGAGAGAAAGTCATGGAGATTTTCGTGCTTGCTGTGCGGGTGGACGGTAACGTGAGCTCCTCCTGGTTAGACGGCGACGCCCGTGGGTGGGAGGTCCATGACTTCCTGTTTATATAATTTTTAAAATAGAACAATATATAATTTTCATAAAAATAATATTAGACCGTGTTTATTATTTCTAAAATATTAAAACGTGTGTGGATTGTTCACGGAGTATTCGGGGGCTCTCTCTGAGCCCCTGTTTGGATGTGGAATAAGGATATGAATATCTTGGAATATGTGAGAATTGTGGATTTTAGTTGTTTGAGAGCCTTAAATACCTTGGGATAAATTATACTGTAATAAAGTGATACATGGATTCCAACCAACCCGTTGGAATTAAAGTTATTACAGATTAATCTATCCAAAGAATATGTGAGTCCATTGTCAAATCATCTATCATATTCTTTTATAAATTACTTATTAAATCAACCATCATTATTTTTTCACCTTTTATAAATCATTATCCACACTTTATTTACATTTTATTCAAACAACAAAAACTTTATTATTATGTTTCCTAACGATAATAATTCAAAACACAACCAAACACAAAGTCACTTATTCAACTTTTAGATTAGACTCACTTATATCAGAATAACTGTATACTCAATAATCAGTCATATTTTATATCCAAACAGGGGCTACAAGTTTCCACATGAGAAAAATCATTATTAGTCAATGAGCATATGTTTGTTGAGCCACGCATGGCACATGTCGTCTCGCAGCAGTAGAGTCGGGTTAATTCATGATGTTGTTCGAATGTTTGGCGATTTTGGATAGGGTATTTGGGGAAAATTCTTACTCCTTGCGTTGGGCCCCTAATCCTGCGAGCGGCTTTTCTGTCAAGGGAAGCTACCAATGGTGGCGCGGTGCTCTTAGACTGGTGGAGCAGAGATGGGATGGGTTCAAGATTGTGGAGGATCAAGATACCGTTGAAGGTGAAGGTCTTTCTGTGGTTGATGTGTTGGGAGAAATTCCTCATCAAATCATTTTGGACCAAGTGGTGCCTTCCCAACCCCGTCACATGCGCGTAGTGTGGCGAGGGCATGGAGATGGTTGTGCATCTCTTTTGTCTTTGTAGGGTCTCTTAGGCGTTCTGGCAAGTCATAAGTGAAACAACGTCAATGCAGATGAATGTGCTCACAATTAAGCAATGTGGGAAGCATACATGCATTTCCAACGCAAGGGTAACACAGCATGAACGGCATAAAAGTTCCAACAAGCGTTAAGATCTCATAAGCTACTTAAATCCGCAGGTAATCCTTAAATCCACAAGGAATAAAACCATAAAAGGAAGGAAATTCATAATATTATTAATAATAAACTGAAAACCCTAGGTTGTAATTCATCCTTTTATACTAACTAACATAAAACAAAAAAATTACTAAAAATAGTAAAAATAAAAAAATAGTTGTAATTGAATCTATGAGATCCGAAATGATCATAAAAATTGATAGAGATCAATTCTGATCTGTTATGAGAGAAATATCACAAATCTAAAACATACTAAAATGAGTAAAATCACTAATTTAAAGGCTAATAAATCAATTTTTAAAAATTTTATGTGTTTACATGTAAAATTTGTCATAATTGGTTTGAAACTTGTAACAATGTTAATTTATTTTCTCAGAGTTTAGTTCGCCGGGCTTTCTGGCGACCATACTTCAACGCTGTCGCCTAAATGGTTGCCGACCATACTTCAACACCGTCGCCCACGTGGTTGCCGACCGGGGTTGGTACACACGCCAAACAATCAGTCGACCATAATTCATCACCATCGTCAGAGGGATTGCTGACCTCGGAGTGGGTTTACTCCTACTGCTACAGTATACAATTTTTTTTTTAAATTTTTTTAGGGGTAGGTTTCTTGCTATGTAGGGTGCCGATATCCGCGCCCTTTCAAATTACATGGGATGGCTTTAGTTTTTCCTTTATAAAATACTGTTTATACAAGGACATTTTTTTGTAATTAAATATTTCTTTAAATGCATTTAAGCAAATATTCTTAATGATAATCGATGTGTCACTTTATCATATTAACCACAAAACCATGGTCCGCAGATGACTTTATATTACTTGAAATACAAAGTCTTCTCAAGTGGGAAGCAAAGGAGCAGATTGAGTGTTAGTGTTACCCACTTACCCTCTCCACTTGTATAAAAAAGTCCACTACATAAAAAATCAACAAGCTCTTTTGTATCCCATATTGAATTTATTCCTTATTTTAGACACAAAATTTATATAAAATGCTACTATTAGTTAAAAATTCACCGAAAATGATTCATTTTTGTATGGTCCTTTAACTTGCGTGATTAGGTGCCTAAATTAAATTAGTACCAACTATAACTAAACATATCAAGATAAAATCCTATTCATGTCTCTTTTTTTTCTTTTTGAGATTTTACTTTATTTGTAATCACTTGTTTTATCTAAGGAAACACATACACGATACATTAATTAAGACTGCATGATAAACGGTGTATAGGTCATCTGGCATAAAAAAATCAACACATTTAATTGATCATCCTTATTATTCCTCTACAATAAAATTTAAGGTAATTTATACATGATTAATCGGAAGCTGCAATTCTAATGTTTTCCACCTTTTTTAAGGGAAAAATCCCTGTAACCCCCTTCTAGACTGCCTAAATCTATATAATCTTGAAGTTCATATAACCCCATGAAAACACATATATAAATCCCTAACCCCTTGACTTAAATTTATGTTAATAAATGATGAATATTATGCGAATATTTTATTTGATTAACCTTTGTTGAAAATACAGTATACCAAAAACACCTACAATGCTTTAAAATACGAAAATTCCTTTGTAAATAACAGACGTTACCCCTCCAGATAGGGTTTTATAATTCATTCAGGGGTAAAATCGTTATTTACAGATGATTTCTGTATTTTTAACAAATTGTACAGGGCTTTTGATATATTGAGTTTTCCGTCATGCCAATATTTTTCAACAAGTTTAAATCAGGGGTTATTTGGATCAGCATAGGAATTTTCAGGGGGTCATTTGGAATTTCCTTTTTTTAAAGCTTTATTTTTCCATTCCTTCTAAAAAAAATAAAAAATTAATATCAATCTATAAGTTACTTTTCTATGTGCAAAAGCAAGATGATGACAGATGTATAAAAACCATTAAAGGACCCCAGAAGAAACACGAAACACAAAAATACAAGTTGTGTATAATTTTGTCACGCTCACTCGACGTCCTCAAGCTTCTAGAAGACCACCCGCTCCTCTAGAACATCGCACGCGGCACGCCACCACCAAATCAAAAACATGCACACTCTGTTTTTTTTGCGGCCGACTCAAGCAATGAATGAAATCTCCCTCTAATCTTGATCCACGCGTTTCGAGCACACGCGTATATAAATAAATTAAATGGGTTTTTTTACTTGCACCTTGGACCACCCTCTGAACAAGGTACAGGGTATTGAAAGTCTCTCTCTCAAATCTAAAACAGAGTCCTAAAACAGAGTCGTTGATGACGGAGGAGTACAAGAAAAGCCGAAAAGAAGTTGGATCCTGTGTGCGCGGGTCTGGTAAGAGCCGGAAAATGGGTGGTGGTGGTGGTGGTGGTGTTAACTCTAATGGCGGTCTTGGGAGTGGTTGGAATGCTTGGGCGCTTGGAATAGCGTCGACGGTCTGGCCCGATAACGGGGTGGAACAATGGAACGCGGTTGTGGAGGAGGGGCAGGACATCCATAAGGTGGAGGACAAGCACTTTTGGGAAATTTGCTTGGCTAGGGGTTACCCCTGATGAATATTATTTGTAATTTTTTTTTAATGCACGCAATTTGTAAATATTTGTGTTGTTGTCTGGTTGAGTTTTTTTTTGCTATTTGAATTGATGATTGTTTTATTCATTTTTTAAAGTCAATTTGAGGAGGACAAGTAATTTGATCAACGTTGATGTATGAGACCATGATTCAGTTAGGAGACTCAGAACCAGTCTTTAATTAATTCTCATCACAAAATATAGTGCAACACAAACACCCTTTTTTATGTGAATACAAATAAAGATTGCGAGTAATCGAAAATTTTAAAAATTGGTGACTCCAAGGTAAGAAAGCAAGGGTGGCGAGCATCCTTAACCGAGGAGAATTGGCGGATTACGGAGTAATGGAAGCTGGGAGTTGTCATTTGGCCGGAACTAGATATATGCTGGGCAATGGCTACGCGGAAGCCATCAACAAAGTCCTAGATCAATCACAAGAACGGAATGTTATTACACAAGAACATAAGATATATGTGGTTCGGTCTAGACCCTATATTAACAGGGCGAAAACAGATAATCTACTATAATAGTTGAGATAAAAAATGTAGTTTATATAGTCCAAAATTGAAGTCATGGTAGAAATATATTTAAATATTGTAAAATATATTTAGCGATTGCAAAATATATTTACAAGATTTTAAAGATTGTAAAATCTGTCGCTAAGATTCTTGAGATTGTTAAATTTGTTTATTTTTAAATTTGTTTGTTTTCTCTTTAAGTTACTTGTTTCCTCTATATGTGTTATTGAGAAAAACAAAATAAGTGCGAAATATATAGACAATTCTTTTTAATAAAAATCATCACCACCGCCTGTGGATGTGGGCAATTTGTCGAACCACATAAATTCCTTGTCTTTTGTGTGATTTTTTGTTTGAATCGTTCATCTTCTCTTTCAAACCCTCAAACCTAGATCTATCGGGGAGGTTTTCCATAGCATTGTGGAGATCAACAAGCTGAAGTTTCAGCTCAGTCAAGAATTTGAGATAAAGGATTTTGGTTCCGCAAAAAAGATCCTAGGGATGAAGATACTTAGGGAGAGATAAAAATGTCAGTTACGCTTAGCACATAAGAGTTATCTTGAGAATGTTCCTTCAAGATACGGTATGAAAACTTCTATGGCGGTAAGCATGCCATTGGTGGCTTACTTTCATCTCTTGGGCAGTATGTCTCCATCGACATATGAGGAGCGTTAGTGCATGACTCATGTTCCATATGCGAGTGTTGCTGGTAGCCTGATGTATGCAATGGTATGCAATCGGTCCAATATTTCACATGGAACTATTGTGGTGAGCAAATACATGATAAATCCTTGAAAGGAGCATTGGTAGGCAGTGAAATGGATCATGAGGTATTTCGGATGTAAGACTGGAGTTTCCCAAGGCTAGTGGATTTCAAATTAGTGGTTATGTGGATTCAGACTATGTAGTTGACTTGGACAAGTGACGGTCTATGACATGATATGTGTTTATACTATCGGAAGAACTGATGAGCTGAAGATCTATGTTGCAGCCTACAATTACTCTTTCTTCCACGGAGACAAAGTACATTGCTGTGACAGAGGAGATGTAGGAGACTTTGTAATTACAAGGCCTGGCTAGTGGTTTGGGTATCTCTCAAGAGATGAGTTCTACCTAAAGTGATCCAGCTCAGAATCCATTAAATAATGGAAGATGTTGTGCATCACACTATCATGAATCATTTAAACTTTGGAATAGGTGAAGAAGGGTGCCCGCTATAGGAGCATGTCGTGCCAAAATCTTATATACAATTCATTACTAAGAGTGTATTTAGATATGTGTTTGAGAATTAACTTATTTTTAAAAGCTGAGTTTGCATAAAGTTATTTTTTCACATATTATGAAAAAATTAGATTTTATGCATTTTTTTTAAAAATATGTCTGTAACTTTTAATTAAGCTACAAATTATTAATATTTTTGTTTGAAAACAATTTTAAATCCACATCCAAACGCCCCATAAATTGAAAAAATGAGCCCCCCCCCCCCCCTCCCTTTTTTTTTTAAAAAATGCATATTAAGAAAATAGTTCTCCAAACGTATTTTAGGAAATATTCTTAATGATAATGGATGTGCCATCACCTTATCATATTAACCACAAAACCATGGTCCGCTGATGTCAACATTTATATTACTCATAATACAAAGAATTCTCAAGTGGGAAGCAAAGGAGGAACAGATTGAGTGTTACCCTCTTCACTTACATCAAAAAGTCAACTATAGAAAAAATCAACAAGCTCTATTATAGTGACTTTATTTCTTAATGTAGTCATAAACTATAAAATTATATAAAAAAACCACAATTAGTAAAAAAAAGCCACTCAAAATATCTCATTTTCGTATGATCCTTTGACTTTTAGCTAGTACCAACTATAAATAAAATTATCAAGATAAAATCCTATTCAAAACTTTTTTTTTAGTTTGAGAGATTTTTCTTAATATGTAAATACATGTTTTATCTAAAGAAACACGTACACTAAGTTGTGTGTAACTCATCTGCCGTAAAAATCAACACATGGAGTTGATCATCCTTATATCACCTTTAAAATAAAGTTTATGGTAATCTATATATGATTAAACTGAAGTTACAAATTAAAAGTAGCCTTTTCTACATAGCAACCCCCCCCCCCCCCCAAGATCATTGTGTGTATTTTTTACTTCTTTCACCGTTTTTTTTCCTTGTATTCTCTAATTTTTTCAGTCCCTCATTCGAACATTGTCTATTTTAATTTTTATTGTAATAAATACATGCACACATTTTCAAATATGCAAATATATGTTTTTTCAGTATTCTTTTTACAACAGAAAATAGATGAGCTATATCAATCTATATGTTACTTTTCCTGTGCAAATTAGAAGTATTAAGTAAATGACTGATGCATAAAAAAAAAAGTAAAATTAAAGGACCCAAAGAAAGACACGAAACACAAGTTGTTATATATACAGTCCGCATTATTTTAAAAAGTCACACTCACTGACTCACTCGACGTCCCCACGCTTCTAGAAGATCAGCCGCTTCTAGAACATCGCAAACCACCACCACATCAAAAACTTGGACTCTGTTTTTGGCGGCGAAGCACTAGTGACGAAATCATGTTCTTATCTTTATCTACGCGTTTCGAGCACGCGCGTATAAATAAATGCAGGACCATCCCCCCGGACCACACGGTATTGAAGGTCTCTCTCTCTCAATTATAAAACAGAGTCCTTGATGACGGAGGAGGAGGAGTACAGAAAAAGCCGGAACGAGGTTGAATCCTGTATGCGCAGGCCCGGTAAGAGCCGGGAAATGGATGGTGGTGGTGTGAAGTCTAATAGCGTTCTTGGGAGCGGTTGGAATGGTTTGGCGCTGGGAATAGTGTCGACGCTCTGGCCCGATGAGGGGGTGGAACAATGGAACGCGGTTGGGAAGGAGGTGGAGGACATCAATAAAGTGGGGGACAAGCTCTTCTGGGAAATTTGCTTGGCTAGGGGTTACCCCTAGATTTTGTTCTTTTTTTTTTTGTGGGGGTGCTCCCAATTTGTAAATACTTGTGTTGTTGTCGGGTTGAGTTTTGGATATGTAAAATGATCAACGTGAGTATAACTTAAAAGCGTTTTTATACTTAATCATTTTTATAATTCTAAATGCAGTCTTATTCACCATTGAGGTACGTCTCTTTAGAGATTTTTTGTATTTATTTTTATAAGTGACTCCATTCAATTTAGTGGATTATAATTTTTTTTTATAAAAATATATATATATATATATATTTATTAAATGATACATAAGATTTAAAAAAATTAAAACATGTGAAGACCGTATTGTAGTTGTAAAAAAAAAGAGTAACATTTTTTATAATTTAATCAGGCTTGTCTTTAATTAATTCACATCATTGTGCTCCACAACCACCTTTTTTTTATCCCAAATTTAAAAAATTGGTCGCTCCAGTCTCCAGAAGATAGGTAAGAAAGCCATCTAACATAACAAATAAATAAATAAGAATAATGAAGATGAAAGTTGTGTTCTGGGCTAGCCAAATTGGCCAACAGACCATGTGAGAAACACATTTATCTAGTCGGAAGTATACTTACGCTATGAAGGAGATAATCTCGACCTCATGCAAGCTCCATGAAATAACAGAGATCCAAAATCCTTCATCTTAGATTGACATTGAAGTTGCTGAAGAATCATTCTTAGTAATGATCATGTCATTGACACAATGACATAGAGTAGTAGCAAAAGAGTGTGATGTTACCCAGAAACGTGTAAACTAGGAATAAAGTAAGTTGCATGAATCATCTCGGTGAAACGGAAAACGTTGGGCCAACAAAAACTTAATCTGCATCACCCAAACCATCACTACCATCTCCCCTCTTAGATATGGGTGCCATATAAGGGCCAGACTTCTTCGTTTGGGCAGCAATTTTGGCATTCTTTCGCAGAACAACACCAGGCGAGGGATAAGGCCGTTGTTGAAAAAGAGGTCCCTGAAATCCATAAGAAGGGAGAGTCAAACAGGATCATTAGATATTATGAACCCCAGAAATGGAACATATAAATAATCAAGCATATTCAATACAACGAAAAAATGAGGGGATATTTTTGTTGTCACAGATAAAGGCTGTTCAATTTGTTTTCATTAGCTGCTCGGCTACCAGAACTATTAAGGAAAATAGAACTGATCAAGCATATTTAATATGAAGAATAGTCACTCGATATGCTATTTGTAGTCTTTAATATCAATCCTTTACTAATGTTTTCAAAATTTATCCCATTATCAGTTCACTTGTCATTTTCTGTGTTGCAGATTTCAATGCAGCCATATTTTTGCAAAGTTCCGAGAAGTGATTCTTGCTTTCTTCTCTTCTGTGTAATTGTTTGTTGTGTACTTCCATAAACATAGTAGTTTTAGATGTTGAAACAACTAAAAAAAGAGAGATTTTCATCAAATAAGGGACACCATTACTAACTTATAGCTAATCAGAACACGTAAAATATCCTGTAGTTTCTAAAAATACTTACAGTGGCAGTGGTATCTGCAGCTCGTGGTTGTACTCCTTTCAAACCAACAACCCTGCAAAAACAACAATATTATCAACTATTATGAGATATGACCCATCCCAAAACCAGCAAGAAGGGAAGTGGAGATTACCACTGACCATTCCAATTTCAAGTTCCACACAAAAATCATGTATAACTAATTTTAGAGCATGCTAGCATGGTAGCGACAGAATAAAATGCTGATTGGCTATTTGAGAAACTAGAGGTCAGTACATGTGTATGCTTTGTTTGTTAAATACGCCTAACAACTACCAGCAAACAAGTAATGATGTATCATATTTCCAATTAGTTTTATTACCCCCCACAAATGTGTTTCTTATTAGTTTTAATCCACTTCTACAGAAGAGAGAAGTTGGATATGAGGCTTGCACATGAAGATTTAACCATGCAGCCACATCTCGCACAGTTGCGAGGAGGAGAGAATCAGGAGAACGCAGATGGATATACAATTAAACAGTGTCATGTGGGTACACCATAAATGGGAAGCATGAGTATTTGAAGCCTAGACAACATGAAAAAAATTGAAAATGAACTATGAAAAGAGAAATGAACAATTGCTGATGTAGAATATGCTTATCATACCATCCACCACGAGGAGCATCCGAATAAGAGCTTGGATCCATAGGATCTAACTCATCATCTTCATCATGAGTACGTTTCCGGTTATCCCTTCTATTGCCTTTTCCAAGTGGGGGTTTCATATTAGACCTAGAGAGTAAATGATTGAAGTCCATCATCAATTTAGAATTCAAAATTAAGATAAGAAAGTGACTCCCATCTTTAATTCTCATCTTAAGAAAAACTAAGTACAATTTTAGCATTTGATCAGCAATAGCGATATCGTAGACTGTTTCATTGACATGCAAGTAAAAACAATTTAAGTAAAGGAACATACTTCTGTTTGGTTACAACTTTGCCTGAGTGATCCTTGGATGTTAACGCGTTGCTTTTTTCTTGGAGCTCTAATGAATTGGAGGCTGAATTATGTTGTTGAAAATGAAGGTTATGAATCCTGCATAAGAAGCTAACTGGCTGAAACTTGAATCAACACTTAAATTAGAAAAAAAAATCACCATTGTCAATAATATGCATGGAACTCATAGAGAAAAAAAATAATTCATTCATGTTGAAAGCATATAACAAAATAATGGATCAAAATAATTTCTTCACATATAATTCACATGAAGGCTGTAGAAACCTTTCCATTCATATACCCTGTATTTTGTACACATCAGTTCATGTGTCAGGGCATGTATTGACACCCCTACTGGCATCAGTGTTTTGGTTATGAATCATTGTACAAAGTAATGAATGGTAGAGATACAGAAAATTCACATAAAAGGGTTTTTTTTTAAACATAGTCACAGGATAAACTTCCCACAATATGATAATGATGATCGAAAGTGATGAGCTTGCTTAAGATCATAGACAGCACATAAAAAATGACATACATGACTGGGAGGTTGAGCAAGACGTAGAGGGAGTAACAGATAGACGTCCTCCACATATCACCATGAAGAAAAACATTTGTCATATCTAACTGGTAAAAATATTATATGACAATATTCAACTCCACATATAACAATTGTCCTAATTTGTCTAGCACCATGTATTTACTCTTCATTAACACGTGTTTGATTCTCATTCTCGACTTATTCAGGTATCCGTAGAAAAACTTTTGAGTATGTCAGTACATACACCCGAAAAATTAAAAAAAAAAGATGATCTCATACATAATGTACATTCAAAATATTATACTGCCACATTAGAAAATTGTTATTCCTGTAAAGAAAATACAACACAATTCTTAGATTAATAGATAATTAAATTATTAAAGATACAATACAATACAATATGAAATTAACAAATATGATCTTAAACTTAAGAGCTGATATAATAGATGGGTTGAGGTTGGTGATAATATATTTCAGGCGTGCCACAAACATGAGTTCAAAGAACCTTCTGCCGATTCAATCACACCTAAAACCTCTCGTCGTTAGAGTCTGGATTTAATCAAGTCTGATAACATCAATATTAAATTGCACAGTCTATGAATTTAGCTTAGATTCATAGACTGTGCAGTTCGATATTGATGGTGCCAGGAACCCTCCTCCGTCTCTTGCGGTCTCCCTCCACAACCACCAACCAAGTCAAACAAATCCACGCCCACCTCCTCCTCTTCCACCACTTTCAGTCATCTCTCCACCTCTTCAACTCCCTCATCTTCGCCTACGCCTCCTCCCGCCAACCCCACCTCTCGTTCCTCCTCTTCGCCACCCAAACGTCTCTCCTCCCCCCCAACCGTCTCACCTTCCAATTCCTCCTAAAGGCCTCCTCCAAATCCAAGTCCCTCCTTCAAGCCTCCCAAATCCACTGCATTTCAACAAAGCTTGGCTTCGGCTCTCACGTTTTCGTCCAAAACGGGCTCCTCCACTGTTACATAATGTGCGGTCTCTTCAAAGACGCGCGGCGTGTGTTCGACGTTATGCCTGAGAGAGATGTCGCCTCGTTCAATTGCATGATTCATGGGTACGCCGAGTCGGGCGACATGGACTCGGCGTCCGGTGTTTTTAGATCGGCTCCCTCGCCGAATGTTGTCACTTGGACCGCCATGGTTGCCGGGTATGCCAGAAGGGGCGATGTTCATATAGCGAGGCGGTTTTTCGAAGAGATGCCTCATCGTGATGTCGTTTCCTGGAACGCCATGATGTCCGCATACGTGCAGAACCGCCGCCCGGTTGTGGCCCTTGGCTTGTTTCGTCGGATGCAATTGGAGAATCTCAAGCCGAGCTCGACAACGATCGTTGGGTTGCTCTTGGCGTGCACGGGAGCCAGAGCTCTGGATCAGGGGAAGTGGGTGCATGCGTACCTCAACAAGAAGCGTATCCGCTTGAATTCCTATTTGGGTTCTGCTTTGATTGACATGTACTGTAAATGTGGGGCTGCGGAATTGGGTTTCCAGGTTTTCGCGGGTTTGGTGGAAAAGAATTTGGGTGTTTGGAATGCAATGATCAATGGGTTGGCGATCAATGGGTACTCGGAGCGCGCCTTGGAATTGTTTGATGAGATGCGAATGGGTGCGACTGTGTTGCCTGATGAAGTCACTTTTGTTGGGGTGTTCTTGGCGTGCAGCCATGCAGGCTTTGTTGAGGAGGGGAGGAGGCATTTTCATTGCACTGTTAAGGAATGCGGGGTTCGTCTGGTCTTGGAACACTATTCTTCCATGGTTGATCTTCTTTCACGATGCGGGTTTCTAAAAGAGGCGGAAGATATTGTACGGTGTATGCCGATCCGACCGGATGATGTTGTGTGGAGGGCGTTGTTGGGTGGCTGTATGGTTCACAAGGATGTTGAATTAGCTGAAAGGGTTGTGTTAGAGATAGATGCGCGTTGTGGTGGCGATTATGTTCTTCTTTCCAATTTGTATGCCTCAGTTGGGCGATGGAATGAGGTTGAGAGAGTTAGGAGGTTTATGAAGGATAAAAGGATTGAGAAGACACCGGGTTGCAGCTCGGTTGAGATTGAATCTGATTCACGAGTTCATTTCAAGAGATAATGCAGCCCCGATTTTTGAAGATATTCTGGACTAGTTGAAAGAAGTTGACAGGTTTTGTGCATGCGGGATGCTTGCAAAGAGATTTGGCCTCATCAGTGTAGCTCCTATAAGGGTCCTGAAGAATTCCCAGGTCTGTAATGATGGTTGCAGAGTTGCAAGGTTAATATCTAAGATATGTGCTTGGGAAATCACGGTTCAGGATCAGATCATGTGCCACCATTTCAATGATGGTATGTGTAACTATGAGGATTTCTGCAACTTTAATATAACTGACATATTGCAATGTAAAGACCAATGCACAGATAGTGATATCTTGTTTTGCAATTCTTTTGTTCAAGTGCATGTTCAATCTTAGATGGTGTTATCATATTGTCACGAAATGATGCAATATCAAATAGTAGAATTGTTGAACATTTTGCTAATTTACAGGCTTCATTATAATAAAAAAAAAGTAATATATCAGTCCCAAAATTACAAAATCCAGTAAAAAATTCGAGCAACGAAACACCATTACCCTCAACCATCTGTTACCAGAAACTCAACTTACTTACATACACTGACTAGAAAAAAAAAAGTGAAAGTAGTCAACAAGTACAAGCCCAGAATGCCTGGACTCATAGTTTTCTACTTTTCTTCCATCACAATCATTAAGCATTGATTCTCGACTGATTTATCATCTATGATCATTTTTTTCATTTCTTCCAGTAGCCCCAAGAAGCACCCTCCAGTGCTGCTCATTGCTTCATCTTCATCTCCAGACAGGAAATTAAGCTCTCTAGCTGAAATTGAAACCAATTGGGCAGCATAGGCTGCAGTTTCATATGCCAGTGTTATTTTGGTGGTGAAAACCGTAGCAATATTTCTTGAATTAAACTTGTCCACCAACATCAGCCATGAAATGAATGACCTAGTTACGACTACTCTTGCAAGGAGCTTTCTAAACCTAAACCTTTCAGAATAACCCATCCCTTCATGTTTCAAAAATCCTTCAAAATAAAGTTTATGTATTCTTCATTCCGTATGTCAGTAAAAGAGAGAGTCACAAAGCACATATCCATTGCACCTTCATTAGCCCTTCCAAACAATGAACATCTGTCTTCTGCTACCATGGCTTTGTTCAGATGATTTCTCAGATGTTCCTCTTGGCCATTCTCTGGATTAATCCTGAAACATTCCTTCTGCCTGCAAATCCAGTCACCACCAGTTGGTGTTTCATCAGACAGTTTATTATGGCCAACTTACAAATCAGATCACATCAAGTATCCTTATGGACCAGACTTCTGAACTTAGTTACATATACCCATTAGATCCTCTTATTTCCAAATTTCATTAGCCTTAGTTTCCTGGGTTACAAAGAGAGTGATTTTTCTCATCCAATGCATTTTTCTTTTCCGTAAAGCAGGACGATGTTGATTCTTGACTACTGAATTAGGAAGAAAAATAGCAGCTGCGTCTTAAAGAACACTATGGTTCTATGGTTTCCAAAAGCCAGAAAATCAGAAAAAAAAAACATGGTCAAAATAAAAAGAAACAGAGTACCTAATTCTTCTTCAAATCCCACTTAGGTTGCATTCTGAAATGGGCTTGATTTTTTTTAATTTAAAGTAGCTTTTGAAAATATCATTTTTAGGAAGCATAAATTTTTTAGATTCCAAAAAAAAAAAAACAAAGAAGCCAAAAGCTGTTTTTTTCTTTTTTTCAAAAGCTAAAATCATCGGAAGCATTTGGAAACGGATTTGTATTAATTATGGTTTTTGCAAAAACAGAATCTTCAAAAGTTGTCTAAACCAACAACATAATCATACACAAAGTGATTACAAAAACCAAAGAGCCTTATGATTTTTTTTTTTTTTTGGGGACCGAACAGAGGCGTCGCTTATGGAGCAGCTTTGACCATGCCACCACGCCACTGGGAGGAGAACAGAGGGTGGCCGGAGACTTACGAGAAGTTAGTGGCAAATAGTGAGGTAATATTTTATTTTATTTTATTTTTATGTTCTGTGGATTCTTGGGTTTTATACTTCAAAAAGAGGGATTGATTTGGGTTTTATACTGCAAAAAAGGGATTGATTTGAGTGTTTTGTTGATGAGTTGAGTAGATATCGAGAAGGTTTGGGAGGTTGGACCTGGTAAGTGATAGTGGTTACTAGTGGCAGGATTCACTAAAGTTTTTGCTGTGGAAGAAGATACCAGACAGATTTATTATAGTACTGGTGCACTCCATTGTTTTTATAAAATTGTTCATCTTGTAGATGAAGAAAAATGATGATATAGGGGCCAAGTTTTCTTATTTTTGGATGTGAAATAAGTTATGACAATGGGAGATCATACAAAGAAGTTATGACACTTTACTAGAAAATTTAAAAAAAATCTGTGTAGCAGCTATGACTGTTGATACTTCGAAACTAGGTCACACAGTATGCATTAAGACATCTAATGATGAATATTGATATCACAAGTATAATAGGTTTGGGGTTTGGACCATAGTTCAATGGTTGACAAAAAAATTTACAACCATGAGGTATGGGTTCAAGTCTCACCACTCACATAACACAAAAAAAGTATTAGTTGGCTTTGTCATAGGTGGACATCATTATCATAAATGATGGAAGCTCATTAATGAATTTTTTAAGATCATTAGAGTTGTGATTTCAGTAGAAGTTTGAGAATGAAAAGCCAATTGTGAAGGAAATTTTTAGATTTTTATTTTGTTTTGTCAGTGGATGATCAGTCAGTGAAGTTGCAAGAAAACCAATCAATTACTAATTATTAGGTGATAGAAAAACCCTAAAAACATGTTGTAGAGATTGGCTTTGATTCTTTGATGTAGTTTATGAGCATTGCAAGCTACCAAACCAGTGAAGATTGACCCCTACGAAGCACCCGGAAGGAGATGGCCAAAGACAAAACTAAGGGAGCGTGCAGGGAAGAATTCACGACGGATATACCACTATCCATTGGATTGGCTGAAACAAATGATACCGGAACTAGAGGAGAGAGAAAGAAACACAAGTGAAGACCTAAGATAAAATACTCACACTCAATGGAATCTACCAAAGAGATTAGAGCACACACTCTATGGAGATAGAGCAAGATAGAACACTTGTTCTTTCTAGATTTTTTTTTTCATTGACTACCTCTCATCACTACAAATGCTTGGAATTATATAGCATTGTCATAGAACAACCCTCCATGAATAGGTTTTGTTATTAACTCAATATTCTGTGTTTTCATTCAAACAAGGATCCATTTCTTAGAATTTAATGGTTTTCTGTGTTACATTTGAAACATCTGAAAGTCTAGTTTCCAACACAAGAAATGACCCGTAAATTGGATCTTTGCAGAAGAAGTTATAGCCAATTTACTAACTAATGCACAAGTTGCCTGGTAAACCCGAAAAATAAACTGTTGAAAATTTCCATGGGCCGAACAATTACTTCTCCATTGCTGAATTAGTTGAGCGTATCAATGGTAGATATCCAGCATCTCTTGTCACCTTTCTTCCACTTATTTGCAGAGTTGAATTTCGATGGCTCTTCGTCGGTTAGGTTGGTTTAGCAATATTTTGGTGATCCATATGCCCATAAAACATATCAATCAATTAGTCTGTTGCATAGATGTATATTCGCTCCTTTAGATCTGCTTATGTGCCTACAAATAAACTCCTTTTTAAGTAGCAAAAAGCATCCAAATCTAGAATTATCTATCTAAAGTTTAGAACAAACTTATAGGATTTACATGACTTGTATTGTGGTAGGTATTGAATAGCAAAAGACGTATGATAACATGTTCAAGTTCGGGGCCACCTAACAAATCTTCTAAGCAAAGAAGTTTAAAGTTATTATAAAAAATTAAACAAACAGGAAAGGAACACATGCTTTCAATGCATGTGCCCCATCACAACTATCATTAAAATGCTTCAATGCTCAGGTGAAGGAAAAATGAAGTGCATATAAAGGAAACATGTGCGTGCTTTCTGTTAATGTAGCAATGCCATATTAAATAACAGTGCGTGTGATTCTCCTACATTAATAAACATGACGATGCTCTTGTTAATGGTCACATGCATGTTGATTATGACATCTAATTAATTGTGGAAAATGATACATCCAACCCCTATTGCAGTCCACCCCGCTTGTTTTTTTTTTTGGTTTTTTGTTTTTAAATCATACTCTCTCCAAATAAAACGCATATTGTTATATGAAATTAAATATACAGCGAAATACAATAGTGCATCTTTTAGTAAAAAATATGATAAATTTTTTTTGTACCACAGACTATGATAGAACCCCATATTCTATGATAGTACAGTATATACTATATTTTCATATTGTATAAATTGTATGAGGCTGTAAAATGAGTTACAAAATAGACTGAGTGTATCAACGCTTATTAATTTTAGTACCTCAGACATCTTAATAGAAATGGATAAAAACATTCATGCATGTTAATAATTTAGATTTTCTTGTCCCTGGGAAATCTCTAGATCGCTCATTAAATTTAGTACCTCAACATCTTAATAGAAAGAGTAAAAAACATGCATGCTAATAATTTAGATTTTCTTGTCCTTGGGAAATCTCTAGATCAATTCTTGCCAAGTACATGATTGCAAAAATTATCGGTTTATGGTACTGTTGGCTGGATTCTTGTGAAAATGTCAAACATGCAACTCACGTACAGTTTGATTTTTTTAGAAACGGTAGAACTCATGTATAGAAAATGTGATTTTTTTAGAAAATATGAAATTTTTAATAATGTATATATGTCTTGTTTAACAGGGCATATACTTCGTTGGACAGCTACAAGGTAGGGGACTATATGGGAGATTTTGTGTACCAACACTCAATCTAGAATAGGTTACACGAAATCAATAATTGTGTGACTTCTTTAGGTCTTCTAAACATGGTAATTTGTAAATTTAACATTGAAAGTAATTTCTTTAAGAAAAATTCCCTCCCCCATGTATCATTTGGGGAACTAGTCCTTCAACATGATTAGTGCTAATCGTGGTGTGCAACGTTGTACCTCTGTCAAGGATGATTAGTGCTAATCATGGTGTGCAACTACGTCTTAATCTAAATTTAAAGATATAATATTTTTTTTCTTTTGTTGGTATCGAAGACATAATTTAAAACTTATGATTCAAATCCTTCATTTTTTTTATAAGCTTGAAAATATGCATTTTATTTTGAAAAAAGTGTAATCATTTTATTAATGTTGTTTTAGTGAAAATTTTATAGATTGTAGTTAAAATTCCCCCCATTGAGATTAATTCCTGGTTCCGTCACTGCAGAAAATCAAGATAGCTAAACCTACCTGGTTTTTTTTTTTTTTTTTTTCAATAGAGCTCACATAAACTATCTTTATTATGTAATTAAGTTCTTATTTCCATTTTCTTGATAAAACCTATAAGCATTCCATCACAATAAAATTTTCATTTTAATCATTATTTTTCTATATATATTCCATTTTTTTATAAGATTTTGAACATACTTATTGACAGCAATAACTTAATCACCGGCAATGACATTAATTTCTAGTCCCTAACACAAATAAACATGCTTAGAGATTTAAACTGATAATCCAATCTGTCTACAATGGTGATACCCAGACCCTAAAAAATAAATCTCATTCATAGGCCCCAAGAGGTGTCAACACCTTATTGGTTTGCTATTTCACTTTTGAAAAAGGGTAACAAAGCAAAAATCCAAAATACTCTTTCATAAAACCTCCTAAAAAACGCACACGTCAAACAACAAATCCTGGTTTTCTCTCTCCATCAATTAAGCATCACTATCTCTTAAGGAAAGCCAAAACTTTCAAATTCAAAAATTCCCTCAAATCAAAACAAACGATCAAAATGAGTTTAAAGAAACCCTAAATTGTTTCTTGAGACCCCCCGTTTCAAATCATTTCTTCATTCCGAAACATATTCGAACATCAGATTTAAAATATCAGTTTCTTCAAAATTCTCAGAATTAAAATTTTGGATCTGTTACAATGTGTTCATCGTGTATAAATCGGTTCTGATGAGAGGAGATCAAATAAAATTGTTTTCAAGACAATTTTGATGGTTTAATCGATCAAAATTTTGATCGGCCATTGATGATACTCCAAGAAAGAGAAAATACATGAATAAATGTTACATTTTAGATTGTTACATTCATGATGGCAAATACATGAATAAATGTTACATTTCATACTATTACATTTGTGACTGTTACATTTTTTGATATAGAATGTAACAGTGCTGCATGATTTATATAAAATGTAACAATATGTTATATGAAAACTATAAATGTAATAATCTATTATATAGAATGTAACAGTCTGTTATATAAAATGTAACAGTGCAGTGTGATTTATATAAAATGTAACAGTCTGTTATATTGAATGTAACAGTCTGTTGTATAGAATGTAACCCTGCTTCTCACTGCATTATCATATTGTTACATTCATTGTGATTATAAGTGCTTGTGTTTTTTTATGTATTGTTACATTCATGTGTTTGTGAGATAGAATGTAACAGATTTGTTATGTAACAATATCAAAATGTAACATTTCATTTTAGGTATGTTACAGGAAAAACATCTTTAATCAACTTAATTTTTGTTACATTTGTATGTTTTTTGTACTTATAAATATTGCATTCATGTGCTTGTAACTATTATATTCATTGTGATTAAAACTGCTTGTGTTTTTTTGTACTGTTACATTCAATTGTTTGTGTGATAGAATGTAACAGATTTGTTATGTAAATATAACAGTCTAATGATTATGTCTATGTGCTTAACAAATGTAACAGAAAATCATCCATGTATCAGTTTTATCAAACAAATGTATTATTAATGAATTTGCAAGTACAAAAATATAACAGTTGAATGTTAACATTTTGCATTTGTATTAGGAAAAACATCTTCATCCTACTGAAGTTTTTTGGCTACATTTTGCATTTTGCATTTTGCATTCGACAACATGCAAGGGTAGAGAATCTCTGCCTCTCATGTTCATCATTTTTCCCGTGGATCTTCGCAATGCCAAAGCCTTCACTATGGGCATATTTTTTTATAAAATAACCTAACATCATCTTCCGTATGAAATGACATTCCAACAGTAGGAACAACGATTACAGCACTTTACTTTATAGAGTCTGACAATTTGAATTTCTTGTGGAATGCCTTCCAATGAAACAGAATCCCTACAAAAGCAATTAAAAAATTTGCTCTCGGCAAAAAGATAATTTGTAATGTGACAGTATTGCGTAAAATGAGTCTCTTTCGCATCAAAACACAGTATTCATTAACTGTTACATTTAGATCAAATATGGGATAACTTCATTTTTTTTAAAAAATATCAGATCTATCCTTTCTATTAATGGGGCATTAATATTGTTTGGTGGAATACATTCTTTTTTTTTTTGAATGATAGTCATAAATATTATTCAAATTTTACAAAATAGGGATAAAAAATTGGAACAAAGTTTGTTCCACCTTTTATTTAGAACAAACTATCTTTATTTTTATCTCAAAATATGGACAATTGTCAATGTTTTATCCCCTTTTTATAATGCTATATGGGATACTAAGTGATTTAATCTAATTTTTTCCTTATCTCAACCCCTTATCCCCGTGTCAAACTAGCTAAGCCTTAGGATTTAGATGACTTGTATTGTGGTAGGTATTGAATAGCAAAAGACGTATGATAACATGTTCAAGTTTGGGGCCACCTAACAAATCCTCTAAGCAAACAAGTTTAAAATTAATTATAAAAAATTAAACAAACAGGAAAGGAACACATGCTTTCAATACATGTGCCTCATCACAAATATCCTTAAAATGCTCCAATTTTCAGGTGAAGGAAAAATGAAGTGCATATGAAGGAAACATGCGCGTGTTTCCTGTTAGTGTAGCAATGCTATGTTAAATAACTTTGCGTGTGATTCTCCAACATTAATAAACATGATGATGCTCTTGTTAATGCTCACATGCATGTTGAATAATTTTGGAAAATGATACGTCCAGCCAGCCGCAGTTTCAATCCACGTCTTTTTTTTAAATCATACACTCTCTAAATTAAATGCATGTTGTTATATGAAATGAAATATATACTGAAATACATTAATATTTTTTTTTAGTAAAAAATAATAAAAAAAATTTCATCATATATTGTGAGAGTGCAATATATACTACGTTATCATAAAAACATACATGTTAATAATTTAGATTTTCTTGTCCTTGGGAAATCTCTAGATCGCTCATTAATTTTAGTACTTTGGCATCTTAATAGAAATAGATAAAAACATGTATGTTAATAATTTAGATTTTCTTGTCCTTGGGAAATCTCTAGATTGCTCATTAATTTTAGTACTTTAGCATCTTAATAGAAATAGATAACAACATGCATGCTAATAATTTAGATTTTCTTGTCCTTGGAAACCTCATAGATCAATTCTTGCCAAGTACTTGATTGCAAAAAATATTGGTTTATGGTACTGTTGGCTGGATTCTTGTGAACCTCTAAATGTCAAACATGCAACTCACATACAATTTGATTTTTTTTTTTAAACAGTAGAATTCATGTATAGAAAAGGTGAAATTTAACAATGTATGTCTCGTCCAACAGGGTATATATTTTGTTAGACAGCTACCAAGGTAGGGGACTATATGGGAGATTTTGTGTAAACCAACACGAAATCAATAATTTTGTGAACCTCTTTAGGTCTTGTAAACATCGTAATTTGTAAATTTAACATTGAAGGTAATTTCTTCAACAAAAATTCCCTCCCCCATGTACTATTTGGGGAATTAGTCCTTCAACATGATTAGTGCTAATCGTGGTGTACGACGTTATACCTATGTCAAGGATGATTTGTTTTATTATATTTCTCTTTGAAGGCGTAACTATGTCTTAATCTAAAATTAAAGATATACTTTTTTTCTTTTCTTTTGTTGTTATAGAAGACATAATTTAAAACTCCTTATTCAAATCTTTCATTTTTTTATTAGCTGTAGTTTTATTACTTATTCATTTTAAATATATATATTTTATTTTGAAAAAACATGTATCATTTTATTATTGTTGTTTAGTGAAAATTTTATAGATTGCTGTTAAAATTTTCACCCATTAAGATAAATTTCTGATTCCGCCGCTGCGGAAAATCATAGTACACTACAAGAAAATTGACATTTAGCGACGCCCTTTACCGACGGCCACAAGGAAAACCTAAGCAGGTTTTTTTTCCTTTCAATAGAGCTCACATAAACCATCTTTATTATGTAATTAAGCTCTTATTGTTCATTTTGTTGATAAAACCTACAGGCATTCCATCACAGTAAAATTATCATTTTACTCATTATTATTTTTTATATATTCCATTTGTTAAAAGATTTTGAACATACTTATTGACAGCAATGACCTAATCACCTGCAATGACATTAATTTCTAGTCCCTAACACAAATAAACATGCTTAGAGATTTAAATTGATAATCCAATCTGTCTAATATGTCAAAATTATATAATACTAGTTGAGTATACGAGCCATTGCGTGTGTTGTTTATTATATTTTAGATATATTTCTATTAGTAATATTTTTAATGAATATTATGAACATTTAAAAATAATATTATATATTAAAAGACTAATAGCATAAAACAAGGGAGCTGTTACACTTAGTTTTCTCTAAGTCTAAAATACAGTAAAATATATTTCATTAGAAATTCAGTGGAGCATATATCTCAGTAGATGGTGTATATACCTCATTAAATATTCCTCGCACTTACTAAAAATGGATTTATTCAACTCAAAATAAAATGATATATACTTTTTATTATTAAAACATATGCATCATTAGATGATGATTATAATTTTTTTAAAAAAAGTTTGGTTTGAATTTTGGTTAGTAAAAATGACCAAGTGTATTACATTTTCCATAAAGGAAGTATTATTACATTCAGTCTGTTTTACAGCTATCGTAGTATATGAGATTTTATCAGTATATGGCGTAAATTGTTTTATCATTTTTTCAACTTAAAAAAAAATAATTTATCTCATTATATACTTCATTTTATACAACAGTATTTATTTATATCATTTTAAAATATATATATTCTAATTGTTGAGCAAAGGTACATTTGGTGAGGGAAAAAAATAAAAAAAAACAAAAATGAAAATAAAAATCTAGACACACAATTGTTGAAATTACCAGCATGTCCTCTCAAGGTGAAATTACAAAAATAACCTGTTAGATGAATTTTGGCTTTATTGTGCCAAATTATAGGAATGTGCGTGTGTATATATTATCCGTTTAGATCATCATATAACAAAAATGAATATATGTATATTATCTCATCATGAATACAAAGTGACCAATAGAATTTAATTTTCTCAAGTCAACCAGATTTATTTACTGGAGCTTGAAAATTGTACTGTGTTCATGTGAAAGTACTGAAACATAATATATAAGCTGTACATGTATTATATATCCATTGGGTTTTAGATCTACATTCGATCAAGAGTTGTACTACCAAGCAAAAAAAAAGAAAAAAAAAGATAGATTTGTACTTGCATCATTTCTCGTGTGTAGAGCACGCGCGCCAAACGAGAACACATTGCATATGAACTTAACAAACAGCGTTACATAATGAAAATTTAATAAAAACCTAATTAACTATTAACAAAAATAAGATAAATAACTATAACATTGATATGGCAAAGCTAATATTTTATGAGTACTATCTCTTATGAACTTACCAATAATTATTTGCATAAAACTTTACCCTCTATATTTCAACCTAGCTAGTAGTTTGATTGTCTTGAGAAGGAGCATTTAACAAAAAAAAAAATTGATATATTTGTCATCTCATTCAATATATTAAAAAATTGAGCCATTCGTTTAAATAAAAAAAATAACTCGGTTAACATCACCTATCCATTTAATGGTTGCGTAAACTAGAATTTAATGATATCATAATAACATGATAATATATTATATGTTAAAAAAATAGTTAACAAAAAATATGAAACATTTTAAATTTTTTATTCAGATTGACCGGTCGAACCGATTTTGGGGGTTAAGGTGACCACAAGCTGGTCTATTGATGCTGGTGGAACTTGCTGGTCTGATCAATTTTTTAACCTAAAAATATGCTGATTATCCAACCATTTTGTACTCCACGCAAATTAACAGTGAATTAAGTATCCAATCAGACCAAGTCAGGCCGGGATTCTCTGCATGTTGTACATGCAACTCGGAACAAGAGTTTTAAGTTACCACCACCATTGCCTAGCTAATAGGTTTCACGGTCATTACAGATAAGCTTGTCCTTGTTTTTTGTATTAATTCATTTTGAAGTATTGAATCCCCATTATCATGCATTTCGCAGAAAACCTGTTAATTCTTTCACATATTTATTATAAGTCGATCGTATTCTCCGGATCAACCAATAAATCAAATTGAAAAGTCATGTCCAAACACATGTTCTGCACCTCCAAATCAATCTCTCTTGCTTTGACCTTTCTCTCCACTTCATTGTATTACACATTATTTTTTTCATTTGTCAACCATTTAGCTGTTTTTGTGTGTTAAGTGAGTGAAAGGCAGCTCTATCTGAGGGAGAACCCAACCCACCATTATTTTCATATGCCTATATAAAGGGACCAATATATACATGTGTTTGTACATCAAAACATTGCAGTAGAGAAACAACACTAGTCATAGAAATAAAAAATGAGGAGTTTTGATTTGCTTCTAGTGTTGGTTTTCTTGGTGTCCATGGAAGGCCTTGTCCATGGCCAAAGTCCAAGTTTGAGGATCAACTTCTACAAGAAAACATGTCCCAATGCTGAGCAGATCGCACACGACATCGTTTGGAAGCACGTCGCCAACAACAATGCTTTGCCTGCCAAGTTCATCAGGATGCATTTCCATGATTGCTTTGTTAGGGTAAGCATATGTACAACACATGCAATAATCTAATTAAACAATGGATTCTGAACATTAAGAATGTGTTTGAGATCTATGTATTACACAATGTACATGTAGTATACCTGAACATGTAGAACAATGTCTACATGCATGCCTACATGGATGTTAGGACCAGCCCTGATCCTAGGCGATCAAGGCAGTTTACTAGGGCCCCAAATATCAAAACAGTCCCTTATTTTATTTTTTGCTTTCTTTTAGATTTTTTATTTTAAACTTTTTTTTTTTGTTTATTTTGTTATTTATTTATTTATTTCATTTCTATTTTTAATGAGGTTTTATTTTCTTTATTATTTGATTTATAAAAAATAGTCTTATTGAATATACTATCTTTGTTTATTTTTATTTTTTCATTTTTGTGTATTTTTTATATTGTATTTTGTTGAAAATCTTGCAAAATTCTATATATTCTTTTTAAATTCTATTTGTTCTTTATATTTTTTTACTCTAATTTTATTGGGATACAATTTTATTTTATCTAAAAGAAGTAGAATTTTTTTAAAAAGGGGGTAAAATAAATTTTGCGTGAATATGAGGCCCTATTATGATAGGATCTCGTATGGGGCCTATTTATCCAACTGTCATGTTATTCAGGGCGGCCCTGATGGGTGTGTTTGATTGATTACAATTAAATGAAAAACACAGGGTTGTGACGGATCAATCCTGTTGAATTCCACGGCCAACAGCACAGCAGAGAAGGACTCGATCCCAAACCTCTCTTTGTCCGGATTCGATGTCATTGATGAAGTGAAGACTGCGATTGAGAAGGCGTGCCCGGGAATCGTCTCTTGCTCGGATATCGTCGCGTTGGCTGCCAGGGACTCCGTCGCGTACCAGGTTCGTCGCTGCTTTTAAATATTTGGATCATTGAACAATATGTCACTATGGTGGAGTGTGTGATAATGGTTTCTTTGATGCAGTTCAAGAAGCCACTATGGAGTGTTCCAACGGGAAGGAGGGATGGGTCCGTCTCTCTCGCCTCTGAGGTTTTCGCCAACCTCCCATCACCATTCTCAAACTTCACAACTCTGGTTCAGAACTTCGCGAACAAGGGGCTTGATGTCAAGGACCTTGTGGTGTTATCTGGTATGTATGATTGATGAAATTCCCATTTGGAGTACTAGAAGTTAAGCACAGAGGTCACATAATTAAGTTGTGTTCCAAATATGATCATATGGGTCTAATTAATTTATGTTTAGAGATGGGGATCCCATTAGGACTGAATTCCATCTGTTGATATAATAGTGTGACAAGAGAGTGACTAAACCTAACTTTGATGAACATTTATTATGCCTGATCATTTATTCTTTTAACTCTCCATTTGGGGTATGAAATAAACCAATAAGGAGGAATTATGAAGAAAAAATAATTGTTTTGTAAAAACATATCGCATCTATCATTTTACACACACATCTCCCACACATTAAAGTTATAAATTTTTATCTATCTTTTATCCATCACTTAATTATTTTTAATTTATATAGAATGAAACAAACAATTAAAATGTCACGTTATATTTTCCAGTGAAAATAAGAAAAAAGACAACCACAAAAAAAGGGTCATTGTACGTGAATATTAATTATATACATTACCCGAAATGGTTGGTTAAGAGTTATTGATGGTGACGTGTATGTATATGAAGCACATATGAAAGACGTTCCTAGTTTAAGATTATACTTTGATAAAAAATCAAATGAAATCATGTTCTCCAAATCATCTTGCATTGAAAATCATGATAAGGAGAAAAAAAATGAAGGCCAAGGAACCCTTCTTCTCAAAGAAAACACATAGATGACTTACATAGTATATAGAACCCAGTATTCTAATCTTTTCACACATATTACCTTTGATTTCTTATATAGCACTATAATAGTTAAATTATTAACCAGTTTCTTTGATAAAAATCTGATTTGAATCACTCACATATAAAAATATCTCATTATATATATTATACATGTATGTGCAGGTGCTCACACTATTGGTCTAGGGCACTGCAACCTCTTCAGCAACAGACTCTACAACTTCACCGGGAAGGGAGACGCTGATCCTTCCCTCAACGCGACATACGCATCCTTCCTCAAGACCAAGTGCACCAGCCAGTCAGACACCACCACTACAGTCCCAATGGATCCCGATAGTGGAGTCTCCTTCGACACCCACTACTACACGATACTCACCCAGAACAAGGGGCTCTTCGAGTCCGATGCGGCGCTCATGACTGACAAGCACTCAAGAAATCTTGTTGTCAAGTTGCTCGACTCCAACACCTTCTTCAAAGACTTCGGTATCGCGATGAAGAAGATGGGTAACATTGGAGTCCTCACTGGGAGTGCCGGAGAGATTAGGAAGAAGTGCAGTGTTGTTGGTTCTTAAAGGACTGGATTATGAAGCCAATCAACTGAATTGATATGAACCTTAATTTGTATGCCAGTTTAATTATTCACATTGTTTGTCATGCCGATCAGTTTCAAATAAAACAAATCTATGTCATCATGTTCTTTTATCTGTTAACCATCTAAAGAGAGAATTATTATTCCTTTCATCTTTTGTCACAAATCTTTCTGATGATTTAGTCAGATTTTTTTTTTTGGAAAGCAACGGTAGTCCTTTTATATATTTTAAAGAGAAATACAAATTAAAAGGTCTGAAGGGGGGTGATACATATAAAGGAAGGGTGGGAAGAGATAAATGCAGGGGAGAACAGTGTACAAGAAAAACAAGAGTTAAACAATTATATTATATAATCTGTGCCCGAGTGTAAGGCATTGACAACAGACGACTATAACACTGATGCATCTTCTCTGGCACTTATTTTACATATTTTGGTAAACTTACTATTCCTTTGCACATTAATATATTCTTTACTTTACCCACAATACAGCCACCTATATTTTATTCAAAATTGCCCAATACAGACATCTATCTATAAAATGCAAGGATATGATGTGGTTAAACTAGGATAAATATGGTCAGATAGATTTACAAAGATCTAATCTGCAGAATGTATAGCTTTTGTGAAAAACTTCTCAATTTCATCCAAAATGGTTATAATAAATTTTTCCACAACTTTTGTGATTTCTAATTCACCACACCACCAACAGAGGTGATGGTTAAGGTTAGGTAAAACAGAATCAATGAACTCAGAGCCATGAGGAATATATAGAACCTCAGTGAAATAGTGAGAAGTGAGAACCTTATAATGGAGTAGTTCTCTCACTTAAGGCTCTCGCAATGATCGCCTGCTTCTTCTGCATTCTAAGTTGCACTCAGTCCTTTATCGAGGTCGGGTTTTGGTGGGCGCTAAACGGATCTCTTTTTGGGGAGAACTCTTTGTTGGAAAAAAACTTGGGTTTTGATCATGTTTTGGTTAAAATGAGTTTGGGTTCTACTAATTATGTTTAATGGAAACACATTGGATTGTGTTCGTCTTATTGAGTAGATGAACATAGTATATTTACATTCTCAAAATCAATTTTTGGTGAATGAGAAAATTAATTGGATCTAAAGTTCTCCAAATAATATGATGAAAGTGGTTGGTGCTTGGGGAAGACAGAAAAGCTATATCTCATATCAATTAAATAGAAAAAGTATTGAGGAATCAGAATTAATAAATCTATAAAAATGTAAAAATGTCATATAATATTTGTTGAAAATTTGATTTTGACCAAGTGTATATTAAATAAAATCACTTTGGATTCCACTCATTATTGAAAGTGGATACAAATTGGATTGTGCTCCACTCTTCAAATAGATGAATGTATATAATATTTAAATTCTCAAAATTATTTTTGAATGAATGAGAAATTAGATCTAAACTAATCACCAGTGTTTTGGTTGATGGTTGAGGGAAAAAGATTTAGTTCCCCAGTGGAAGATTGGAAAAAGTTATATGTGCTTATTGTTGGGAAGGCAATCTGCGGAAGCCACCAACAAACACGAGATCGAACACAAGAACATAACATCACATCACACGAAGAAGACAAGATATACGTGGTTCGGCCTAAGCCTACATCCACGGGGCAAAAAACAGAGAATCCACTTTGATAGTTGAAATACATTAAGAGACTCACAAACTCTCCCATGGAGTTACCATCTCTTAGAACCTCTCAACCTTCCCTTAGGATCTCTACATTGTATACATTGTCATGTCTTGCCATGAAACCCTAGAAGATATTTATAGAGATAAATAACTTCTTCCCCAAGTAATCTCCCAATTAATAAACAAATATTGTTTCCATTAATTAGGAGATATTCACTCTCCTAATTAACAAACAAATATTGTTCCCATTAATTAAGAGATATTTACTCTCCTAATTAACAAACAAATATTGTTTCCTATTTTAGGAGATTCACTTTAAATATTAATTAAGATCAAATCTTAAATAATATTTTACTCATTAGGTGCCCAACCTAATATGGTTTCATCATGGTCATCCGATATGATACACCGGATCGAGACATAATCCCAACACTTATATATGGTGGCTGGTTTGATTCATGAGTTGGGTCCTGAGGGCACTCCACACTAGCTAATAAATTAGTTCTTCCCACAACTTCTCAATCTCAATCAAAATGGTTATGATAAATTTTCCCACAACTTTTGTGATTTTTAAGCTTGTTTCTTTTGCACTCTAAAAGCACGTACCGAAAATATTATTTATGTATAATTTAGCCCAAAAAATCTTTCAAGTAAGAGTATTCATAGTCATGCATCACATGGGTTTTTTTTTTATGATCTCTCTTTCCACCTACCATATGGACATGCGAAGTGTGTGTTAAGGACGAAAGTATGATGTTGTTTTATGATATCTTTAAATTAAAAACTTTGTTTAATTAATACCTAAGTCAACCTGCTAAATCTATAAAAAAAAAATAAGTTCATAAGTATGACATTTTGATACTTAATTGCAGGGTTGAACACACCTGCTGAGAAATCAGAAATAAGATCATATATAATCATTGTGTATATAAGAGGTATATATCATTCATGTCCAATGGCATAGGACAACCCACTGAAATCTTAATGGATGGTGACATCTAAGTGTTATTTATTTTTTAGCCACAATTTGACATATACTCTAATGAATAAATCTATTTATTAAACAAATATAAAATTTTTTTAAAGAGATATACATCTTGTTAATATGAGTGTATATTTGTAACGCATATGAGACTAGGAATTGGTGCTAGTAAAAAAATTATGTGCACTTTTTTTTACAAATAATTGAAACAAAATATCGTAGTGCTTACAGTGGTCCATGAAACCAGAGCTTCAATATATGTGGAACATTCACTTGCAGGCCTAGGCTTTTTCAATATGAAAGGCAAAGGAGATATGAACTTAATTTCAGGGACACGTTCAGGAATTTGTGGCACTACGCATACTTGTTTAGCATTGACACAACTCAATGCCTCACCTGATACCAACAATCTCTCATTCGCTCCTTCAACAGCAACAATTTTTTTGTATGCCAAGCAATAAGAATTGTCTCAAGGAATTTTTCCACTTGTTCACTATGTTGAAGAAGATGGAGCCATAGTGATCTTTCTTCATAGATTAACACATTTGCAACAAAGAATTGAAAAAATAGGTAGTACTTGTATTCGCAAGGTTAATGTTCCATTGCCTCTCAGTGCCAGATAAAAACCGATGCGGGCATTCATCAATCCATGTATTCTCACTCAGAGAGTTGATAAGCATTTTCTATGAAACCCTAGAGTTGAAGATTTGAAAAGCTAGCAGAATTGATAATATTGGTAATAGATTTTACATGTTCCATCTGTAGGGTCGCTCCTAACATTAGACGGAGGTAGTTGCCAATGCCCCCCACCTAGAGAAACCCCCAAATCGCTAAAAAAAATATCAGACCATAACATAAAAAATAAAAAATCACATATGAATATATGTATGAGAGTAGCATTCTAGATATTTGTCTAGGACCTCATCTAACTCCCAGAAATTCAGCAGAATGGCCAGTGAATATTGCCCAACAAGTAACATATAACCCATTCCTCATAACCAAAAACCCAAGTCATGTACCTAATGTAACAAAGACTATGCCTTCTGTACTCATTGGTAATAAATCTTTCAACATGAGAAAAAGAAAATGAAAGATGGAAGACACCATAAACTATATATATTATAGATTCATCTCCTTTTAATAATACTAAGGCAGTACAACATCAAACATAACAAGAAAAGCACCTCACATACTATTTTTTTCCATATATTTAGTACATAAAACACTGAATCATCCCTCTTACTCCTCCTCATCCTTCTTACCAACTATAAATTGCTCAATACCTCCATCATCTTCTTCTTCATCATCATCATCATCAGATGAAGAAGAAGAAGAAGAGTCCATCATCACCACACCATCATCATCCTCCTCCTCATCAATGATGATATCATCAGGGAGAGCTCCATTGTCCAACAGAATGTTGGCCTGTTTAGATGAGTACTTCACTATGACTCCGCCGGCCTCCGGGTCCACAAGAACAATGTCCCCCACCATCACTGACAGATCCCATACGACAACGTTTACAACACGGTTTCCTGGTTGCCCACCAAAGAATTTCGCCTCCAAAGTCTCTTCATCGATCAAGTTCACGACCTGTGCGTACTCTTGCGCCCCCTGCGCAAACACCATGTCCAAGACCCTAGCCATTTTTTAAAAAGAAGAAGAAGAAACAAAAACCCTAGAGTTTGTGAGAGGAGGAGATGATGATGATGAAAACCTGAGAGTGGTATAAACAGAGAGAGTAGAGAACATTGGATGGGGAACCCTCACATGAATCTGAGAAGATTTGGGTTTTAAATGTTGGATTTGCTTATTAAATAGGCGCCTTTTTTATGTAGTGCTGACATCATGCTCGGCTGTCACGTATGGTTTGTTAACAATTACATGGATACCACGATTTTTAAGCTTAATTTATCTTGGCGTCCTATTTTCGTTATTGATATTTTTATAATTTTGTGTTTCAAACTCCATTTTTTAAAAGACGTTTTATTAGTTTTTTAATTACAAGACTTTTTAGTTTAAAAATGAAAAATGGTAGTTTGAAAAACTAAATATTAAAATGTGTTTAGATCCACATGGATAATTTTTATCTTTTCAAATGCATGTTCAACTTAAACTAACAGGGCCTTAAATGGTTATTCATGTTAAAAAGATATGTATTGAGAATTGGATTTTTACAGCAATCAAGTGATATATTTCAGTGATACCTAGACTTCTAGTTGTAACCATTACCTCTCATGGTTTTACAGGGTTTTATTCGACTGTGGTTATATTGAATAAAATATTTTTATTCAATTAAACGTACGTAAGAAATCATAATTTTAAGAGAACTTTAAAAATTGAATAGTTAGAAAACTAATCTTCCTTCACGCACGATGTGCGTATAAATAAAAAAATATTTTAAAATTTTTTCAATATATTTATATGTGATATAATATATCATGTTATATATTCTCATAAATGATATAATAAAAATTCTAATAATGATAAAATAAATCATTTGTAAAATTTAAAATGAAACATAAAAGAGAGATATTATAACTGAAAATGAGTTTTCTACACATATACCTCTCCATAACCCTATATTGTAATCATTTGAAACTCTAAAACCAACAATATCGCTCGAATGGATAAAAAATAAAGTTTATGTACAACTTAAATTCTTTAGATTGAACCCAACCCAACCCGAAATTTGAGTAGGTTTGAGTTGAGATTTTAGCATTCAGGTTCAATCCGAGCAACCCGAACCAAATTTGGATTGTGTTTGGGTTAAGAATACTTTGGGTAACCCAAACCAATTTAAACCCAAAGTTTTCATATCTAAGTAAAATTATATTTTTTTTAATGTATATAATAAATTTTGAATTATATAATTTATTTTTATGTAGAGCTTTCACTTCTATAATTTTTATATATTTATTATCTAAATAAAGATGTTTCTCATTTTCATCTTTTTTTATTTTTGTTATGCAGATAATTGACTGTTGTAAAGTTTTAATTGTTTAAAATAATACATTTTTTAAAGTCAAACTTAAATCTAACCCTAGGTCAATCCGAACTCAATCCTAATCAAACCCGAACCCAACTTGAACCCAAATAAAACCCGACAGGTTAGATTCAGGTTGAGCTCTTCAAACCCGATGGCCGGGTTGGGTTGGGTTTTTCAACCTTGTATTGGGTTTGGGTTGGATCACATATTCTAAACTTTTGCTTAATAGATAGATAGATGATGATCAATTAAGATATTTAAAATCAGGGATTACATATATATTAGTTGTATGCTTTAAAAATGATATATCAAATATTCTTACTATTTTGAGTACCCTATAATTAAATATAAATACTAATAATTTAAGATGTAATATAAAATCATTAAAAAATTGAAAATATACTAATTAAAAATATATTATAAAATGATTATGAGTAAGTTACAATTAAAAAATAATCCATTATATGAGATTTGATGGATTTTGGTATGTTATTATGGTATTTATAATCTATATACTGTCCATGATTTTCTCCACTTAAATTAATCTAATAAAAAAAAATGATGACGTGGCATGATCACCACTGCCCCTTTAATATATGTAAAAAAAATAATCAGTGTGACACAGTTGAAAACACTTTTGATTACTAATATAGATATATTATTAAATGCTTACTTTTGGGTGTGAACTTAATTTAAATGCGACCTTTAATTTTTTTCACCGCTAAGATGATATTTCTACAACTGGTATCAAAAGGTATGTTAAAATATATAACTGGTATCAAAAGGTCCACATAGAAACAAAAAATAAAATAACTTAGTTATATCCTTTAAAAAAATATAGGAAAATGGCATGTTCAATCCCCCGATGAAGCCTCATTTGCAATCCATACTATTTTTATTTTTTTAAAATCATACACTATCCCGTTAAAATACATATTGTTATATAAAATGAAATATATAATGAGATACATTAGTGTATTTAAACAAAAAAAAATTTAATATACTATAATAGAACCCCATACATTATGATAGCGTAATATAAGATTGCAAAAAAGGTTACAAATTGAACAGTTGAGTGTATTAGTTAGCATACAATTGTTTTTCTATTATATGTAATAGTTGTTATTTATAATAAATATGATTGCATTTATGCATAAGAATCTCAAATTGATTAGATTAATCTGATTTAAATAAAAATATAAAATATAATTCACTTGCCATGTAGAATATATAATGAATTTAAATGGATTCACTAAACTCGTCCATCCAGAGCCGGAACATGATAGTGTATCTGCTCATACCCCTGGGAACCGGTTAGGTCCAACGCTAATTGGATAATTTGATTGATCTGATGGTTACGAACACGTTGGGCAATCAAATTATACAACTAGCATTTATTTGACGATCATGAATGTGTTGGCAGGGCCGGCTCTTTTATTATGTAACTTGGGTAATTGCCTAAAGCCCCCTAGATGTACAAAAGCTCTTAAATTTTATTTATTTATAAGTAGATCCGGATATTAACCAATGATAACTTAACACATTGCAAAAAAACATATATTTTTAAAAAAAATTAATAATCATTTTGATATGGTTAAAAAATAACCAATAAAAAATTAACAACATTTTATGACACGTAAAAAATAGCAAAAAAAATACATGATCAATAAGATTAAAAGGTCCTTTTTGAATCCCCCAAAAAATGGGATATAAAACGGAAAAACCTAAAAAAGTGTATTTTTCATACTTTCTTCTTTTCAATCTTTCTTCTTTATTTTAACAAAACTCTTATTCTCACTTTATTGCTTCTTATATATAAAAAAAAAAACCTCTTTAGACTTACTGTTTGCTGTAAACAGAAAAAAAAATTATATGGTTTGGATAATAAGAAACAAGACCTCATTTTATTTGAATTAAATAAATATTTGAATATAAAAATTAAATTAGTAATTTTACATCCCAAAAAACTAAAAGAATGATATTTAAGTAAAAAAATTAATAGTTTAAAATTAAAATAAATATTATTTAATTGCTGTAGGCCTAATAACATATTGAGCGGCCTGTGTGTTGGATAAATTAATTTGTTCAACTAGCATTCCCTTTTTTTTTCTTGAAGATAGAAATATGACCATTTTTTTGTCTTTTTTCAAAGTGGAGTTTCAATTTTTTTAAGCCCCCATTTGGTTGGATAATAGAACACGGAATAAGTGAGAATTATTGGGTGTTTGGAAGGCTTGAATAAATGAGAATCTGTCTGCCATAATTAATTGGTATAAATTGATATATGGATTGCAGTGAACTGAACTTCTAAAATTAGCTATTTCAGATTATTTAACCCAAAAGATTATGTAAGCTATTGTAAAATCAACTATCATAATTTTTTCACATTTTTATAAATTCTTATTCACAGTTTATCCAAACAAAAAAAAAATTATTATTACGTTTTCCAATGAAAATAATTCAAATAACAATAAAATAATCATTTTATTATTATTTATATTATTGTAGAGGGGAAATTTCGCACTCTTATTAATAAAAAATTACAGAACTACATATACTCCCGCACATACTCCTGCATACTGCATATACTCTGTGTGGTACCTCAACCACACGCAAACCACATCCTGCATTTCAAAACAATGGCCTTGGCTAATCGAAAAAACGGGTAGCGTAACCCAACTCAGAGTCAAGTAGCCTTCGATCAGAGGGGCATAATGACCCAACATGCGAGTTTTGCTTGTGCAGTCCTACTCGGGGGTCACCTAACCCGAGCAGGGCACTGCAGTCGACTCTCCCCCGTCATGGGCATTAAGGTGAGGAGGCCCCAGTTTAAACTAGGCCAACACCTTTCCGATGATGATCAAGAGTGATTGATCAAACTAACCACTCGTCCATGAAATGACCGTTAGGGCGTGCCATCCTGACTTGGGTTCAAACCCAGCCTTAACCAAGGAAAGAAAGCGACCGCTGACATCTCAAGGCGTGATCAGGGTTGCTCTGTCTTGTCGAATTGACAGAGGCATGCCCTGATCACAATAAATCGCCTACCACTGTTCGTTGCAGTCGCGGTTAGGACCAACGAAAAGGCTACATATAACCACGATATCATAACAAACTCTCAATCTTGAATCCCACAGAATCTTCCATGTCAGAAGATTCCAATCGAAACAGAAAAACATCTAAATGGAAAATGGCATGGCCCCTTACTCAGCTACAAAGGGAAGGTGAGGAGGTGAGAGAAGGGGAATTCACAAGTAACAAATTTGATTTTCTGAATCATCCTCTACTTCATTCACCACTGATTTGAATATCAGAATCCCTTAGGACGACACCACACTGATGTCCTCTTAGACTCTCTTGGTACACGATCTCAGACGCAACAACTTGAACCTTCACCCAAAGACGGACCTCCAACCCGACAACTCTAATTGAAGAAAATATCACCTTTGATTATAATATCATAAAACTCGGAATAACTAATTCTCTATCCAAAGAGGGGCTTAGGATGGGTTTAGTTGCCCCAAAATTAAAATGCACAAGTATCAAGACAAACAAATGAAAAATGTTAGTCCACGTGCAATCCCAAAACTTTAAATGTGTAATGTATAATCGTCAAATGAAAAACATATATAATATTCAAATAAATTAAATGCATAGATTTTACATTTCCTATTCTAATATATACTAGCCAAATCTATATATATACCACAATAGGAACGCAAGAATGTGTGTATCAGAACTCAGAAGCAGATAGATGTTGCTAAAAGCACTTTATTCAAGGATGAAAATAGCCATTAGCCACACAAGTAAAACAGTCTTTGAAATGAAGCAAGGTATCTGATAACAATTTTCACATATCTCATCTAAGTTTTGGAAGCATTTATAGCGAGGTGGGGGCATTTGAATGCTCAGAACAATCTCATTGCATTTCTGCCACCCAAGACCCTAATAATCCTTATTTTGATGAATCACTAATTTTGGCTTAAAACATTGCGGATCAATGGCAAGAACAGCTGATTATGCCTGCAGACCGATGACACCTGTAAAAACACAAGTTTAGTTATAAGCATTAATTCTTAAAAAATCCATCTCAACATATTTTATACTTTAAAAAAAAATTAATCACCAGCAATAGGGACCAGATGCACTATGTTTGATGACAAGATACAAGAAACAAGAAATTCCGTTTCAAAAAAAGATACAAGAAATGCTTTGTTTGAGAACATGATGTACAAGAATTCTTGTAATAATGGAAACAAGGGAAAATAAAGAGGAATCACAGAGCTCACCACAGGCAAGTCTTCCTCCAGCATTTCCAGTGCTCTTGCTAAGTTCATGGCCACCTGAAAGAGAGAAATCAATCAGGCAACATAAATAGAATAAGAAAACAAAGACAAAACACAAAGAAACAAAAATTTTACAATGATCTTTTATTTCATTTTTTATTAGTGTGTTTTATGCTATTTGCGTACTAATGCATGGCTTATCTAGAATAAATAGCTAAAAGAAACAATAAGGTGTTTTGAGGAAAAGGAGACAAGATGTTACCCATTCCAAGATCATCAGGATCGGCATGGACGACGACAGCCCTTCCAACAATGGAGTGTGGTCCAGTGAGAGGAATCTGAAACAGAAGAATTTCAAACAAGGAACTTACATGGTGCCTGGGAATATCAAATGTATCAAGATAAACAAAACCCGACAGATAATTATTTAGTTTGACATATAAAAATTTACCTGACTGTCAACGGTAGTGAAGGAAGCAGTACCTGGAAACAAAAAAAGAGAGAAATTCAAGATGTCGAATGGATACTAGCAAAATGATGTCTCTTTGTTTCAGACTTTTCTTGGACTACACTATCAAAAAATTGCATGGCCTAGCTTGTAATTGATACAACCACATAATCAACCTCATGAGCCACCTTGAGGGGAGTTTCTAGTATTTAGTTCATATGACATACATAGGCAAAGCAAGGGTCGTCAAAAAATTTTGTGTCCCATTTTTTATTAAGGCTTCCAACAGTATCACAATCGATGTATTTGTAACAATGGTAATGATTAAAAAAAGAAATGGTAGAGATCAGTAGGAGGGCACAAAAAAAATACTTACCATCCTCACCAGCAATGACATTCCCAAGATCACCAGCATGGCGATTCTCATCTGCGGGTGCACCATGCTCCTTTCCGGCAGGATTGAAGTGTGGACCTGCAAATGGTATTGAAGTATAGGAGACACAAAAGTATGTAAATGAAAAAGACTTCAAGACCAACCTTCTCTTGATCGAAACTCATAATTTAATGTGCTATCATACCAGTTGACATGCAACCATTAGTTGTGTCTCCAAGAGCATGAATATGGAAACCATGTAGCCCAGGACGAAGACCAAAGAGGTTTGCAGTTACATGTGTCGGGCCTAAACAAAGAAAAAAGACCACACTACAATAAAATTTGGGGAAGCATTTAACTTATGCATGCTTATCTATATAGGAAAATGGAGGCTGGTCATGATATTTTAGTGCATGTAGCAAAGATTACCATTTCCTTCTTGGGTAAAGGAAATGTGGCCGCTGACACCCTCTTTGCCACTAAGAACAGCAACAGCCTTCACCATTTTTCTGTGTGATCTGAAACAAAGCACAGGATGGGCGAAAAAGAAAAAAAATATATATAAAAACTAACAGAAGTCCTTATGGGATGCTGAACAACATAATGTTCAATAGAGAGAACTTCCAATCCCCTTGAAAAGACTGGTCACATCAAAAAAGTAGATTTGCTAAGGAAGAACATACAAAAGAAATACTCACATATATGTGCTACCAATTTGAAAACCTAAGAACTGTAGTTCCAAAGCAAAATGAATTGCCTTGATCTATATCAAACAAAACATTTGAATTTCGAGATACAAATAAACATAATAACACAAAGAGGCTTGGCTCTTTGTCTAGTGGGTTTTCTCCCCATAGATCTCGAGTTCGAGACCCCCCAAGTTTACCTGATGCCCAGGATTTGTGGGTGATTCTATGCATCTAGCGTTTTCCAACTAACATTAGGGTCCCTCTTCACCAAAAACATAACAAACCTAATAAAATTCTCCGCTTTGAAGAGCATAGAGGATGGGATTTTGGTAGAACTCAAAATTTGGGTTAGTAAATTCAAGTTTATATGAACCCCCTTTCCAATGCATGCATTACTCTTCTTTAAACCCTACAAAACCCCAAATTTACCACACCAAGATCCTCTCAAAATATGCAAACAGATCAAGGTATTCAAAGACATCACTTTTAATCAAACAACATCCACCAAGTAACAAGCCTTGCAATCAAGAATCCAAGTCACAGTTATTTGTTTCTTCCAAAATAAAAACCTATCCATCTCAAATCAAAACTGTACAAGAAGACCAACAAACCCCCCAAAAATCCAATCAGACATGAAAGAAAGAAAGAATGACATATCAAAACTAGCATCAATCAATAATTTTTATACACACAACACTAAAATTCCATACATCTGATCCAGACTCAACAGAAAACACAAAGCCCAAAATAAATTTAGTATTTTTGATGAGTGAATCAGAAGAAAAAAAAATGGGGATTACCTCAGGTCACCACAACTAAAGTGGGAGATGTGTGGAAAGCTTTGGTTGTTGACAGATGAAAAAAAATACTGGGCGTTCAAATTGATGTACCTGGATTTATATATGGGTCTGTTGGGTGTGCATTCCTCACCTACCCAACTTGGTAAGGATGTTTACACGTGTAATTGCCTTCATCTGGGGTTCATAATGGAATCTGCACCGTTCATTCGGGTAAGTCTTTCTGGAGTTCTCTTGGGAAAGTCTTTCTGGAGTATTAAAGATGCGATTAAATAAAATATTAAATGCTTTGCTCGAGAATAGTAGTCAGCACTGATAGGTGTACATTCTGGAAAGATCTTTTCGCCGTGGGCCGGAGGAGAGCCATTTCTTGGGGATGATTTTATGGGTCCAGATCCCATCTCAGCAATGTAAAACTACACAATCTATTTAATCGAATTATACAACATATGAATCGAATTGTACAATTAATTATTAGGTACATATTTCACTCTCTTATTAAATATTAATGATACTTAAGAATCCATGATTTTTCAATATCTGACTTGATCGAATAATAAAGTGGAACATATACTCCACAACTGGTTGTGTCAGTTTAATTAATATATTGTGTAATGTGATGCTAACAGAGCTAAGCGGAGACAATCTTAACTAGATCCGGACTTCGATATTATGTGCAATTTTTTTTATGATAGTCCACTCCCTTTTTTGTAGTTCAAAATTAAGTTCAAATACATTATTAAAATTCTGGTGAATCATATGTATCATTTGATAAGGTATATATATCTTATTAAAAAAATTATATTAATTAAAAAAAATGGGCTCATTCAACTCGAAATAGATCGACATATACTTTTCATCAAAGCATGTGTCTCTTTAGATAATATTTACTATTTAAAAATAAATAAAAATATATGTGATCTGCATTTTAAACTATGAAAAAAGACAATATTTCCGTTCGTTTTTTAGGGTTGATATATTCCATTAATTTTGCAGCATATTTTGTATCCCCGTACATGTACTATGCTATCATAGTGCATAGGGTTCTATCATAACGTGTAGAGTAAAAGATTTTTTATTTTTTCAAAACGAAAAAAATTACATTAGTATATCTTAATATATATTTCATTTAAAGTAATCATATGGTCAATAAGTGAGTGTATGATATTTATTTAAAAAATCATATACTTTTTTAAGGAAAATGATATGTTAAGCCTCATTCGCAATCCACACTACTTTAATTTTTATTTTTTTAAAAAAAATCATACACTCTATGATTGAAGTAAATGTTGTTATAAGAAATGAAATATGGATTGAGATGATACAATGATATATTTTTTTCGTTTTGAAAAAATAATTTTTTGTGCAATATAATAAGATAATATCCATATATTATAATAGCATTTAGATCCCTCACATTTAAGGACCGAATTTATTTAAGATATCCCATTCCTCTTTGAATAATTGTTATGATCTCAATTCTGTGGATAATTATATCTATACTCTTTTATAATTGTCCTGGGTTAGACCCGGACCCCGCCAGGTCCTGCTACAGGTTGGGTCCGAGTCCACCCTGACCTGGCTCAGAATCAACCTATTGATAGACCTACATGTAGCACGCTGTTTAGGCACCTTAATATACAGAATATATTCTCCCTGTGTACCTACAGAACGAATAGCAAATATCACATCCATGAGTTGGACGTGAGCCTAATCCAAAATCCTTGACCAGCTGAATAAGGATCTCAGCATCAAAACAAACAAAAAAATATTTCTAAACTTCAATTTTCTAGCATATTGAACATCATAACATATTGATTTTGCCTCGATGGGCAAAGGTGAGGCCCAAGGCAACTTAGGACATTTTTAAGACGTGAAAAAGTCCGAGAACTGAAAGAAAAATAGCCTACTAAAATCAAGGACTTCTAATTAATTTAAGAGTCGTGATACATGAGCTTCAAAATATAAGCCCTACTCACAAGCCTCATGAGGTATCATTATCTCATTGGTTGGCTTGTTGACATTTTAAAAATGATAAAAGGGTAAAATACAAATCTACCATTCATTAAAAATCTCTTCCATTAACTCAAATCTCCCTTTTTTATTTAGGGTCCGTTTGGATGCACGATTTGGGATGATTTTGCTTTTTGAAAAGCTAAAATCTCAAAATCGTGCAGCCAAACGGGTTGGATTCCGGCGGAATCAAAAGATGGATTCCTTTTAATTTCTCTCTCGAAATCCGTGTTTTAAAAAGCTCAGAAACTATGATTTTCGATCGGAATCAATTTTGAATTGAAAAGCAACTTCTTACCAAACATTAAAACCCCTTTCAAATATTGATTCCTAAATAAAAAAAAACATTCCAAAAAAGTCAAGGTCTAAAATCATCTTAAAAAACAGCTTTTTAAGATGATTTTAGACCTTTGACTTTTTTGGATGCTTTTTTTTAATTCAGGAATCAATATTTGGAAGGAATTTAATGTTTGGTAGAAAAAGTTGCTTTTCAATTCAAAAAATCGATTCCGACCAAAAATCGTTCTTTTTGAGATTTTAAAAACACGGATTTCGAGAGAGAAATTAAAAGGAATCCAGCTTTTGATTCCGCCGGAATCCGACCGTTTGGTTGCGCGTTTGGGCGGAATCCGCTTTTTGAAAAAGCGGAATCCGCCCAACGCGGAACCAAACGGACCCTTAATCAGTTACTAAGTTTTCATATTTACACCAAAATTTAGGTATTTTAAAATTTAAATTTTGAAATCTTTATCTAGTAACTCAATTTTCAATTTCAATTACACCCAAATCTTACCCAAATTATACCAAAACTTATTTTTTTTTTATCAAAATCCTTCAAATGGCTACTATTACATTCACGAATGTAACAAAATAATACAGATTAAAAAAATTAATTGACTGTTACATCTTTTTTTGTCAAAAAAATTTATATATAGTTGACTGTTACAATTATAAATGTAACAAATATAAATTAATACGTGCATACGGTTTACTGTTGCATTTACGAATGTAACAAAAATAACACACATTTAAAAAATGACTATTTATATTGTCAAGAATGTGACAGTTTTATCAAACAAATTACCCATTAAAAATGTAACAATATCGAATGTTACATTTAGATATTGAGACAAAAATAAATCAAACTGTGAAAAATGATATTCAATACATAAAAAAAATTCATGTTCAAACATTTAAAACAAAAAAACAATACACAATTTGATTATGAATCTAATAATATCAAACATGATCCGAGAGGCATTGAGGTGAGATCCAAATAAAAAAAAAATGATTTTGTGCCTTCCGAAACTTCAAAAATAGAATTTTATATATGCTCCCATGTGTTCTTCATAAACAAAATCAGTTCCAAAACTCAAACATCGATTAATATTACTGCATGATTTTCAGAATCAATTAATGATAAATCAATACAAGATTTTTAAAATTAAATGATACTATATAAATATAGGGATTTATACTGGTAGTTATCAAATAAAGAGCACAATAGACAATGTCGTATTAGGGCGGGCCTAAGCTTTGGGCCTACGGGCCTAAATTTTAAACATCTTATTTCTTTTATTTTTTAATTTTAAGTTATTTATTTGTATATAAATGTTAAAAGAACACAAAATTGAAGTATAATATTGAGAAAAAATATTTACATTATATTGAATTTTCTAAAATAAAAATATTGAATGAATTAATTATTTAAAACTAAATAACGACATGTATTTAAGTAGGTTGACAAGCAGGCCGGGCTTTCAGGCCTCGGGCCTTTTAGGGACCCTT